>CM050168.1:269344060-269944060 GCA_027410445.1 Discoglossus pictus | reverse complement strand
CAATGCTGTATTTTTCAGGATTAATTTACTGTAGAGAAACAAGGCTAGTACAATAATTTACCAGGTTTTCATGCTATTTAGGATCCTTTCTGGACCACTACCTTGTTGTGATGAAGGGGCTTGTGTACCTCCATGAATCTGTGAGCTATATTATGTAGGGTGACCCAAGATGAGCAGGTCATATCAGAGAAGTCAGACAAATAGTGGTCCACTGGAGAAGAAACTGGATGAGCATAACCATCGACTGTGAGTGTGTCTGGTCGCTGTGGTCCATAGGGTCACAGAGAGTTGGACAAGACTGAATGACAGAACAACAACAAACATATTAAACCAATTTCCTTTAGGGTGACGGTGTCCCTTTAAATTATTTTTTCCGAGGTGCTACATTGCTTCTAGGTTCACTACTAAAATATCAATTCTCTGCTACCTTGTTCATTAAATGTCCATTGAAGTCCTAAACCTTCTCTGCACCAAAGAACAGTTAAAACCAAACAGAAAAAAAAAAAATCCCATTATTTTACAGTTCTTTAAACATGCTGCTGGGATAACTTTCATGGCATACAAACTGTTTATTTAACGTGACCCTCATCAGATACCCACAGAGATTATAGATTAGATTGTAAGTTTGTGAGTTTTCAATCTGGTAAAGTGCTTTGGGGAAAGCACTTTGGACGCTGGATTCTAAGCTCAAAGACAGGGCCCTCCATCCTTTGCAACTTGCTATTGTTTAGTCTTGATCGTAACCCATGTATAGCGCTATGGAATATGTTGGTGCCTTACAAATAAACAATAATAATAATAATAATTATAATTATAGACACATTCCTTCAGGTTGTAAATGCACCATAAATTGCAATTTACCTCTAAATGCTCATATTTAGCTTTACTGCAATAATAAATTCAAAATGTTTCCTTTTAAAAATACAAAGCCTGAAGAACTCAAAGAAATAAGTATACATTTGTGGTTGCAACGCACTTGAGATTCTTAATCCTTACAGAACCTGAAAGCAGACACTCAGATGATTGGAGGAAACCATATCATTTAAAAGCTCTTAGGAAAGATGCATTCATTAAAAAAAAAAGACTTTATTTGCAGTGCTATTTTGATGATGTAGAACAATTTTTATGAATTAACAGCCCTATTAAATTCGGCCTATGTTTGAAAACGTTGCCCATAACTCCAAATTTACTGGTTACAGCTATTAAATTAGCCCCGTAACGTAGCACGCAACAAACTTGCGGGTTAAGATGCAGAGGGCCGAGAATAGGCTACGGGTTGACCAACGTTTAACTTTGCGGACATAAATCCTTTGATCCGTCAAGCCCGTAACCGCTACGTTTCCAATCATGCTATTAAAGCACGTAACACGCAAATAGAGCCCAAAGCCGAATGGGGGGTAATGTACAATACGTAGCACTTGTAATGCAAATAAAATCACACTGCTGTACATTTATTAAAAGGTAAAGTTATGTTAGATCTTAGAATTATTAGCACAACATTCTCAAATCGGCCCCAAAAAATACTTTATTTCATGTTTATATTCCATGTAATATCGATCTCTGCAATTAATGTGTTAGGACATATACTGTAACTCGCATGTGATAGAATATCATATTTACGGCTTTATCAATATTGCATTATATCTGGAATGTGGGTCCAATCGCAAACTGTAATTAATGCCCATAGGACTATGAAAAATAACCTTCTATTTTCAGTGACGTAACGCTAACAATCTCTTTTTCCATTGGCTCCGTCTATACCTGTAACTACGATCTGCACTAATTGATCGTCCGCACGGCCTACGAACAAGCTACAATATCTGCCTCCAGCCCGTAGCTCGAAGCCCTTTCTAATTGTAACTTGACCAAATTTCAAGCATGCAGCGCTTACATGCTACACGTTGGACTTAAGAGGCTGGAATTTAATTGGGCTGTAAATGTCCATTTAAACTGGGACACTCAGGGCCCTATTAAATTCTGCGATTTTAAGTTCCCGAAGCCTGTAAAGTTACGGCTATTAAATTGGCTTCTTTTAGCTACCCGCAAACGATCTGCAGGTTACAGGCGGAAAATCCCTACAGTCTGCCAAAATCTGAACTCCGTCCCAGCTAAGCCTTTGATCTTTCAATCCCGCAAATGTTACAATGGCAAATCGCTATTGAATTGCTACAATTCCTTAAGCCCGCAACTGTTTTCACACCTGTAAGTGGCAAAAATCCTAAGGATACTAGAGAGGAACAGCAAGGGGGTTAAACTCCTGTCCATAGCACTGTAAAAGCAAATATAAACACACTACTGTATTTTAATTTATGGGCAAAGCTATGAAAGCAATTAAAATGAATAGCACAAGATTCTCAATCCTGCAAATCTGCAATAAAAAATACTTTTTTTTAATGTTTCATTTCTGTGTTATATCGATCCCGGCAATCAATATGTTAATACATATAATAAAACTTGCATGGACTAGAAAATATATTTATTGATTTTTTTCATATTGCATTATTTATGGAATGTGGGTCCGATGGCAACTCAGACTTCAAAACCGTAGGTGATTGAAATATAACCTCCATGTTTTAGTGCCGTAATGATGACTGGCTCCATCTAAACCCATAACTACGTGTTTGAATAATTTATAATGTTCATGCCCGGAAGTGCTACGTGCTGAAGCATGGTTTGCGGATGTGGATTAAGCCCATGTCCTTGCAGGCTTTTCTGATTTAAATGCTCTCTAACTCCGCCAAGTGTAATAGGGTCCTCAGTCTAGTGGATGTACTGGATATATATCATAAGAGGCACCCTTTTATTTTTTATATCATAAACCACACCTATGGTAAATTGTAAGATGACAACCTAATATTAAGCATTAATGCTACATTCACTTTTTTCAGTGGTTCGCCTTTCACAGCATAGAGATAAAACACACACATCTGCACAATCACTTTCTCTTTCTGATCTATAGGTTCAGAGCTACAGCAATGGAGATAAATGTAGATGAACTTACCAGTCGTCTTGTGGGATTGCTCTGTTCATTTAATGGAAGAGGTTGTCATTCTGCTTATGTTGTAGAATTATTCCATAGACTGTCTCCTTAAACTGAGCGAATAACACAGTATTAACTACCCTGGAAGCTTTATAAAGTTTACGAGTCACTGGGATCCAATCCAACCCTTTTGGTGAAGTCACGTTCTCTAGACGCTTCAGCATCATTGTGTAATTAAAAGTTCTTGTAAACTCTAGTTCAAAACTTTCTATTGTACATTTCAGAGAGAATATTTTATAGATTATAATTTTTTGGGGCTGGAAAATAAATTAACAGATGTGCTCCGAACCATCAGGTAGAGTCTAGGAAAACATTTTGGAAAGCTGTTTAACTTTTTAAAACTGCTCAAGAATTAATTTAGATGTTGGTATTTGTGGTTATTGTTTATATACTGTAGTCATTAAAGCCCTTCAACAAGAATATTAGGTTTAGAGTCAACATACTATCAATCCTGTAACCTACTCTAGGTCCTGCAGAAGAGTCTTGATTGGTGACAATGGTTGTACAAAGGGCCCTATTAAATTTGCCTATTTGTAGTTCCGTAAAGGAGCCCGCAAAAGTTACGGCTATTAAATTGACCTCTTTTAGCTACCCGCAAACGATCTGTGGGATACAGGCCGAAAAACACAGTGTGTGCCAAAATCAGAACTAAGCCTTTGATCTTTCAAGCCCGTAACTGTTACAACCGCAAATCGCTATTAAATTTCTAGAAGTCCTCAAGCCCGCAATTGTTTTCACTCCGTAAATGGCAGTGTAGCCAAAAATCCTATGGGTACTAGAGAGGACCAGCAGGGGGTTAAACTCCTGTCCGTAGCACTGTAAAAGCAAATATAAACACACTACTGTATTTTAAATTACAGGGAAAATTATGAAAGGTATTAAAATGAATAGCACAACATTCTCAAGCACGCAAATCTGCAATAAAAAAAATATGTTTAATTTCCGTGTTATATCGATCCCGGCAATCAATGTGTTAATACATATAATAGAACTTGCATGGGCTAGAATATTATATTTATTGATTATTTCATATTGAATTATTTCTGGAGTGCGGGTCCGATCGCAACTCAGACTTTAAAACCGTAGGTGATTGAAATATAACCTCCATGTTTTAGTGGCATAATGATGGTGGTCTCTTTTACTATTGGCTCCGTCTAAACCCATAACTACAGTTTGGAATAATTTATCATGTTCAAACCCAGAAAGGCTACTTACCCAAGCATGGTTTACGGATTTGCATTTCGGCCATATAGTTGCGTCCTTTTCTAATTTAATCACTTTGTAACTCCTACAAAAATCCTGGAATTTAATAGGGCCCAAAGTTTGTATACAATGTTCCTCATATCAAAGTGGTGAAAGCAGTAGGGGGGTGTTTTTATTATTCTCTGATTATTACCAGGGTCCACAAGTAGAGTTTGTACTTGTTTTATTGCTGTTAGCTTTAAAGGCGAATTATTTTAAATTGCAGACATTTTTTAAACAGTAATCGGGTAAAGCAAATGGAACCCCTTGGCACCAGCAATATGATGACATCCATATGAACAAATCTGAGAGAGAACATGTTCTTACTGCTTTCTTTCATTATATATATATTTTTTTACATCTCCATTTATTGTTATTGTTTGATGATTTGGAGAGAAACATAGGGCTTTATTCTCTTAGCTGCCCGCAAATGCCTTGAACTTGGCTGTTGGTGTTTTTTCTTCTAAATGTTTAGATGTATTCTATTGTTGCAAGCTTGCAAATTCTGACCTTAAGGCTGAACTCGTAAACCCTGCTCATGCTCACAAGCTGTTTGGGGGAGTGATTACATGATGCTTGCATTGTAAAACCAATCCTGCAATTTATGTCTGTGCTGCAGCCCTAGGAGCCAATAGATTACGGCCTAACGGATCAGTGATAGAGAGGGAGAGAGCTCTGCAGGCAACACGCCAATGAAGCTGAAGCTGACAAAGCAATTTCATTAGTGGACACAACATGAGTAATCATTCATTAGAGAGTCCATGTAAGGGTGTGCCCACTGCAGCGTTTGCAGATACAGAGTGAGCAGTGTAGTGTTCTAGCCTATCAAGGAACAACTCTTAGCAGCATGTTAACAACCATTGCTGAGATATGGTCACTGATTGGTTAGTATGACCCACTGGCCAACAAGTTCTAAAGAGTATGTGTATGAATATACAGACCACAGCAAGAATCAATATATCATTATGAGCCAATAACAACCATAAGCTCATGATCCAAAGAACTGATTACATCTAGCAAATGATAGCTCCACATAGTAGAAATTAAGTGAAAAATCCAGGTTTAAGACCACAAGATAGATAGTAGAAATAGCAACCAAAGAATCATTCAATATTATTAACACATATACCATTCTTTTCTCATTTTCAGCTGGCAGGAGGACTGGGTCCACTAGTGAGCCAGAGATGGGGGCGTTAGCTCCATCAGAGCTGGATGCGCAGGACCGTGCCCCTGCAGTGGATCTATAGGGAGGTGAGGAGGCACAACTTCATGATGGAATTGCACATGTCCAGGCTGCTCCAATCATTGGATAATTAGAACGCGCTCATCAAACTAAACATTGATGCCATCCAGCGTGCTCTACTTCCAAGTACTGAATTCACCACTCCAGAGGCCCCCCACACACCTGCAGCCTGGCCACTCCTCACCTCCCTCAATTCCTCCATCACCTCATGTGCTGCTGCCTCCCCTGAAACCCTGCTTAGGGAGAAGGCGTGCGGCCACGTGGATTTGGGGCCCTGTGGCAAGGCGGAGGAGGACTTAGGGCTGCACATATATTTTTGCATCATCAACAGCACTTCTATGCAACAATCCATTGGTCCAAATGTTAACATAATCTAGCCTGGCTACAGAGTATACTGTAGGATCATGGCCTATGTGATGGTGATATTTTGCAAGCAGATGGCTACCTCCCATCACATGGTCCATGATCCTTTTCTCTGTGAACACATAGGGTTATGTTTAAAACATTTCACCAATTGATAGTCACTGAGGAATGCCAGTGAGAAGAGATACTGGAGTCCCCAAATTGTTGAAGACCTTATTTTTTTTTAATTTAATTTGTTGATTTTAGGCACAATTCAGGTCCATGAAGGCATCTTCTTCATCTGCAAGCATCTGTAAAAATATGGAGTAATTGAAATAGATTCACAGTTGCTACCAGATATATATTCCATCAATGACATCCCTTCCTAAAAATGTAGGCCGCACAGTATTAATTAAATTATATATCCAGTTTTATAATATATGATTCTTTTTAGCATAAATTTAAACCAATACAGCTATGGCAGTGGACTTGCAAAGTCCCACAATGGCCAAAGCCAACATTAATACATGAACTAGTGAAGCATGGCATCCTCTCCTCAATATCAATATGAAAACAGATAATTTTGTCCGATGTAAGTAACAGACACTATGGCTGCTGACCTTTGTGTCCTCTTTGTATTAATGGGTAGGTGTTCAGACTGATATTATAAGAATCCTTTAAAATGTGATAACACCTGAATACCAGATGGATGTGATATCCATGTTGCTAATAAAATATCACAGAGATGGCGATAGTACTCTTTGACCACTGACTGTGGTCACAGCTAAGCATTCATTATGAGATTACACATAATTATTAATGGCCATGGCTAGTGATTTATCATGACACATACCTAATGGTTAGTAAGGCTTGCAGATGAAGATCAGGTAAGTTGGTATATTGTTTCGGTATTTAGCACTGTACTGTACATGCATTTTTTAAATGTTTTTTATCCTCCCCTGCCTTTTTTAGGTTTTGACCAACTTTTTCTTCTGATTTTTCTCAGCACACTGTTTGTGTGTAACTGGATTGGGTTACATAGTCCAGAAGTTTATGCATCTGTTTAATTGATCAGTTTAAGTGTAATGTTAACATTCTGGCCCATTACAATGACAAAGGCATGTGGTGGTGTAATATTGCCAATAGTTTTTGTTCTAATATAGATATGATGAGCGAAATATGTAATTTATTATATTTTATATTTGAGTATCTGTGAGTGTTTTGTATAATTTGTAAGACAGTTCCATGGTTTTTCTTGCTATTCAGTCATGTACTTTGTCTTTAATTGCGTTATGCATCTTTCACTAATACTTTTAATATTAACATTTGCATGACCAGTCCAAAATATAAAAAATATGCATATTTTGGCCTATTTGTTCCTTGGAAACTGCCGCTCAATTAATTGTAATATCTTTCTATGCCTTCCCATGCTTTTGAAGAACGGTTTTGTGTGTTTAATAGCTGTTACAGCTTTAATAACTGATTGAAAAAGGTCTTGAGAGTCCTCTTGAGTACTTGGAATATTTTTTGACAGAAACTTGATACATTTTCAATTGTGAGTCAGACTATTTGCAAGCTAGCGTGCCTCGTGTAATAGAATATGGATTTGGAGTAACTTTAATTAGTTAGTGCTTGTAATATTCAAGCTGTACTGAAACCATTTGCGTTCTCAGGCCAGATTTGAGGCTTTGGTTGGCCCATAGTGATCTAAACCCTTTACATTTACATTGTTTTCAATCTTGTGTCAGTGCTTTGGGAACAAGCACTATGTACGTTTGATTCTAAGCTTAAAAACAGGGCCCTCCATTTTTTGTAATGTGTTAATTCTGTTTTTGCCATCAACCACTGTATAGCGCTATGGAATATGTTGTCGTGTTACAAATAAAGATAATAATTGTGAATGGGTAACTTGCAATCGGAATATGTGGCAATATTAAGAGTGATTTTAAGTGGGCCTATAGTTGTCACTGAAATCTATGAAATCATATCTCTTGTTAAATGTAATTTGGGATTTAACCAATAGGCAGTGAAGTTAGTTAAAATCATTATTTTAAAAATACTGTGCTAGGATTATACCGGATGTTTTGTGAGCTAAAGCACAAATAAACAGCTGCATAGGCCATATATACTATTTGGTTCAGAGGCTGTGCCCCTGTTTCTAATTAATATTCACTATTGATAGGATCTGATTAGTGAGTAATCATGTATTCTGATGTGTGTATATATTATATCTGGGTACCAAGATATAATGCACAGAAGTCAGAGTGTCATCAGAATAATCTCTGAGTTTATTTGGGCGGCAGAACCTTATATAGCATAACACACGTCACAGCTAATAGCATAGTTGAAAATAGGGTTAAATACATATTTTCAAGCAAGTGTCTTTTTCTGTCTAACTCAGCAAAACAATCCTTATCTAATCCCTGTTTCCTATAGATATTTTGTCTCAGCAATTGCTGAAACAAAAGACAGGAAACAGGAAACAGATGTTTTAAGGAACATTACCTTAAACATGTCTACTGATGACGCACTTAAAAATTCTAGTAAGATACAAGAGAAAAAACAAGCTGATATACTTTTTATAATCATGATATTCTTAGCTAATTATTTCATAATGAAGAAATTAAAATACCTAACAACTATCAAAGTTGGATACAATGCTCATAAGTGATTAAGAGCAGAGGTAACACACTAAAGTCCTATCTTCCCAATGCGACCTATGGACCTCCATAGTATACTAAACTATGACCATGGAGGTCCATATGGACTCACATGGCACAAAACTTAACCCCTATAATATAGGGGTTCTTACTTCCTGTGGTACCTACTATTAATCCCTATACTAAGCTATGACTTTGGGATGCTTATATACTTTCACGCTACCAAAGTTATCCCCTATACAATTTAGGTTATTTTGGATACCCAATGCCACCCTATCTACCACCACTGGGGTCAAGGTCCAGGGGGGTCCAATATGGACCTCTGTGGTGTAAGATTGGTGCCATGGGTATAGGGGTTAACTTTAGGTGCCATGGAGGTCCATTAAGACCGCATGGTCATAGCTTAGTATAACATGGGGGTCCATTGGAACCCCTATGGTATAAGGGTAAATATAAGGTACCATAGGAGTCCATAAAGAGCCTGAGAAATAGGGTTTAATTTTGGTGTCACAGGCTCTCTCTCTAATATATAAATACTAGCGACTTGCCCGTCAAAAAATGAAGGCAATAAAATTTGAAGCCATGGTAATGCTGTTTGCCACCGAATGAGCAGCTTCGGCGCTCATCGCGAGCCCCGCGCTATTCGCCTTTGGAGCTTATCGTGTCGCTCACAATGAGCGCCTTCAGCGCTCATTACGAGCCACACCTTTCTAACCATCGGCGCTCATTGCAACCCTCTCCTTCTGTGTACTTTATAGGCCTGGCACTTGAGCGCCCTTGGCTCAAATGAACTTGCAACCTCACTCAAAGGTTCCCTGGCTCTCCCCCTGAGCTGTGTGTTAGTGTGTAAGTTAATTTGCAATTTTGTGTTTTTGCCATTTGGCGGTTCGGCGGTTAAATTTGTATTTTTGTGGTCCATAATTTTTCGGCCGTCGCTTAGTCCCAAGTCCTACGGGCCGTAATTTCGTGGGTGCCGCAAATGTTGCTGTGAACGCCTTCTGTGCTTTTTTTTTCTGCGTGTCTTGGGACTTCGGCACTCATTGCCTAAGCCCCACGGGTTTGCTGGGATGAGCGCCTGTGGCGCTCATAGACACCAGCGCAATGAGCGCCTTCGGCGCTAATTGGCTGGCAGCAACCATGGCCCTTGCTGCGCAAACCTGCAATGTTAACCTGGCATTAGCAAAAACTTTTTGCAAGCCCACAATTACGACAATTATATATCATATATTATAATTGTCAAACTGCGAGTTGTCGTCACGCTTTTTGGCCGTCGCAAAGCAAGGGCCGCAACTGACGACAACTCGCAGTTTCACAAATCCCTCTGCCATGGCTTCCTTTACCCCACTGATGCTCGCGATAAGCGCCATAGGCACTCATCGCGCCACATCAGCCCCACATCAGCCCTGCAGCCTCTCTGCTCTGGTGGCGCGAAGAAGGCACATAAGTGTGCCCGCGCGTCTGCAGCATTGAGGTGAGGGAGGAGTGGGGGGAGAGAGACACAGGGAGAAGAGAGACACGGGGGAGAGGACGGGGAAGAGATACATGAGGGAGGGAGAGGAGGAGGGGAATAGAAACACAAGAGGAGGGGGGAAGAGAGACACAGGGGACAGGGGAAGTGAGATACAGGGGAGGGGAAGAGAGACACAGGGGAGGGAGAGGAGGGGGAAGAGAGACACAGGGGAGAGAGAAGAGGGGAAAGAGAGACACAGGGGAGGGAGAGGAGCGGAGGAAAAGAAACAGTGGAGGGAGAGGAGGGGAGGAATAGACACAGTCGAGGGGGAAGAGACAAGGGGCAGGGGGTGGGAGGGAGGAGGGGGGCAGAGACACAGGGGAGGGAGATGGGGTGAAGAGACACAGGGGAGGGAGAGGGGGAAGAGACACAGGGGAGGGAGAGGGGGGCAGAGACATAGGGGAGGGAGATGGGGTGAAGAGACACAGGGGAGGGAGAGCGAGAAGAGACACAGGGTGAGGGAGAGGGGGAAGGAGAAACAAGGGAGGGAGAGGGGGGGAAAGAGACACAGGGGCGGGAGAGGGGGAAGAGACACAGGGGAGGGAGAGGAGGGAAGGAGAAACAAGGGAGGGAGAGCGGGGAAAGAGACACAGGGGAGTGAGAGGGGGGAAGAGACACAGGGGAGGGAGAGAAAGTAGAGGGCCGGAGAGGCTCACAATGAGCGCCAAAGCCAGTCATTGCAAGGCCCGAGATGAGCTTGTTGTCTTAATTGCGAGTTTATCGGTAACACAATGTTAAGAGTTACGGGTTGCGCATGCGCAATGAACGCCAAAGGCCCGTAAAGTAGAGGAGGGAGAGGCTCCCAAAGAGCGCCGAAGGTGCTCATCGCGAGGCCTGCAAGTTAGGGGTGGGGGGGGAGAGCTTTGCATTGTGTGGCAAACTGCATTGCAAGTCTTCAAATTTTATTGCCGTCATTTTTGACGGTCAAGTCGCTAGTGTAGTATATATTTATAATGAGATAGAGCAGAGGAGTGGCCTATGGGGAAGGCGCAAACAAAAATTGGGAACTAGAGAGGCGCCCAATTTTTTTTCCACCAGAGCCCTCCATTCACTAGCTGCACCACTGGATGTTAGGGCTATTGGACTGTGTTCATTTTAATGGCTGCCATTCTGTAGTGTTGATACACTGAGGTTCAGACTCTCAGAGTCTCTTGCGAGCAGGCTCTGAGTACACATCAGAGCTAGAGAGCTCCGGGCAAAACCTTGGGTGAAAGTCAGTAGGTTTTGTCTAATTCTTTTTTTGCCATAGAATAGTTCTGGTAATTTGCTTTTCAAAAATTCTGTAGCTTCAAGTCAATCTTCAGAGAGTTCTTACGAGAACATGGAGTGGAAGCCTAAGTTTTGTTGCTCTTCTTAAAAAATTAAAGTTGTATGGCATCAGCATACCCTCTGTACTTATGTACAGAGGCTATCGTTTATATTATGAATTAATGAATCCTTCAGTGGAAACACAATTACAATTTAGATATCTTACACTAAACTACATGAAAGGTTTCAGTAAGTAAAAACATAACTTTTAAGCACTTGTTAATAAAACTATGTTTAGGTATACAGACAAAGATTATTTTAATATTAAAAACAGGGAACCTTTATATACCTTACTGCCGGTGCAGGAGGTAAGTTGCACCAGTTCCCCTGCTCCGGGGGTGTGTGTGTGTGTGTGGGGGGAGGTGGGGGTCGGTGAGGTCCAGTGCTGTAAAAAAAAAATATATATTACAGTTTTCTTTTTCTGTAGGTAGTGGGACCCCCAGAGGGCCCCATTTAAGCGCACCCCCCACCCCCCTCTTACTTGCATCTAAATCTGAGTATTCAGGGGTTGGGGATCTTTCCCCTGCCAGCGCCCCACATTGTCAAGGCAAGGAATACCCTGTTCTGGAGTTACCGTGCAAAGTAAGAGTGGGAATGCTGCACCTAAAGGGGGCTCTGCAGGTGCTGGGCAGCCCACTACACTACAGAAAAAGAACAGAGGGTCAAAAATGCTTACACCTAATCCCTTTAGTCATGAACTATTGAGAACATTGTGAACAAATAATTCAGAGAAAAATACAAAAGTAAGCAAGAAGTTTAATTTTTAATTTTCACACGATTTATACAACTAAGGTGCAAAGGAATATGTTGGCGCGTTACAAATAAACAATAATAACAACAGTCCTTGAGGACCAAGTGCAGGAAAAATAAACTAACTAGACATGGTTGTAGTCCTGACTAGTAGGGATGGTAAACATACAATGCCTTGGCTATTCTATATGGCGGCAGGAAGAATTAGACCCGAGCAGCTGACTACTTCTTGAACTTTCCTATGACGACAGACAAGGGAATTCTCAAACTGTTTTTGTATTTTTTTTGTTTTGGGACATGAGTTGTGACATCGCTCATGAGGACTTCACCTGGGCAGTTTGGCCACTTGCTGGACCTAATGCCACCCCAGTGCCTTTCAACCCCAATGTCCCCCCTCCAGCAGCTACAGCCATCACTGGGGCACACCTTTTAAAGGGACGATAGGGGCATGCCCCCACCTTCTCCTCCACCCCTGCGGTTTATATTGCACCAACACCACCACCACCAGAATGGAGACAGGCACTGGCCGGGCCACAGCCCCTCCCTACTGAGCAGCCACCTCCACACCCACCAATGGGCCCAGCAGCCAGGCTGCTCAGGAGGAGATGCTGGCCGTGTGGAAGCAGATTCTGGAGTGTCTGCAGAGGATCCAGTCCAGTATCTCCTCCAATCACTGGGAGCTTATGAGCAGCTGGGCCAGGCGCAATAGGGAGGAGAGGAGGCACCATCTCATGAGTCCTACCTTTCCAGGCTGCTTAGGATGGGGTGGACAACAGATGCAGTTTGCTGAGCTTTGGTCCCCAGCCCCGCCTCATCAACCCCAGAGGAGTCACCTCCGCACCCACAGCCCGGCCCCTTCTGTGCTCCCCCCATGCCTCAACCACCAGCACTGCCACTAGTTGTGCCGCTGCCTTCGAGATGGTGGCCCCACAAGGGGGATTGAGGCCTTGATGCTAAGGGCATTTTTTTGTGCCTTTTCAACAGCACTCCTCAGTGACATTATATTGTTCCAAATGTTAACCTAATCTAACCTGGCAACATAGTATTGGATCTTGGCCCATGTGATGGTGATATTTTGGATGCAGATGGCTACCTCCCATCACATGGACCATGATCCCTTTCAGGGTTCTATTTAACATTTCACTAATTGATGGTCACTGATGAATGCTGTTGAGAAGAGATGCTGCAGTCCCTATCTTTTAAGGCCTTGTTTTGCAGGTTTTTTTGTTTTTGTTTTAGGCACAATTCAGGTCCAGGAATGCATCTTCTACTTCTGTGAGCATTGTGAAGGAAATGTATTGAGTGTAAGAGTTTCCCAGTGCCTCTCAGGTAGACATTCCTTCAATGACAGCCCCCCCAACATGTAACTCCACAATATTAAAGCCATCATATATCCAGATATCTAAGACATGATTGTTGTTAGCTTCAATGTAGACTAATACCACTATGACAGTGGACTTGCAAAGTCTCACAATGGCATGTTAATGACAGCCAGCATTAATATATGCACTAGTGTAGTGAAGCATGTGATCCTGACCTCAGTATCAGCCTGAGAACAGATACTTGTGCCTGATGTAAGTAACATTGAATCTGGCTGCTGACGTTTGTGTCCTCTTTGTATTAATGGGTATTTTCCCCTATTGCAGATATCATGCGTCTTTTGTTCAGATTTTTGTTTTTGTAATGCTTGCAAAGTTACAGGCCGGAGCATGCTGAGGCCTGGAAGGGAGAGGGGGAAGGGGCCCGCAATAAGCACCAAAGGCGCTCATTGCGAGGCCCACAAAGTAGAGGGGGTGAGAGACTAGCAATGAGCGCCGTAGGTGCTCATCCCGAGGCCAGAAATAGGCCCAGGGGGACAAGCGAATGCCGCAATAGGCACAGGAGGAGGCAGGTGAGGTTGCAAGCTAATTTGCTATTCAGTTGTTTGGAGGCCGCAAAAAGACACCAATTGAATAGCAAAATAGCTTCCAGATCACTTACGGGCTCTCTGCCTCTCTCCCAGTGCCCATTGCCACCCTAGCCGGTCCCCCTGGGCCTATTGCATGCCTCACAGACCTACAAGGTAGAGGGGGGACAGGCGAGGGCCGCAATGGGTGCAGGGGGAGAGGAAGGGAGCCTGTGAGGTTGAAAGCTACTTTGCTAATTAATTGGTGTCTTTTTGCAGGCTCTGAACGGCTTCAGAGTTGCAGGCTTGAAAAAATGGCGAGGGATAAACCTGTAACTAACAACCTGGCCCACATATCAATTTCTCCAAGCCCGCAAATGTTTTCACATCCTTAAACGGCAAATGAGACAGAAAGAGAGGGGGTCAAAGAGAGACAGTGAGGGGGGGAAAGGGGGAAGGAGACACAGGGGAGTTAGAGGGGGAGAGACATGGGGGAGAGAGAGAGGGGGAAAGAGACACAGGAGGGAGAGAGGAGGCAAACAGACACAAGAGGGAGAATCGGGAAGAGACACGGGGATAGAGTTGGGGATAAAGAGACACGTGGGTGAGAAATGGGTGAGAGAGAGGGAGAGACACGGGAGGGAGTGGGGGGAAAGAGACACAGGGGTGAGAGGGGGGGACAGAAACATGGGATGAGAGCGGGGCAAAGAGACACGTGGGATGGAGAGCGGGGCAAAGAGACACAGGGGAGGTGGAAAGAGACACAGAGGAGGGAGAGCAGGGCAAAGAGACACAGGTGAGGGAGTGGCGGAAGAGATATGGGGGGGAGAGAAAAATGAAATATCCCGTCATTTGTGACGGGTGGACCGCAATGGGCGTCAAGGGCTTAATATGAGGCCTGCAAGGGGTGCTGAAGGCGCTCATTGCAAGGCTCACAGAGAGGAGAGAGAAGGAGAGAAAAAGGAGAGGACACAGAACAAGGGAATGAGAGAGATAGAAGCCGTGCATAGGGAGGATCGCATTGCCCGGATTTGCTGCGCATGGCGAGCCTCGCAATATGTGGTAAACACCAGCATTGCAAGACTTCAAAATTTGATGCCGTCATTTTTGACGGGCAAGTCACTTGTATATTAAATAATATAATATATAATAATATAGGGTTAAAACAATGACAGGTCCAATTTGGGATACTGTGGAGTATTAACATTCCCCTAAAGGGCTGATTCAAGAATATGACAGGTGGTAATGTAAAGCAAAACACTTGATGGGATTTCACCAAATGATAATGGGTATAGATCTTGGCACATGGCCACCAGCAATGACGTGGGACTTTCCAGAATGGGCCTAGCGGAGATTGTTCCTGATGGAGGTGAGTTGGCTGTTGCTCCACGTGCCTTTGCACAGCCTCCATGTGTGTTTGTGGCCCTTCCTGATGGGTTAGAGTAGATTAGTGTGGTGCATGTTCCCCTGGTCCCCCTTCTGGATCCCTACCTTGTGGTGGTGAAGGGGCATGTGTACTTCAATTAAGCTCTGAGCTATCCCATGTAGGGTCAATCTAGGCAGGCATGTCATAGCAGAGAGGTCAGACAAATTGCAGTCCACTGAAGAAGAAACTGGCAACCCACTCCCATATCTTTGGCATGCAAACCCTGCAGAAAAACACAGACAGAGACATAGCTAAGTGTGCTGCAGTCCGTAGGGTCACAGAGAGACGAACTCGACTGAAGGACTGAACAACCAAATCTAAAATGTCGCCTGGTACTTGATATATGCCACGTGGCGGTGTAATTTGGCCACTATTTATTTTCCGTATGTAGATGTGATGAGTGAAATATGAAATATATTTATATTTGAGGGTCCACATAAGAGCCTCTGTGAGTGAGGGTTAATATGGCAAGCAGTTTCATGTTTTTGTGTTACAATTTATTCCGGTAGTATGTCTTTAATTGCTTACTGCATGTTGCAGCAATGATTTTCATATTGGCATATGCATGACCATTTCAACATATGATAAAATATATATATATTTTTAAAATACCTATTTTTGTTTTTGAGGATTGTTGTGCAAGTAATTGTAATGTCTTTCATTGCTTTCCCCATATTTTAAAGTCCAAGGGTGTGTTTATATTGTCTTTTACAGTGGTAAGGACTTGCTTGTAAACCCTTTGCGTGTCCTATTTTGAGTCTTTAATATATTTGTCTACTTTTGCCATTGATGGGTTTGAACCCATGTGCGTCTTTAGGGAATAGTAGCAATTTAATAGGGATCTTGAATTTTAGGGATTGTAACTTTTGTGGGCTGAACAGATCAAAGGCTTAGCTGGCTCGGAGTTCCGATTTTGCCACCCCATAAGATTATTCAGACTGTAACCTGTAAAAAAGGGGCTAATTTAATAGCAGTAACTTTTGTGGGCTTCTTTACAGACTTCAGGAACAACAATTTGGCAAATTGAATAGGGCCCACAAGCTAAGAAAAGATTTTTATTATACACTTTTATTTATTTTAAACTGCATCCTGTTTGTATTAGCCCATGCCGAGGAAACAAACATATGCAGTTTACTTGTAAATGTTCTTCAATAACTATAAGAGCATGACTTTATGTTTACAGCATCGGCAGCCTCATTAAATTCTAGCCTCGTAACTCCAACGTGTAGCACGTAACGGCTGCGTGCTTGAAATTTGGCCATTTACATCGCTATTAAGTTAGAATGGGCTGCGAGCTTTGAGCAAGAGACGCTGTTTCGTAAACCAGTTCTCGGCCGTCTGAGTTGTGTGCTCCAACGAAAACAATTAAGCAATCACGTACTTATGGATTCAGATGGAGCCAATGGAAAAAGCGATTGTTAGCGTTACATCACTGAAAAAGGGGAGGGTAGATTTAGAAGTCCTACAGGCTTCAAGTACAGTTTGCGATCGGACCCACATTCCAGATATAATGCAATATTAATAAAGCAGTAAATATGATATTCTATTACATGCGAGTTACAGTATATGTCTTAACACATTGATTACAGGGATCGATATAACACAAAATATAAACATGAAATAAAGTATTTTTCGAGGTCAATTTGCGGGCTTGAGAATGTTGTGCTATTAATTCTAAGATCTAAAATCCCTTATAATAAATGTACAGTAGAGTGTTGTTATTTGCATTAAAAGTGCTACGGATTGGACTTTACCCCCCTTTCAAGTGCTCTCGAGCACACGTTGGGCTTTGGGCTACATTTGCATGTTACGTGCTTGCTCGAGAGTGACCAGATTGCAATTTGAATTGAACAAGTAGCGGTTACATGGTTGACAGATCAAAGGATTTACGAGTGCAAAGTTCAACGTTGCTCAGCATGTAGCCTATTCTTGGCCGTCCTGCGTGTTAACATGCAAGTCCGCTGCGAGCAACGTTACAGGGCTAATTTAATGCCCGTAACACGTAAATCTGGAGTTACAGGTTACGTTTTACCATGTAGCCCAAATTTAATGAGGCTGCATGTTCATAATAATCAAAGAGATAGCGAATGATCAGTTCGTACAATACAAGCATATGCTTCCATAACATAACTATACAGTCAGTGCATTTGCATTCTTTGAAAATGGGCTTTGCTAAAGAGTTTTCTCAGAGATTTCTTTACCTGCTCATTCTTTAATGTATAAACTACAGGATTCATAGTTGGAGTAATAACTGTAAATAGTACGGCAGCTACCCGATCTTTTTCTATTGAAGCTTCTGATGAAGGGCCAAGATAGGTGCACATAACTGTGCCGTAGAACATAGTGACAATGGTCAGGTGTGAGGAGCAGGTGGAGAAAGCTTTACGCCTTCCCTCCGAGGATTTTATCTTTAGGAGGTGAATGATGATATAAAAGTAGGATGTTATGGTTAGGCTAAAGGTACAAATGCTTATAGCTCCAGCACTAATGGCCAGTACAAGCTCGTTGATATGAGTGTCAGCACATGCTAACTTTAGAATTGGTTTAACATCACAAAAGAAATGCCTGATCTTGTTATGTTTGCAATAGGGCAACAGAGAGGACATTATAGAGATGACCAATGAGAAAGTGATGCCAATAAGCCATGAAAAGAAAACCATTTGGTAGCAAACTTCCTTCTTCATGATTACATTATATTGCAAAGGATGACATATGGCAGCGTATCGATCATAAGCCATGGTAGAAAGGAGGACTCCTTCTGTACAGCCCAAACTGTGAAAGAAAGAAATTTGGACAATACACAGTTTCAAAGAAATCCTGTTCTGCCCAAAAAGTCCTGCCAACAATTTGGGTACTGTCACTGCTGAAAAAAAGATGTCCAAAAATGAGAGGTTGGCCAATAAAAAGTACATTGGGGTGTGAAGTACTGGGGTGCTGGTCACTAGAACCATAATGATGAGATTCCCTATAAAGTTTATAACATAGAAGGGCAAGAAGAAGACAAAGAGAACCAGTTGAAGCCGTGGATCATCAGTGAGACCCTCTAGGACGAATTCCGATAACAATGTCTGATTCCCCATTTCCATATTTTACTGTAAGCAAAAGCATATATTGTTATATTATTTCATATATATTATATTTATTCCATACAATCTGAGAACAAATTATTAGCACAATTATAATGATACCAAAAATCAAGCACACAATGGTTTCATCCATTCCTATCTCCATAGCAGCATTCCATCAACATCAGTCCAGTACACTAACTATTTTCATTGTATGCTTTGTCCTTTTTGAAAATGGTTTGGTTTCAACCATTTTCTTCTTAATTTTCAGACATAAATTGCAACCCCTTTTTCTTTCATTATCATGAAATCCTGACAATCATTTGTAAACTATAGTTGACATAGGTTGCACACACTATACTAATAACACATTTAAAACGGTATCACATATTTAGTTCTCAGCAGTGCGACCTTGCCAAAATCCGTTGGTAACGCAGCGTTAAAACTGCTGGCTTTCAAAGCGAGGGCCGCGATTGCGGCCAGGCAAGGAGCGGCCAAAGGTGTTCCTTGCACTGGTGGCGATGAGCGCTGCATGCTCTCATCCCTACTACCCTGTACAACTTAGGCAGGGAGCGCCGAAGGTGCACACTGCGCTGGTAGAGATGAGTGCCATAGGCGCTCATCCCTATGACCCCGTATGACTTGCTCATCATACCTACAACCCATGGAACTACACATCAACACAAAACTCAAATACATAATTTACAGTGCAAGACCCGTAGCACAAAAAATCGGCTATAAAAAATTACGACCCATAACACGTACAAAAGGAAACCACGGCTTAGAAAAAAAAATACGAGCCGCAAAAATTACGAACTTAACGGCCGAACCGCGCACGCCGAAAAACACAAAATACAAACAAAAATAAAAAAATATATACACTCACAGCAAGAAGGGACAGCCAGGACATCTGGGAATGAGGTTAAAAGCCAAATTACAGTGCATTGCAAAAATATTCAACCCCCTTGACTTTTTACCTATTTTGTTACATTACAGCCTTAAATTCAATGTTTTGTTAATCTGAATTTTATGTGATGGATCAGAACACAATAGTCTGGTGAAGTGAAATGAGAAAAATATATACATAAAACTATTTTTTAGAAATAGAAAACAGAAAATTGGCATGTGCGTATGTGTTCACCCCCTTTGTTATGAAGCCCATAAAAAGCTCTGGTGAAACCAATTACCTTCAGTAGTCACATAATTAGTGAAACGATGTCCACCTGTGTGCAATCTAAGTATCACATGATCTGTCATTACATATACACACCATATTTGAAAGGCCCCAGAAGATGCAACACCTAAGCAAGAGGCACCACTAACCAAGCACTGCCATGAAGACCAAGGAACTCTCCAAACAAGTAAGGGACAATGTTGTTAAGAAGTACAAGTCAGGGTTAGGTTATAAAAAAATATCCAAATCTTTTATGATCCCCAGGAGCACCATCCAATCTGTCATAACCAAATGGAAAGAACATGGCACAACAGCAAAGCTGTCAAGAGATGGCCGCCCATCAAAACTCATGGACCGGGCAAGGAGGGCATTAATCAGAGAGGCAGCACAGAGACCTAAAATAACCCTGGAGGAGCTGCAGAGTTCCACAGCAGAGACTGGAGTATCTGTACATAGGACGACAATAAGCCGTGCGTTCCATAGAGTTAGGCTGTATGGCCAGAAGAAAGACATCACTTTCAACAAAAACAAAACGGCATGTTTTGAGTTTGCGAAAAGGCATGTGGGACGCTCCCAAAATATATGGAGGAAGGTGCTCTGGTCTGATGAGACAAAAACATTTCGGCCACCAAAGAAAACGCTATGTCTGGTGCAAACCCAACACATCACATCACCCAAAGAACACCATCAGCATCCGGGACTGGGAAACTGGTCAGAGTTGAGTGAAAGATGGATGGTGCTAAATACAGGGATATTCTTGAGCAAAACCTGTACCACTCTGTACGTGTTTTGAGGCTAGGACAGAGCTTCACCTTCCAGCAGGACAATGACCCCAAACACACTGCTAAAGCAACACTTTAGTGGTTTAAGGGGAGACATGTAACTGTGTTGGAATGGCCTAGTCAAAGTCCAGACCTCAATCCAATAGAATATATGTGGTCAGACTTAAAGATTGTTGTTCACATGCGCAAACCATCCAACTTGGAGGAGCTGGAGCAGTTTTGCAAGGAGTAATGGGCAAAAATCCCGGTGGTAAGATGTGGCAAGCTCATAGAGACTTATCCAAAGTGACTTGGCACTGTGATTGCCGCAAAAGGTGGCTCTACAAAGTATTGACTTTAGGGGGTGAATAGTTATGCACATTGACCTTTTCTGGTATTGTGTCCTATTTGTTTTTTGCTTCACAATAATAATAAAAAAAAATCTTCAAAGTTGTGGGCATGTTCTGTAAATTAAATGATGTTAATTCCAGGTTGTAAGGCAACAAAACACGAAAAATGCCAAGGGGGGTGAATACTTTTGCAAGGCACTGTATAATAAGTCAGTATACATACATCATTCAAAATAGCTACACACATTCTTCTCAGCAAGTCATGAGTAAATCACATAATTTAGGCAATAAGAAGATAAAGAGATATAATAAGGAGTAGGTTAGCCAAGAAATAGAGATAGAAAAAATAATATCTCTGTTTTCTAACATTATAATTTGCCTTGATAATGAATACTGGCAGCTTCACTGCGTTTTTAAGGGAAATATCTATTAAAGGAAACACCTATTTGCCTACATATTTGTTTTAAAATATATATGAGTGCACAATACTGGGGAAATGGCAGTAAAAAAAGCTAACTCTCTTTTTATAGAACCTGTCAGTGCTTCAAATTCTGTGGCTCTATTATTTTTTCTTACATTATGTATATTTAATCGTTTCATGGCTAAAAAGCCTCTAACAGCCTATTTTCCTACCTCATAGCCAAAGCTTCTTTCCAGATAGTGCTAACATAGAACTCACAAGTTGCCTTATTAACACATCCAATTTTCATCACAATGATAACCACAGTTAACCCTCTAGCCTAGGGCACCCGGTTGCTCCTACTAACTGTGGATTAGCACATGTATTACCTAAGTATGCTAAACCATGAACCAAGGTGGGTATCAGTTATTGCTACCTCCCAATCACTAGCCCACAGGAAGTCAGGAAGATCTATTCTATTCTTCACAAAGAACCGTCCTTTAATATACACAATCTATCCTATTATCTATCCCATTATTATATTTTTTATAATCTTGCCAATGATTACTGATTTTTTTTGCATCATTCAGTGGTTTCCAACTCTTTGTGACTTAATGAACCATAAGACACTGGGACATCCTTATGTTCATGGTTATGCTGATCCACTTGGCCTGGCATGCTGTGGTCCATATGGTCATGTTGAGTTGGATATGACTGAACAACTAAGCAACAACAAGCTAGATAAATGAAAAAAATAAAAATACTTCGGAACAAGGCAATTTTGTATCCAGTGATCAGATATAATGTGGTTATTACATTGAATATTAAAACCACTTAGGACACAATGGTATCTCATTTGCAATTTACTTTAGAAGCAATAATCAAAGACTTTAAATATTTCAATGGAATATTTTAATATCATAAGGTTATAATTACAACTCGGGCAAAGTGCCTCCTTGTGAAGATGCAACAATAATTAGACAACCTTCAAGGCAAATAAACATAAGGATCAACACATACACTGTGTAAATAAAATTAAAAAGTACATTACAATCTATGTGACCTAAGGAAGTAAAACATAGATATGGAAGACAAAGTTGGTTTATAGTTTATACAAAAATAAAGGAACTGTGGAATCAATATAACAATTAATACAACACATTCTATAAATGGCAACAAATACAGAAAGAAAATAAAGGAATCTTAAAATATGAGATGTATCAATAGTTCAGAGAAGAATAGAGAAGGCAAATTATTTTCTTGTGTATAAACAACTGAGCTAGTGATGGAATAGACCCTGCAACTAGACATTGTGTACCATTGCATTATGGGAAAACGGCGTTATCCTATCGGGTCTCACTTTTCTATTAGGTCCTATTATAAGCTGCAAAATTCTATAACAATTGAGATAACACTCATCAAATTTGAATACAATGGTTAACAACTAAATGCTGTATTTTTTTAAATTATCTAAAATCATATTGCCAATAATTAATTAAAGTGCTTAATAAGTGCAACATATAAATATAACACATCAGTGATCCTTTAACTGACAAGGAGATCCAAAAGAGGCTGGAAGATAGAAATGTAAATGAAACACAACAAAAAGGAGGAGTTCTGTACAAGTCACAATTATTATTTCTAATGTTTCAAGTCTCAGTCTCCACTTTTTAGTATCAAAGGATTATTGAAAACCAGATGTGGTAACATTATTTAAGAACTATAGAAAATCCAGGGAATCATAGACCGGTAAGTCTCACATCAATAAAAGAGACATTCTTAGAATGATTTCTAAGGGATTATATTCAGGAATAATTCAATAATAATAAGATAACAAGAGTGAGTCTGCATGGTTTATGACGGATATGACGACAAACTAATTAATTTCAGTGTAGAAGAACGTGGAAATTAGAGTTAGAGTAATTCAGTTAATGTAGTTTATTTGGACTTCGTGAATGCTGTCATATGAGGGTCAACTTTGCAAAATGATGAATATTAATATTGCAGTGACTATCTGCACATGTATAAAACATAGAGTACTCACATTGGACTTAGATGGCAATTGTAAATTCTGAAGTTAATGTCTTATATAATGTTATTAAATCAAACAAGGGCATACTTTCTTGCTTACTTTACTTGAAAAAAATAGATTCATGAGCAGCTAAATGGCAGAAGAGAATTGGAATGGAAAAAAATTGGAATGGAAAAAAATATAATACATTAAAAGGAGGATGGAAGGAAAGCATGTATATATAAATCCTAGTAAGACGTCACCTGGAATATGGAGTGCAGAATCTGGCACCACTTTTGAAAAATGACATTGTAGAGCTAGACAACATTCAGAGAAGGGAAATGTAATTAATATGTTTTAATTCTTGCATGACATGTACAATTTTATTTAATATATAGGATTTCCTTTATGATCCAATTCCTTACCTTATCTATAAACTTGAATTAAACTCCTCAAGGTTTTAATTGCTTACTCCAATTTTTGGAAGTGTATACAGCCTATACAGAAGTATATATAAAGAAGGGATATGTGACCTTAATACTACATTAAACATCCGATTGCCACATAGTTTAAGCAAACCAAACAAAGAATGATAGGAAATAGAGTTATTAACTTCACATATTTCTCCACTTGTCTATCACTTTAACTGTTAATGATTTTTGGAATCCTAGAATGCTTAAAATAGTGAATATTTTTGAGACATTACGTTTTCTTTGCCAATGGGCAGTCAATGCCTACACAATATACTGTACCAATTGAATGTTGGTGGTGTACTTCCGATAGTAAGTGTCTGAGAAAGGGACAGTATTTAGACCACAAACACAACAGGAAATAGTGATATCAATGGAATTATGAGATATGGACATATTTGAGATGTAGCGTTCACTGCAAATAATGCTGGGAATACAAGAGGCCTAGTAGTTAAAATTATAATAACACACAATTCTAATAGAATGGCAATTAATATCATCTGATACTTTTGGAAAATAATATTATCTACTGTATTTGTTTGTCTACCATTTTGTATTATGGTTAGTATTCTGTAATATGGTGTTATTAGTTTGTCTACCATGTTGTAATATGAGGGGTAGAAATCTTGTGAATGTCCTTGCCTCAGGACAAGCTGTCTGTCTTGATTCTGATTCTTACTTAATGGTATCAGCTTCAAAGTAACTAGTAAAGCACAATTTCAATCACCCACTCAGTCTTGACAATCTACCTTTTTCTGTTGCTCATAGATGTACTTACAATATGATGTTTGCTGAGGGTTATGTTCTTTTAATGTAAGAGAAGGGATTTTTGCTTGTTTTGTATAGTGCTATCGCCCAACACATCACTGGCCGTGTCATGAAGACTTCCAGGTCACCTGAAACCAGCCCTTTTTAAAGCTTTATCAGACACTAGAATAACCCCATGGTACCAAACACCTGGATCACACCAATTAGCAATACAGCAGCCACATCAATCATATTATCATGGGACATCAATTATAATTTAACATTGCCAGCTATATTTCAGTATTCCCATTAAAATACCTTTATACTATATGAAACTGTGTTAATGTTGCTATTGTTTTTGCCTCACCCATGTATAGTGCTATGGAATATGCTGTCACATTATATATATATATATATATATATATATATATATATATATATATATATATATTAAAATACTACGGTATATATTAATATACTAAGGTGAGGAGGGTAAAAAAAAAAAATATATATATATATATATATATATATATATATATATATATATATATATATATATAGCACTGGAAGGGTCTCCAGGGGGGTCAAGACATTTTTTACCCTCCTCGCCTTAGTCATGCACTAAACACATTGGGCCTCATTCTATTATCGGCCGTAAATCGTCCGTAAGGCTGCGATTCCTTGCGGGGGTTCTGTTACCTTGCAATTCTATTATACGGCCCCGCAAGGATCTCCCCTTACGGCCGGCCGCATATCTTGGAACCGGCCGTAAGCTCCAAAATGTTTAAAGTCAAATATAAATTGAAGACTGCACTGTAAATCTTTGTAAATGCTAGGGATCATATTGGGGGACATGAGGATTAATAGCAACCCCCTCTCAAGCTTGCACATCAGCCCAAATCCGAGTTTACATTAACTGTTTATTTTCCGGCCGCAGCGTGGCCATGTCTGAGGTGCTCCAAGCACTCTGGACTTTTTACATGGATATTCGACATATTTAATAAAAATTTGTTTTTACGGATTTGAGTATAGGGGAGTGTTGTGCTATTTTTGCTAACACCTACAATCTCTTTATAGTCTCCTTTAAAGTGCAGGATGGCTTTATTTGGGCTATTTTGGTGCTAGCGGGACCTGTTTGCTGCAAGTAAGCTGCGGCTCGCTTTTAGCCTTGCAGAGAGGCTTCCCGGAGCAATAGAATAGCAACCGGGCTTTTCTTGCGGCCGAAACTCTTGCGGCCGTTTTAGATCAAAGGCTTTCCTCCGGCGAGAGCGGCCGCAAGGGATAGCAAGGCGCCGGCTGCAAGCCTGCCGGAACCCCCGGCCGGAGGGTAATAGAATAGCCGAATAGCTTGCGGCCGGTCCTTGCGGCCCCGCAGCTCCTACGGCCGATAATAGAATGAGGCCCATTGAGAATAGATAATTAAAAAATATAAAAAGTAAGGCAAGACGTTTAATATGTTAAACTGGAAGGCTATTCTATTTATCTATTACTCTTTCTTTAAAGTACTACTTTCTTTTCTCTCTCAATGTTTACCTTTCTCTCTCTACTATGCATTTGTCTCTCTCTCTCTTTATTATTTTATGTCTGTTCTCTGCAGGTTCTCAACAAATTATCTTATTAAGAGTACAAAAAAAGGTGAAAAACAGCAACAATATCTGATTATGCAAGTTTTGATAATTTTAATACACACATGAAATATTGTACTCACAATGGGCCTCATTCAGTTCGGGGCTGTTACTTGCAAGTAACATTCCGATTTGCTACTTTTGCGCTACTTACTCCAGTAGCTCTACTTTTACTTAACTTTTCAATTGGCTGGTGTCACGATCTGCTTCTTCAAGGGGGCTTGATATGCCTAGTTCAAACCTACCCGAGCAGAATCGTATAGTTCTAGTTCTCTGTGGCACAAAAGATGGCTTCTTAAGAGGGCAAGGCCCAAAGGTAAAGGCAGAGAACACCGGATACAGGTTACTAGGGGCCTAAGGCAAGACCACTCACCAAGTCAGGATACAAAACACAGAAATAGTTTCACACCTTTGATATGTGAAAACTAGAACTGAACCTTTATTGAATTATCAAAACAACATATTTATACTCTCCCATACCATACCCTTGTGTACCTTTGTGTATGTGTGTGGTGAAAAACACCTGCCTTTTAAGCTTCAGATATCTAAATAATAGGCAGTTTTACCATTTCCTCATATGCTCTATATCACATTTTCCCTCTTATACTATCATATAACTAGGATACATAATGACAATGTACAGGCAACATATAACCACACACAAGAATACATAATCCCAGTGCAACAATGTCATGCTCCCTTGGCCATATCCATAATTATTGGCAATATTAGTCCTTAAACAATGTAATCAAGACACCCGGGCGTGCAAGTTAGTCCCCCTTCCCCATAATCGCAAACCATGCTATCAGCAGTAAGCATTTGCGTGCTTTAACATAATCACAGCCGAAAGCCGGTAACTTGTGTTTAAAGCCCGAAAACTCGGAGCACTGTAAATGCAAATATAAATGCAATCCAACACTGTAAAGAACTGTAAATGACGGGGAACACAATGGGTGAAATTAGAATTAAAAGCACAACATATTTTAAAAAAGGGAGCAAGTGCAAATTCGGGGAATTATAGACCAGTGAGCCTCACTTCGGTAGTGGGGAAGCTTTTAGAAGGGTTAATATGGGATAATAGACAAGAATATATCTATTTGAACAGGATTATAAGTAGGAGTCAACATGGATTTATGAGGGATAGGTCATGTCAAACAAATCTAATTAATTTCTATGAAGAGGTTAGTAGGAACCTGGATCAAGGCAACTGGATGTAGTCTTTTTGGATTCTGCAAAGGCTTTTGATACAGTGCCACATGGGAGACTATTGTGCAAACTAAGAGATACAGGAATTGCAGTAAATATCTGCTCATGGATTGAAAGCTGGCTAAAAGATAGGAAGCAAAGGGTTGTTTTAAATGGAACATACTCCGATTGGACTAATGTGGTAAGCCGGGTTCCTCCGGGTTCAGTATTAGGTCCTCTCCTTTTTTAACATATTTATTAATGACTTACAGGTAGGATTGGAGTGTGGTGTCTCCATTTTCGCTGATGACACAAAGTTGTGCATGGTAATTAAATCAGATAATGATGTGCTTTCCCTCCACAGGGATTTACATAAAATTGAGGAATGAGCATCTAAATGGCAGATGAGATTTAATATGAATAAATGTAAAGTTATGCATCTGGGAAGGAAAAATAGCCATGCAATTTATAATCTTAATAGAGCAAATCTAGGTGTATCAGATATTGAAAGGGATTTGGGAGTGCTTGTGGACAACCATCTAGGTAACAGTGCTCAAAGCCAAGCAGCAGCTGCAAAGGCAAATAAAATATTAGCATGTATTAAGAAGGGTATAGAAGCAACGGAAGCAAATATAATTCTGTCACTATACAAATCTCTAGTACGCCCTCATTTGGAATATGGAGTACAATTTTGGGCACCACTTCATAAAAAGGACATTTTAGAGCTGGAAAAGGTACAGAGGAGGGCAAAAGGGGAATGGAGGGGCTAAGAAAGAAATGGAGGGGCTATGAAGAAATACTAACCAAACTAAACTTATTTTCTCTAGAAAAAAGGCGTCTACGAGTGGATATGATTACCTTATTTAAATACATTCAGGGTCAGTATAAAGATTTGTCAAGGGAGCTTTTTGTGCCAAGAGGTTTTCAACTGACAAGAGGACATCCTTTGAGGTTAGAAGTAAAAAGATTCCACATTAAAGAAAGAAAAGGGTTCTTCACAGTAAGGGTGGTTAATCTGTGGAATTCTCTACCAGAGGAAGTGGTGACAGAGGATTCGATAGATAACTTTAAAAGGGGACAGGATTTATTTCTAATTAAAACGGGAATTCAGGGTTATCATGGATAATTAGAGAGACAGTATTGATCCAGTGAGAAATCCAATCGCCAGTATCTGTGGTCAGGAAGGATTTTTTTTTCTCCCTTTGAGACGACTGGCTAAGTCTTACTTGTTTGTTTTTTTCCCTCTGTTTGCCTTCCTCTGGATTAATAATAAAAAATATAAAAATTAAATAATTGATTAATAATAAATTAACAACTAAGTAATTCATATTTAACCTGCATATTGCAGATCAGAGGAGATCTTAAAAGGTTGAACTTTTTCAACCTTAATTACTATGTAACTATGTATCATTCTCAAGCTTGCACATCGCCAAAATCAAATACTTTATTTCATGTTTAATTTTTGTCCAAAGTCCTACGGGCTTGAATGACCCCCAAGCCTCTCACTCATTATTTAAGCCTGTAGGACTTCAATGAAGTATGGAGGTTGAGTCCAAAGTCATACGGGCTTGGACGTTGAAGCCCCTAGGACTTGTTCGTGTTTAGCCATTTACGGGCTTGACGGAAGGGTAAATCGGACCAATTGAATAGTGATTTTTGTTTTTTGTTGCAGCCGTTAAAGATCAAAGGCTTTGATTAAAGTAACTTGCAATTATGAGTAAAGGGATATTATCGCGCAGTAAGTAAACGCAAATGGGGCACGCAAGTAGGAGGCATTTGAATAGCTAAGTAACTTGCTATCTCTACTTGCGGCCCTGATCTCAGGTAAGTAGCAACTGAATGAGGCCCAATGTCTGATAGTACAGACAAAGGTCTACTACAAAAGTAAATTATCTGACATAACACATATGCAGGACTTCTTTTTTAATTAAAGCTGCAAAACAAATGCAAATAATCTGCCTTAATACGCAAATTAAAAATAGATTCTATGTATGCTTTATGCCAAATAATTGACTTTTTTAGTATTAAGTAGTGATGTCGCGAACATGAAATTTTGGGTTCGCAAACAGCGAATGCGAACTTCCAGCAAATGTTTGCGAACGGGCGAACATCGGCGAACCCCATAGACTTCAATGGGCAGGCGAATTTCAAAACCCACAGGAACTCTTTCTGGCCACAATAGTGATGGGAAAGTTGTTTCAAGGGGACTAACACCTGGACTGTGGCATGCCGGAGGGGGATTCATGGCAAAACTCCCAAGGAAAATTTCATAGTTGATGCAGAGTCTGGTTTTAAGCCATAAAGGGCATAAATCACCTAATATTCCTAAATTGTTTGGAATAACATGCTTTAAAACATCAGGTATGATGTTGTATCGATCAGGTAGTCTAAGGGTTACACCCGCTTCACAGTAACAGACCAATCTCCCCGTTTAATGCACCGCAAACAACCGCAAACAGTCCATTTGCACAACCGCAAACTCCCCATTTGCACAAGGTTGGATACCAAGCTAGCCATGTCCCGTTCCTTGTCCTCACTGATGTCATTGAAGGTCTCTTCCTCCACCCAGCCACCAAGGGTCCCCGAAAGGTGACAACAAGCCCCCTGGGACACCTGCTATGTTTGGACTTCCACCTCCTCAAAGCCACCTTCCTCCTCTGACTCCTCTTCTTCAGACTCCCAGAGTCTGGGGGCTTCCACTGCCCAGTATGGAAGATTATACACAGGTCAGAGTCTGGGGGCTTCCACTGCACAGCATGGAAGATTATACGCGTAGCCTCTGTCTGCGTTATTATAAGGTGTGTACTGTTAAGTAGGGGACGTGTATATGGCATTGATTTTTGGAACAAGGAGATGGAAAAAGATGCTTGGTCGGTCCTCCCACTTCAAATTTGGAGCATTGCACGTGCAATCTAAGGTGCCACCAGATATGATTGTCACTGTGCACTGGCAAAAGTTGGCAGAGTAGGCGCTGTAGGCCTCACATACACGCCTGTAGGCAGGCAACTGATATTCAATTGATTACAGTCAAAAAAGTGTTGTTTTATGTCACTGTACACTACGGTTGCTCCAGATATGACATATCACTGTGCACTGGCAAAAGTTGGCAGAGTAGATGCAATAGGCTTCACACACATGCCTGTAGGCAGGCAATTGCTATTGAATCTATTACAGTCAAAAAAGTGTTGTTTTATGTCACTGAGCACAATATAAGCTGTGAGCCTGACACAGGCAGGCAACTGAAATTAGATTATAGGAAAAAAATGGTTGTTTTTAATGTATGTTACACCACCATGTATGAGTAGTGAAAATAAGCACAATATAAGCTGTTAGGTGTTAGCCTGTCACACACACACGCTGGCAAGCAAGTATAGATTACACAAAAAAAATTATAAAATAAAATAAATGATGTTCAAAGTTTCCTCAATGATAAAGTATAGGGGGCGAACCGAAAAGCGCACGTGTTTGCGGCGAACGGGAACATGCAAAAATCGCCGAGAATAGTTCTCCGGTAGTGATGTCGCGAACATAAAATTTTCAGTTTGCGAACCGTGAACGCGAACCACCGCAAATGTTCGCGAACCGGCGAACCCGGCGAACCGCCATAGACTTCAATGGGCAGGCGGATTTTAACACCCACAGGGACTCTTTCTGGCCACAATAGTGATGGAAAAGTTGTTTTAAGGGGACTAGCACCTGGACTGGGGCATGCCGGAGGGGGATCCATGTCAAAACTCCCACGGAAAATTACATAGTTGATGCAGAGTCTGGTTTTAATCCATAAAGGGCATAAATAACCTAACATCCCCCTCCATCATCATCCTCCCCTGTATCTCTTTACCCCCTCCCTCATCATCCTCCCCTGTGTTTCTTTCCCCCCTTCCTCACCCCCCCTGTGTCTCATCCCCCCTCCCTCATCATCCTCCCACCTCCCTCATCATCCTCCCCTGTATCTCTATACCCCCTCCCTCATCATCCTCCCCTGTGTCTCTTCCCCCTCCTTCATCATCCTCCCCTGTGTCTCTTTACCCCCTCCCTCATCATCCTCCCCTGTGTCTCTTTTCCCCCTCCCTCATCATCTTCCCCTGTGTCTCTTCCCCCCTTCCTCATCATCCTCCCCTGTGTCTCTTTCCCCCCTTCCTCATAACCCTCCCCTGTATCTCTTTCCCCCCTCCCTCTTCATCCTCCCCTGTGTCTGTTTCCCCCCTCCCTCATCATCCTCTCCTGTGTCTCTTCCCCCCTCCCTCATCATCCTCCCCTGTGTCTCTTCCCCCCTCCCTCGTCATGCTCCCCCCTCCCTTGATGATAAGGGGGGGAAGAGACACAGGGATAAGTGTGAGGGGTGTTAGGGTAAGGGGTGTTAGGGATATGTGTAAGGGGGTATTAGGGTTAGGTGTTAGGGTGAGGGGTGTTAGGGGTAAGTGTGAGGGGTGTTAGTGTAAGGGGTGTTAGGGATAAGTGTGAGGGGTGTTAGGGTGAGGGATGTTAGGTTAGGTGTTAGGGATAAGTGTGAGGGGTGTTAGGGTTAGGGTAAGGGGTGTTAGGGATAAGTGTGAGGGGTATTAGGGTTGGGTGTTGGGGTGAGGGGTGTTAGGGATAAGTGTGGGGGGTGTTAGGGTTAGGGTGAGGGTTGTAAGGGATAAGTGTTAGGGGTGTTAGGGTTAGGGTGAGGGGTGTTAGGGATAAGTGTGAGGGGTGTTAGGGTTAGGGTAAGGGGTGTTAGGGATAAGTGTGAGGGGTGTTAGGGTTAGGTATTAGGCTGAGGGGTGTTAGGGATAAGTGTGGGGGGTGTTAGGGTGAGGGATGTTAGGGTTAGGTGTTAGGGATAAGTGTGAGGGGTGTTAGGGTTAGTGTAAGGGGTGTTAGGGATAAGTGTGAGGGGTGTTAGGGTGAGGGATGTTAGGTTAGGTGTTAGGGATAAGTGTGAGGGGTGTTAGGGTTAGGGTAAGGGGTGTTAGGGATAAGTGTGAGGGGTATTAGGGTTGGGTGTTGGGGTGAGGGGTGTTAGGGATAAGTGTGGGGGGTGTTAGGGTTAGGGTGAGGGTTGTAAGGGATAAGTGTTAGGGGTGTTAGGGTTAGGGTGAGGGGTGTTAGGGATAAGTGTGAGGGGTGTTAGGGTTAGGGTAAGGGGTGTTAGGGATAAGTGTGAGGGGTGTTAGGGTTAGGTATTAGGCTGAGGGGTGTTAGGGATAAGTGTGGGGGGTGTTAGGGTGAGGGATGTTAGGGTTAGGTGTTAGGGATAAGTGTGAGGGGTGTTAGGGTTAGGGTAAGGGGTGTTAGGGATAAGTGTGAGGGGTGTTAGGGTTAGGGTGAGGGGTGTTAGGGATAAGTGTGAGGGGTGTTAGGGTGAGGGGTGTTAGGGATAAGTGTGAGGGGTGTTAGGGTTAGGGTAAGGGGTATTAGGGATAAGTGTGAGGGGTGTTAGGGTTAGGGTAAGGAGTGTTAGGGATAAGTGTGAGGGGTGTTAGGGTGAGGGGTGTTAGGGATAAGTGTGAGGGGTATTAGGGTTAGGTGTTGGAGTGAGGGATGTTAGGGTTAGGTGTTAGGGATAAGTGTGAGGGGGTATTAGGGTTAGGTGTTAGGGTGAGGGGTGTTAAGGATAATTGTAAGGGGTGTTAGGGTGAGGCATGTTAGGAATAAGTGTGAGGGGTGTTAGGTCTTAGGGATAAGTGTGAGGGGTGTTAGGGTTAGGTGTTAGGTTGATGGGTGTTATTGATAAGTGTGAGGGGTGTTAGGGTTGGGACTCGGGAGCTAAGGTGAGGGGAGGATGATGATAAGGGGGGGAAGAGACACAGGGGTGTCCTTGCAGCAGAGATCAAAAGAGTCCTTCAGGACTGTATTGCACACTGTGTACAGTAGCCTCGCTATGGTTTTCCCTATTGATGCAGTATCACCTACACTCAGCCTCCTCTCAGTAAGTTAGTTATGATTCCAAGTTATGATTAGTTATGATTCCAAAATGACTGCTGTCCATGAGGTTAAAGGGTCTGGAAGGCAGTGTATGATGCTGGAATGTGTCTGCTGACTGTGAGTTGCAGGGTCAAAGGGGGCGGATCGAACATCGCATATGTTCGCAGTTTGCCGGCGAACTATTCGCAACATCTCTATTCTCCGGCGAACTGTTCGGGACATCACTAGTATTAAGTAATTAACCAGATTTTAATGTTTTGTAATTACAATATTTATGCATGTATTAAAATAACCGAAAATTACTTCACCATAATTTTTTTTTTTGCCCACTACTCCAAATTATTTTTTATCAAGTTGAAGGTAGGTCTCAAAATCTTATGGATAGCGGCTCATCGTTCATCCATACTTGGGGCCTCATTCTATTAATGGCCGTAGGAACTGAGTGGCCTCAAGGGATGGCCACAAGCCTCTTAGCTATTCTATTCCCTTGCTGCCGAGGGCTCTGGCCAGCTTGTGGCTGGCACCCTGCTTTCCCTTGCGGCCACTCCCACCACAGCCTTTTGCAGGGAAAGCCTTTAATCCCACGCGGCCGCAAGATAATCGGCCGCATAGAACCCCACGACCCTATTCAAATGCTCCGGCCACCCCTCCGGCAAGCCCGCAAAAAGGCCAAAAATGTCCACAGCTTACTTCCACCCTGGAGCCGTTGCAAGGGCTGTGAAGCCCTTACGGCTGCTCCAATTAAGCCCCCCGCTGGCTGCAGGAGACCCGATTGTGACCCGATCATGACCCCTGCAGTGTCCCCACAGTGTCCCTACATCACCCCTTTAATGCAGGGGTCCGAACGGGATCCCTGCAGGGTGCACACGATAACTCTATAATGCAGGAGTGCGATCGAGACCCCTGCAGTGTCCTAACATTAACCCTATAATGCAGGGGTCCCCATTGGAATCCCTGCAATGTGCACACATTAACCCTTGCTGCAGGGGTCCCAATAGGGGACTTGTAGGTTCAGGACCCTCTTGACAAAGTCTAAACCCTAACTATACAGCATTAACCCCTTAACCCTAACTATACCCCATTAACCCATACTAAATACTATTTAACCATAACTGGGCCTATTTAACCCTAACTGTATCTATTTAAACCTAACTAGGCCTATTTAACCCTAACTGGACCTATTTAACCCTAAGTGGGCCTATTTAACCCTATCTGGGCCTTTTTAACCCCTCTAGACCTATTTAACCCTAACCAGGCCTATAAAACCCTAACTGGGCCAATTTAACCCTAACTATAAATGATTAACCCTAACTGGGCCTATATAACAGCTTTAGATCTAATTAACCATAACTGGGCCTATCTAACCCTAACGGGCTATTTAACCCTAAGTGGACCTATTTAAACCTAACAGGGCATATTTAACCCCTCTGGACCTATTTAACCCTAACCGGGCCTATTTAACCCTAACTGTACCTGTTTAGCCCTTACTGGGCCTATCTAACCCTAACTGGGCCTATCTAACCCTAACTGTACCTATTTCAACCTAACCAGGCCTATGTAAACCTAACCGGGCCTATCTAACCCTAACTGGGCCTATCTAACCCTAACTGTGCCTATTTAACCCCTCTAGACCTATTTACCCCAACTGGGCCTATCTAACACTGCCTAGCCTATTTAACCATAACTGGACCTATTTAACCCCATCACTTATGGGGATCTGTATAGACCTTCATAATCCTCCATCTAACCACATCACGTATGGGGTCATACAGACCCCCATAAGCCTCCATCTAACCCCATCACTTATGGGATCCTATACAGACCCCCATAAGCCTCTATGTAACCCCATCACTTATGGGGGTCATACAAACCCCCCTAAGCCTCCATCTAACCCTATCACTTATGGGGGTCCATACAGACCCCCATAAGCCTCCATCTAACCCCATCAATTATGGGGGTCATACAGACCCCTGTAAGCCTCCATCTAACCCCATAAATTATGGGGGTCATACAGACCCTTATAAGCCTCCATCTAACCCCATCACTTATGGGGGTCTATACAGACCCCTATAAGCCTCCATCTAACCCCTTCACTTATGCGGGTCCATACAGACCCCCATAAGCCTCCATCTAACCCCATCACTTATGCAGGTCTATACAGACCCCCATAAGCCTCCATCTAACCCCATCACTTATGCAGGTCTATACAGACCCCATAAGCCTCCATCTAACACCACCACTTATGTGGGTCATACAGACCCCCATAAGCCTCCATCTAACCCCATCACTTATGTGGGTTATACAGACCCCCATAAGCCTCCATCTAACCCCATCACTTATGCTGGTCTATACAGACCCCATAAGCCTCCATCTAACCCCATCACTTATGCAGGTCTATACAGACCCCCATAAGCCTCCATCTATCCCCATCACTTATGCAGGTCTATACAGACCCCATAAGCCTCCATCTAACACCATCACTTATGTGGGTCATACAGACCCCCATAAGCCTCCATCTAACCCCATCACTTATGTGGGTCATACAGACCCCCATAAGCCTCCATCTAACCCCATCACTTATGTGGGTTATACAGACCCCCATAAGCCTCCATCTAACCCCATCACTTATGGGGGTCCATACAGACCCCCATAAGCCTCCATCTAACCCCATCAATTATAAGAGTCATACAGACCACATAAGCCTCCATCTAACCCCATCACTCATGGTATGGGGGTCTATACAGACCCCTATAAGCCTCCATCTAACCCCTTCACTTATGAGGGTCCATACAGACCCCCGTAAGCCTCTCTTTAACCAAATCAGTTTCATAAGTGTCAATGAAGACCCTCATGGGACAATTAAAACCTTGATATTAACTCCATAAGTTCCATGAGGGACCTCCAGGACCCTCATGACACTAAGTACAAAACTACACTACATTACACCCCCCCCCAATAAACCACTAAATATAAACTAACCTCCTTTACCCCAACTTATTAACACCTACACCACATACCCCCAATTTAACCCCCCCATCCCACTAAGTTACAAAAAATAAAACATTACAAACCCCCACTACAAAAATTAAAAATAGAACATTACATTAATTTTAACATTAATTTTAAACCAATCAGAAGTTACTATTGCCCTCAGCTAATAAGAATGGGATACATCCCTGCTGGGTGATTGGCTGAAGGCATATGCGCCTTCTGCTTGGCTGTTGTCACTGTCAATCAGATAGAAGACAATCAGAAGGCGCCATTCCCTTCAGCCAATCAGAATGAAATACACCCCATGGGGATGTATCCCATTATGATTGGCTCCAATAATCTGCATCTTCTGATTGGCTGTTGTCACTGTCAGACTGCAGCCAATCAGAAGGTGCAGTTGCCTTCAGCCATTGTGATTGGCTGAAGGTAATAGTCCCTTCTGATTGGTTTAAAAAAGATTGACAGGTCCATCAGCCAATCAGAATGGGATATAGGGGTGTATCCCATTCTGACTGGCTCACACCTTGGCACCTTCTGATTGGCTGCAATTTGATTGACAGTCATTTCAGCCAATCAGAAGGCGCCATTCCGTTTTTTTTTACCGGAAGAAGGCCTAGAAGCCTCATTAGCAACGGGGAGCTCTGTTACTTTTGTAAAAAAATAATTTAGAGTGCGGATTCTTCCAGAGCCCAGCTGGGTCAGAAGAGGAGGAGGACAGGGACATCACGGACAGGTAAGTTTTACATTTAGAATGTTTATTGTTTATTTATATTGTGTTTATTTGTGTATGTGTGACTAATGTGATGCTAACGGAGAAGACAAGAAGATGGACGGGTACATGATGGAAAGATAATTTTAATACTGTATTTAAAATGTGTATTTATTCTATGTAGAGTTTAATTCTGTACTAATTTGATGTTTCTTTTGTCCTAGGGGTGCGATCTGAATGGACAATGGTAAGTGGTCTTATTTATTCTATTTTAGCTTAGATTTAGGGTTTAATGTATTATAGATAGGGGGAAATGTATTATAGATAGTGTCTATATAGACCCCTATTGGACTGAGGGGGCTATATTGACCCCCATGAGTGGTTTAAGGAGCCGCGGCGGGAGATTTGAATGCAAGCCTGTACTCGGACGGGCTTGGATATCTTTAGGGGTTAATAGATATTCAATGCAGCACTGTACAGCACTGTAATTGATAGGGGACACATTGGGGGACATGAGGATGGCATGTAGTACATTGGCTAGCTGGCACATCGTCTCTAGTCAATACTGTCATTTGTGGCCACAAGTCCGCCGGGCTTGGAGAACGTGTAACTGCCTTGGGGGTCATCCAAGCCCGTAGTCCCGGGCTTGGATGACCTCCAAGGCAGCAAGTCGATGGACTGGTGGACTGCTAGTATTTGCTAGCTGCGATGTGCCAGCTAGCCAATGTTCTGCATGTCATCCTCATTTCCCCCAACCTGTCCCCTATCAATTACAGTGCTGTACAGTTGCATTTAATTTATTTTCCACTTTTTAGTTTGGCGGGCTTGCACTCTGATCTCCTGGCTAACGCCCGCGATCAGGTCCAAGCCCGCCAAAGCTGACGGCCAATTGCATGTCTTGCGATCGCCGTAGGAAGTGGTGTGCTGCGGCCCCTTTAATTTGAATAGCAATGTAGACGTAGGGCTACGAGGGGCTGCAGCTCCCTCGCAAGGAATCGCAGCTTTGCGGCCATTTTACGCCCCCATTAATAGAAAGAGGCCCTTGGACTTGGACTGATACCATTAACAATTAGGAGAATCTGTATTGCCTCAGATCGCTGCTTCCATTGGTGGTGGATAAGTATAATTCCTTTGATATTCTAAGACATTTTGTTTATATTGTATAGTGCATCACTAGTGTATCTTTTCTTTATAATTGTTGTTGTCCTGTCCTCTATTTCCTGTCCTTTGAGTAGAGTTGAATTGGACCACTAAGTGCCATTGATTTTTATCTTTTTAAACTTTATCCCCCCATGCTTGGAGGTTTCTATAGTATGAGCCCACTCCTTTCTGTCCAAACATTGAAGTATTTTGTCTTTAGATCTATTTCCTTCTATAATGGAATACTGGATATTTAATTATAAAGTTTAATAATGTGTACCTTCTGTTGCCTTTAATGCCGATTGATTGTTAACTTATGATTTGTCACAATTGGAGAATATCTTTTTTGGCCTCTGTATTCAGAGTTTTCTCTCTCTCTAAAAAAACTAAAATGATAACCCGTCCTTATCTAACTAATCATAATGCAGGGACAGTTGCTCATAAGCAACTCTACTGAGCATGCTCATTACATTATTGTTTTAAATTACAATATCTCAAAAACTGCTAAAGCTATCTAAAAATTTCAAAAAAGATATAGAGACTTTTTAGATAACTATTACATTGCCAAGTTTCAACTAAATCCATTCAGCCAATTTTTTCATACAAGTGAGCAAAAAGTGCAACGAGAAAAACACCATGTCATCACTCCAAAATTCAACATATATCAGTGTTTTCGCTGGACAAACATTAAGAAAACTGGAAGAAACATTTAGACCCTAATATCTCCTAACATACAAAATTTCAAACAGATATGTGAAATTATCTTTATTAGTATAGAATGAAACAATCAAGAGAACCTTAAAAGAACCACTCTACTACAATTACAAGTAAAGCTCATATGTTTGCTTGTTGCTTAGCTTTTCGTACCTGAGCTTGTAAGGGGGAGGCCAGCTATGTCTGTGGACTGGACTATCATGGAGCTTGGAAGCATGCTAGGCTGATGTCCTTTGCTCTGCCCCAGGAGATCATTAGCTCCACCCCCATTCATTACACAGAGGTAACAGCTCTATTGTAGGATGATTGCAGCTACCTCAGTGCATGAGCCATCATAGTCCTTTCCTCCTTTACTGAGCATGCTCAGTCTGAAGCAAACTTACACTGGTCAGACTCTATTCATGGTTCAGTACACAGAAAGAGCTGGCCACATCCCTTGATAAAGCGGGAAGGAGGAGATCCAGAGCTCTGCTTGAAGAGAAAACACAATTTACAAGCTGAGAAAAAAGTGTTACTTATATTTATTTTAAACTGCATACTGTTTGGATTAGCCCAAGCTGAGTAAACAAACATATGCAGTTTACTTGTAAATGCACTACAGTAATTATCAGAGCATGACTTTATGTTTACAGGATCATGTTAATAATAATTAAAGAGATAGCGATTGATTAGTTCATACAATACAAGCATATGCTTCCATAACATAATTATGCAATCAGTGCATTTGCATTTTTTTTTAAATGGCCTGTGTTAAAGAGTTTATGCAGAGATTTCTTTACTTGATCATTCTTTAATGTATAAATTACAGGATTCATAGCTGGGGTAATAACTGTAAACAGTATGGCAGCTACCCGATCTTTTTCTATTGAAGCTTCTGATGAAGGGCCAAGATAAGTGCACATTGCTGTGCCGTAGAACATAGTGACAATGGTCAGGTGTGAGGAGCAGGTGGAGAAAGCTTTACGCCTTCCTTCTGAGGACTTTATCTTTAGCAGGTGAGTGATGATGTAACAGTAGGATATTATGGTTAGGCTAAAGGTACAAATGCTTATAGCTCCAGAACTAATGGCCATCGCAAGCTCATTGATATGGGTGTCAGCACATGCTAACTTTAGAACTGGTTTAACATCACAAAAGAAGTGTCTGATCTTGTTATGTTTGCAATAGGGCAACAGAGAGGACATTACAGAGATGACCACTGAGAAAGTGATGCCAATAAGCCATGAAAAGAAAACCATCTGGTAGCAAACTTTCTTTTTCATGATTACAATATATCGTAAAGGATGACATATGGCAGCATAGCGATCATAAGCCATGGTAGAAAGGAGGACACCTTCTGTACTGCCCAAATTGTGAAAGAAATACATTTGGACAATACACAGTTTCAAAGAAATCTTATTCTGCCCAAAAAGTCCTGCCAACAATTTGGGTACTGTCACCGCTGAAAAAAAAATGTCCAAAAAGGAGAGATTGGCCAATAAAAAGTACATTGGGGTGTGAAGTGCAGGAGTTATGGTCACTAGTACCATAATGGCCAGATTCCCTATAAAGTTTATAACATAGAAGGGCAAGAAGAAGACAAAGAGAACCAGTTGAAGCCATGGATCCTCAGTGAGTCCCACTAGGACGAATTCCGTTAACAATGTCTGATTCCCCATTTCCAAATTTTACTGTAAGCAAAAACATATACTGTTATATTATTTCATATATAGTTTATTGGTTCCATAAAATTTGACACCAAATTATTAACACAATTATAATATAATGACACAAAAAACAAACAAACAAACAATGGTTTCTTCCATTCCTATCTCCATACTAGCATTCCCACAACATCAGTCCAGTCCCATTCTGTAACTATTTTAATTTTATGCTTTGTCCTTTTTGAAAACTTTTTGGTTTGACCATGTTCTTCTTAACTTTCAGATATAAATAGCACCTATTTTTTCTTTCATTATCAAGAATACCTGACTATAATTTATAGACTTTAGGATATCCTTGCAAGATCAGTGCCAGAGCTACTCCTGGTGCATCTGGCGCAGAGACCCAGGCCCATTACCACATAGGAACTCATTGCTATCAGTAGTAACATCTAAGGTAAAGAGGGACTGTACTGCTTTGGCAAATGTATAAACTGTCTTGATTATCTAAATGTATATAACTAAATAATATAATATGAATTCCCAGTTAAAGTAACAGGAATTCAATATATTATGCAAATAACAGTATATCCACAAAAAGATGCAAATGATTATATTGTAGTATTAATTTTATACTGGACATCATTGTACCATCTGGTGGGTATGGGATGGTACAGTTCAAAAAAACTAGCTTATTAGGTCATCTCTGGTCCTTATTTTTATAATACTTTTCTGACATTATAATTTACAGCTTCGCTGCTTTTTTAAGGGAAATGTCATCTGATATAAGGAAGTACTTATTTGCTTTTCTATTAGTCATAATAGAATATTAGAGATATTATCTGATTCCAAGATGCTTCTTTTTCCTACCAAAAGTCTAATCCTGTTAAGAACAAAATGTAATGTTTGGTGCTATTAAAGCAAAATTGAATACAATGGTTAAAAATTGTCTATATTTATTTTAAATTATCCTCTAAAATATTGCCACTTATTAATTGAAGTTCTTAATAAGTGCAAACTATAAATATGATACGTCAGTGATCCTTTATCTGAGAGGGAAACCAAAAGGGACAAGAAAAATTAAATGTAAATGAAGCATAAGGTTTAAATACATCCAAGGTTTCTCAGGAAGCTGACTTCTGTACTGGTCAATTCATTATTTCTATTGTTTCAAGTCTCAGTCTCTACTTTTTAGTATCTGTGGATTATCAAAAAGCAGATGCAGCATATTTATTTAAGAACTATAGAAAATCCAGGGAATCATAGACCGGTAAGTCTCACATTAATCGAAGAGGCACACTTGGAAGGATTTCCAAGTGATTGTATTCAGGAATATATCAATGATAACAAGATAATAAGGGTGAGACTGGATGGTTTATTATGGATAGGCGATGACTATTTGGACTTTGTGAATGCTTTTGATACAGATTCCCATGGAGTATCACTGCACAAAATATTGAATGTTATTGCAGTAAATATTGGCACATGCATAGAAAATGTACATGTGAAAATTATTTGGTGTACAAGGAACATAATCAAGTTGGACTAAAAAAGTAAGTATAATTTCTGAAGCCACTAAATTATGTAAATGGTATTAAATCAAACAAAAGATTTAACTGAAATATTTTGCATTGGGAAGAAAAATAAATAGGTTTCTTTAATCTAAATAGATAAAAATCTAATGGTTTCAGAGATGCTGGTGAACAACCAACTATGTAACAGTGCTGAATGCCAGGCAGCAGCTTCAAAGGCTAATAAAATATTAGCATGCATTAAAAGGATGATGAAAAAAAAGTGAGTATAATCGTCCACTATATAAATAAAACCTCACCTGAAATATGGAATCTGGCACCACGTTTTAAAAAGGACATTGTAGAGCTAGAAAACATTCAGAGAAGTAAAATTAAATGAATATGTTTTAACACTTGCATGACATGTACAATGTTATTTATTATAGTGAATTTTCTTTATTTTCCAATTCTGTGCTTTATCTATAAACTTGAAGTATTGTCCTCACAGCTTTTAATGTCATACTTCTATTTTTGGAAGCCTACAGTGTGTCCATGGTCTTAAAGAATGAGCACTCCAGTTGTTGCTACTCACATTGCTAAAATCACTAACTACCTTTCCCAGTATATAACACATAAGCAGGTAAAGTAAAATTCAGAACATTATCACTTGCGATAAACAAGTAGTTAATGATTCTAAACAGGTTTAAAAAAGAAGGAACATGATAAAATGCCTTAGATATGTAACCGTAACACAGCATTAAACGTTCAACAACCACATAGTTTAACCAAACCAAACCAAAATGATAGGAAATAGAGTGATTACCTTTACATATTTAAACAACCTTTCTATCACTTTAACTGTTGATGATTTCTGGAATCCTATCAATTTTAAAAACGTTAATATTTTTGTGACAATAAGCTTTCTTGGTCACTGGGCACTCAATGCCTACACAATATATGGTACCAATTGGATGTTGGTGGGGACAAGAAAAGGGGTAGTAATTAGTGCACCAACATTCTAATACAAACACAACAGGAAATAGAGATATCAATGGAATTATGAGACATGGACATATCTGAAGTTTAGTCTTCACAGCCCATGACCCAGAAAAAATGCTGGGAATGTGATGGGCACATGAGCTGATGAGGCCTAGTAGTTGAAATTATAATAAAACACAATTTTAATAGAATAGGGATTAATATAATAAGTTATTATGGAAATAATATTATCTACTCTATTGGTTTGTCTACCATTTAGTAATATGGTAAGGATTTCAACTTTAACCCCCAGGTAAAAATCTTGTGAATGTCCATGCCTCAGGCCAACCTGTCTGCCTTGATTCAGCAGACCCTTCTTATTTGATGGTACCAGCTTCATAGTAACTAGTAAAGCACAATTACAATCAACCACTCACTCAATCCTTCCAGTCTCCCTTTTTATGTTACTCATAGATGTACTTACAAACTGATGTTTGCTGAGGGTTATGTGCTCTTAATGTAAGAAAAGGGTTTTTTGCTTATTTTGTTAAGTGCTATCGCCCAACACATCACTGACGGTATCATGAAAACTTCCAGATCACATAAATCCAGGTCTTTTTAAAGCTTTATTAGGAATATCAGCCACTAAAATAACCCCATGGGACCCAACACCTGGATCACACCAATTAGCAATACAGCAGCCGCACCAAATATCATCCAGGGACTATTCTTGCATGTATATCGATGATTATTCCATCAATTATAATCTAACATTGTCAGCTATATTTCAGTATTCCCATTAAAATATCTTGATAGCAGGAAGAGCAACACATTATTCTATATGAAACTGTGTTAATGTTGCATTTGTTTTTGCCTCAAAGTTATCCATTTATGTAAAAAAACAATTAGTCATGCACTAAACACATTGAGAATAAATAATTCAAAGAAAAACATAAAAGTATAGCAAGAAGTTTAATCTGTTTTTTCACAGAATTTATACAACAACAATCCTTGAGGGCCAAGGTCAGGAAAAATAATCTAACTAGACATTGTTGTAGTCCTGACTAGTAGGGATGGCAGAAATGCAATGCCTTGGTCATTGTGAAGGGGGGCAGGAAGAATTAGACGCGAGCAGCGGACTACTTCTTGAACCTTGCTCTGTAGTTGGGAATACTGATGAACTTTGTAATGATGACAGACTCGAGGGAAACTGTTTTTGTATCTTTTTTGCACTGGAAGAGAACTGTCCCGAGACATACTGGGCACTTTCTATATCACATATGATGTAAATAATGACATCAGTTGTGACATCACTCATGACATTACATATACTGCTAACAAATGTGTATATTACAATATTTTTAATGTTGGTAATCTTATTTTTGCATAATATATAGAAACTAGCGACTTGCCCGTCAAAAAATGACGGTCAATAAAATTTAAATGTTGTGAAATTTATTTGCAACACAAAATGAGTCTACTACATTTGTCCCTTTTTTGTTTCTAAAAAGAAATACACATTTCTTTTTTTAACTTTTTATTTTTTGTAACTTTCAACTTATATTTCATAATCATTTTTTTTTTTAAAAACAATATAATAATATCTTAATTTTAATGCATACATATTGTACTTTTTAATGCATACATATTGTAAAGTGTAACATGAAATTTTGTAACAGGCAACTTGTATATTATACAATCTTTCAACCTTCTTTTAACAATACTAACACTTTTAAATAGATATTTATCACTTAGTAACTGCAGACTATATTAACTTAGAGTAAGTACATTTTTTTACAAATAACATTTTTTGTTTTATTTGTAACATTTTTGTTAAACTCTCGTTAAACTAAATTAGCATTGAATTCAGAGGAAGGCAAACAATAAAAAACCCCATTCAAACTTTTGCAATTGTATCTTAGAGGGAAAAAAATTAATTCCTTCCTGACCCCATTAACTGGCGATCGGATTACTCCCTGAATCAATACTTTTCCAAATCTTCTGAAATGGTTCAACTATATAGTAACAATACATGTTTGCCTATAACATATCTCTTTAACAAACAGTTTTTTACCTTTTTTTGTGGGACCAATCATATGAACATGAAACTTGTAACCCATTTCAATATGTTTAAGGATGTTTAAGTTTTTTTTTTATTTTCTTTTTGTCTTTTATGCAAATATCACATAGAGTTTCCAAAGTGAAATAGTGGTCCCCTATTTAAAGAGTCCCAGAGTACTTACATTTTGTACTGGAAGTCAAACCACTGTTCTCTATGGATTTTTTTGTCCATTGTATATAGTTTGTTCTTGAAATGTTGTTTTTGTGCAATAATATTGAGTACCTTAAAATGTTGTCATAGAAATGAAACTACTCTACTCTATGTTTACAACACCTCATAGTACACAATGTTTTTTGTGTAAACGCATCCATCGTCTAATAAATGACCCTGACTTTCATTTTCGTCAACAGTCACTTTAATTTCGTTTGGATTGGTGCACCTTGAAAAAGCAACATAGAGTTGTCCATGTGCAAAAACTGGTTCCTTTAAAAAAATCCCAACAGACTTAAAAGTTTGGCCTTGTGATTTATTGATGGTCATGGCAAATGCCATGATAACTGGAAACTGTCTCCTTTGAAGGACAAAAGGCAAACCACTCTCACTTGGAGCTAAATCAATTCTTGGTATAAAAACTCGGTCACCTCTATGGGTCCCAGTTATAATTTCTGCATGTATAAAATGATCTTTTAACTCATGCACAATTAATCTGGTGCCATTACAAAGTCCTTTTTTTGGATTCATATTTCGCAATAACATGACAATTGCACCTTTTTTCAATTGTAAAATATGTGGTGGCATTCCAGATGGTGTTAAGGAATTAATAAATTCGATACTAAAATTCGATTCACTCTCTTTATCATCAGCCAGAACTGAATCTGCACTGTAATAATTCTTCTGTGGTGCATTGATGTATTTTAAAATTTCATTATTTACATTCAAGGCATCGATATTTTTTGATGTTAATATCACTTTGTTTGCAATGTCTGAGTAATCCTCGTTATAAAGAGTGTTTAGAAATATGGCTGATATCAGTGATTCGTTGCAAACCATTTCTGATGGAATTTCAATAGTATCATTTGGTAAATGCTGTATTTCTGGATGTTTTCCTTCTCCGATTTTAATAAGCCAATCATTGAATTCATTTTGGCCTTCAGATCTCATATTTAATTCTAATTTGAGATGTGTAAATATTTGCCACAGTTTACTGGTCTTGATACATGTTTCAATGATCTCTGTTCTATTTCCGTGTGGCACAACAGGTAATGTTTGCCGAAAATCTCCTCCTAACAGCATCACCTTTCCACCAAATGGCAACTTATTATCCATCACTTCTTTTAAGAATCTGTCAATACATTGCAGTGCGTGACATGACATCATTGTTGCCTCATCTATGATAATTAGTTTTGTTAGTTTAAATTTTTTTGCTTGTATAGAATTGAGTCGAATATCTGACACTGATGTTTCCAAAATGGGAACTGGCAGCTTAAATCCACTATGAACAGTTCTACCACCATCTAACAAAAGTGCAGCAATTCCAGTTGTTGCAAATGGCATAGCTATCTGACTGTGTGATCGAATATAACTCATCAAACAATTGTAAAGATAAGTTTTTCCAGATCCACCTGGGCCGTCTAGATAGAAATACCGGTCTTTGACCATTTCATCATCTGTAGCATTTGTGATGGCCTGAAATGCTTCTAACTGTTTAGTATTTAATGTTGCCAGTTTTTCTTGTGTTTTTTGTTTTTGTAGCTCAGTGTCATAATCATCAAAATTAATGTCATCTATAAGTCCTGGATCCGGTAAATTAAAACTTGAACAATTTAATCCATGAGCAAACAATATTTCTTGAATTTCCAACAATGTTTTTAACAGAGCAATTGGTTCTCTGTAACGTTTCAAGAAGTCTTCTGACATGTTTAATTTAAATGTTTCCCACAAAGTGAAAGCATCAGGTACATTGCAAAATATGCATATGAATGCAAATTGTTGTCTCATTTGCTTTGGCATTTGACATAGCGCTGCTTCTTCCAGACACCTCTCCCATTCTGTATCATCAGCTATGAAATTTTGCTGTCTTGCAGCTAATAGGAATGTATCATAAACTATGTCATTGACTGTACGTAAATGCTCAAAACTCTGTGCACCGGGAACATGTAGCAGAAGTAATCTTAAGCTGAAACGTTCAATATCCCTTGGACTGACGGTATAAATGCGTGGTATAATTTTTTGTGCATCTCTTCTTCGTTCTTTCCATTGACCATTTACAAATACATAGTAATATGGTATCTCTATGTATAAAAATTGTCTGGCCTGCGTATCCTGACAGTTTAATTTAAACCATGCTATAAGTGTGGTATCTCTGTCTTCACTTTGACATAATGCAAGTCTTTCATTTCCTTGAGTAAAGCAAACCATCTGACTTTGAGGCAAATGTACAGCTAAGCGATAGATAGCATGTGACCGATCATGCATTTCAAATTTCAAAAGGCGCCACATTGCTTCAGGAGCACTAACATAGCGAGCATCTAAATAATTTGATAGTTCATCGTGTACAATTGGATTTTCGTTTTCATTTACAGCACCTTGTACAACAACAGTAGCTGCGTCATATCCTTTGTATATATATTTATACACATACTTAATTGATTTAATCGAAGTGCAAGCTTCTACATTGATGTGTGCATTGTACTTGATGAGCAAATGTGGATTGTATGGAACAACAAATCTATTATCAACCTTTTGGCCCCGGATAATAGCTGTTTCTCCTTGTGTTCTTTTATACAAAGGATATCCATCACAATTAGCATAAGTTTGCATTTGAAATTGTTTTGGGAATTCTTTTGTACATTTTTTATTTTCCATACATGGTGAATTAGGATTCATCTCTCCACATGGGCCATGAATCATTCTATGTGTAACAATCTCCCAAAGTTTTGTATATTTTTCTTGGTCTGGCAATTCGGCAGAAATGACTGAATCCACTCTCTCTGCAGTTTTCAACTTATCTTTTTCCTGCAGTATTAAAAGTATGTGAGCATGTGGCAGTCCTCTCTTTTGAAATTCAATAGTGTAAACAAATGCCATACATTGTCCAAATAATTTTGCTTTAGTGATATCATGTATTAATGAATTCAGTTTGATTTTAAATACTCTTGCCACTAAATCTGGTCGGTCAGATGTAGTTTGTCCCAAATACAAATTTTCCTTGATCTCTGGCCATTGGGGATTACACGTGAATGTAATAAATAAATCTGGTTTTCCAAATTTTGTGACAATAGCCATGGCATCATTATACCTTTCTCGCATATTGCGAGGAGATCCTTGGAAAGTTGATGGCAAAATAATTGCTCTTCCAGCTGGAATGTCTCTGTTTGCAGCTATTTCAGCCACATAATCCATTAATCCACAATACTGTTCAACTCGTAATTTTTTTTGTTGAAATTTAATGAAATTTAAATTATTGGCTTCAACTTGTAGATATGAATCAATAATCCATTGTTGAGTGAGTTTGCCTCCATGTAAAATTGGATTAAAGCAGTCACGGATAGCAGTTTGTGCAACTTTATATTCCAGCATTGAAACATTAGATCTAATTAGAAGTTTAGTATTGGGATAAGTTTCCAATTTTAATTTTGGTTCCCATCCAGGTTCACCATTTGGAAAGAAAATGGGATATGTCATTGGATCTAAATTACAACTTAATATATTGATGTTGATAAATGGTTGTTCTTCATTGCGTGGATATATTCTAATATCACGCTGAAAAGGTGGTTCACCATCCTCATTTTTAAACACCATAGCAACCTCATTTACTGTCGGTAAATTATATCTTCTTTGATCAGTGTTGCGATCTCTTTTTAACACCATATTTACTCTTGGTATAGGCAATAGATGTCTTTCAGCATGTTCCTGTTGTTCTTTTTCCAGCTGTGCTAATTGTTTGTATGCTTTACTATATGGGTTGTTTTGCATAATTTTATCCAGCTGTTCAAAGACTATGCGCAAACACTGTCTATTTTCTGGTAGTGTCATTCTTTGTTCCACAGCTTCCATCGTATCCAAGACATACAACTGTGCAAATTTCCTTGGCTCTCCTTCTTGTGGGTGTAAATGTGAAGTTCGGTGGTATATTTGACCTTGAATTTTGAAACAATAAGGACCATGTCCTGGTACATTTTCTGCTAAAGTTGCACCCATTGAAGCAAATGAAATTGCACTGTTATAAGACCTGATGTTTTGTTTGAAATTATTATAATTTTGAAATGTTGGATCACTCATAATACATTCTAAATAATATGGAAATGGATGTCTTAGTGGAAGTTTCACCTTTCCTTTCTGACAGCAACTAATGAAATTTCCATCAGTAGGTCTTTCCTTTATGAAATGATAGGCCCCACAAAACTGACAAAGCACATTAAGTAACCCACAATAATGAGTATCTACATGTACTGCAGTATTGAACACATTGTCATGCATTTTTTCCACATAGATATCAAACCCACTTTCTATATGTACATTGTTGTCATGTGTGTCTACATTTAAGTCATTCTGCACAATAGAATCATTAGACACTGGTTCACATAGATGTTTTTTTTTACTTTTCCTTTTTTTGCAAGGCCCAACAGACTCACTTTTGGCTTTCTTAGCAATCCTTCTTTTATTTAAAAGTCTCTGTTGATCTTCTTCTCTCAAGCGTTGTGAAGTTTCTGGTGTATGAGCATCTCTCCACCTTTGCTTCCTTTCCCTTGCCAATCTTCTTTTGCGTTCCATTTTGTCTTCTCCATTATCTTCCATTTTTTAATCTGTAATAGTCAATATAAATATTAATTAGTCTTTCTTCTTATTTTTGTGTACATATGTCTTTTTACTTTTTGGACTGTTACATTAAAGTTGATGAATAAACGTTATCCTTGTTTCCCATGAAATAAATGAAACCATTTTTCAAAGTATTTTATTGACATATATTAAATTGGTAATAACTGGACATATATATTTATTATATCAATTATTCATCTTTCAATTCATTTTAAATCCTTCTTGATTCACTTCACTGCATACATTTTATTTTATTTTTTGGCAAGTGCTTCTTCTTTTTGTTAAATGTTTGTATTGCTTCGTATTGTCTATTCAACTTTCCATAAATTTTTTTAACATATGCTGTTTTGATGTGTCAGGACCAAATTAAATATTTACCTGCAAAGACGGTCTTGATGTTGTTCAAAGGCTGCAAACGTCACACTGTGTGTTTATTCACTTTCCTTGATCAATAATCTGTAATTTAAATTTTAGAATCTTTGTATTATTTCACTTCACCCATATCATGAAATAAACATCAATCAAGAGACATATATTTTTATTCCTTAAAAACCTGAAAGCAAATTCTTTAATATGTTCCTATAGTAATCTAATACAAAACTGTTTTTGATATTACTCATTATTAATAATTAATTCATTAAATAAAGTGCATTATGAATGTTATTTTTAATTCTTTCACACAGGTAAGCACAATATCTAACAAATTAATTACTAATGTAATATACATTATTAATTAATAATTATATTTAATGTACATTATTAATTAATGCAGAATATATAAGCAACTATTAATTTAATGTACATTATTAATTAAATTTAAACTGAAAACATAAACATGAGTCTATCTGAGAATTAAATTATTAAAATCATGTACATTCTTAATTAATGAATCAATGTGTTTGTTTTCTGCACATTCTTAAACGCTAACATTTTTGATATTACTGTTTAGTAATAATTAATTAATTGTAGAAAGTACATTCTAAACGTTATTTACAATTCTTTTACACAGGTAATTACAATATCCAATTAATTAGTAATCTAATGTACAATTAATTAATGCACAATATATAACCAATTAATTTGTAATAGAATGTACATTATTAATTAATAATTAAATTTAATGTACATTATTTATTAATTCATGAATAAATGTGTTTCTTTTTTCTGGACATTCTTAAACGCAAACTCACTTTTATATTAATGCTTAATTCATTAATTATTTAATGTACATTATCAATAGTATTGTCAATTGTTTCACACAGTTAAGCTCAATATTATATTTCTGTTAATGAAATAATGTACATTAATTTAATAGTTAATTGGTTATATTTTATTGATGATTAATTCTTAATTAAATAAAATACATAATAAATATTATTTACAATGTTTCACACATTTAAGCACAATATATAATCAATTAATTATGAATTTAATGTACATTATTAATTAATAATTCAATGTAATGTACATTAATAATTAATGCACAATACATAACCAATTATTAATTTAATGTACATAATTGTCCTTATTAAGTAACTAATAATATAGTAATTAATTAATGATACTTCTTAAAATGTACCTTTTGTAATTCAATGTTCCTGAATCAGTATCCTGAAGAGCTATCAATCTCTTTCGATTTTCCAGCATCCGAAAATGTCCAGTCACACTGTCATCACCTCAGTAAAAGGTGTCAGTAATGTGTCAATTGTGCCCTATATATAGGTTTTTGCGCGAGCCAAATGCATTGTTTTCGGCGGGAAATATGGGTGCGCGAGCGAAATGCATTGTTTTTGGCGGGAAATACGCTGTTGCTCTAGACCAATGTGTTGTTTTCGGCGGGAAATCGGAGTTGGCGCGAGACAAAGGCGGGAAATCGTAGTCGGCGCGAGGCAAAGGCGGGAAATCGTAGTCGGCGCGAGGCAAAGGCGGGAAATCGGAGTCTACGCGAGACAAAGGCGGGAACTCCGTGTTAATCCGGAAATGTGTGGTGTGCGTCTTATCGGATTTTCCGTAAGTGTTTTCCGTGGCTATACTGCTGTAGCCTCGTTTTCGTTTTGTTCGGCCGCAAATTTTTTCTCTCGCTTATTTTTTTTAAAGTGTCTAAACTCTTTTATTTTGCTTTAAATGAAGGCGATAGTTTTTGTTTTGAGGTCCAGGATGCTTCCTCTTGCTGTCGGTAACATTTTTATTTATGTGTTCTGTGTATTTAGTGTGTTTTATCTTTTTTCTTGTCCGCGGGTTGCGTCCGATTTTTGCGATGTCGTAATGTGTCTTATACGCCGTCACGGATTATCCGTAATGTGTCTACGCAAGTCTTTTTCGTGCTCAGAGTGCTGTAGCCTCGTTTTCATTTTTTTCGGCCTCCATTTTTTCTGTAGCTTATTTTTTTTTTTGTGTTTACATTTTTGTATTTTAAGGTAAATCAATGTGTAACTCGCTTTCTGCAGGTCGTGGATGCTCCCTCTTGCTATCGGTTAGGTTTTTATGTATGTGGTGTGTGTAGTTATTGTTAATTTAAATTTTTATGATAGGCGGTTTGCGGCCGTATTTTTTTACTACGTTTTGACGGTTCGCCTAGCTACGCGAGGCTCGCCGGACGATGAGCGCCTGCGGCGCTCATCGCTAAGCCCGCTAAAGTTCTAAGGGGTAAATTGCCAAAGTGCAACGGTTTAATGGCTCGCCTCGCTTCGCGAGGCTCGCCGGACGATGAGCGCCTGCGGCGCTCATCGCTAAGCCCGCTAAAGTTCTACGGGTTAACGGCTCGCCTCGCTTCGCGAGGCTCGCCGGGCGATGAGCGCCTGCGGCGCTCATCGCTAAGCCCGCTATTCGTACGGACCACGCAAACAGCGTGACGACGACTCGTAGCAGGACAATTATAATATGTGATAGATTCCTCTGTAGATAAGAAGCAAAATGTCCATTTTGTGTGGCAATTGTATCTAAAACTTTTGCTTAATGTAAACTGAAGATAGCCTTATACCAGGCACCCTTAAATGTGTATTTGACTTTAACACTTTTACTGGCATTTATGTACTGTTTTATAACGTAGTGCTTTCTTACATTAGCATCACATGTTCCAGATCTCAAGACATAAGAAATGGTCACTTGTTCTTGTATACCTCTTTTTGTGGATGATATTTCACTGCCGAACTTTAGAAATCTGTTTGGTATATGTGAAGGAAGGGGCATATGAACTGTAGGGGGGGGGGGGGAGGGGAGATATATTAGTAGGGGAGACATAAAATAGAGGAAATTAAACTTAATCATGCATTACTTTGAGGGCCTGATGGAATATATCTCTCCCAAGAAAGCTTTCACTTAGCAATGTCTTTGACTCCTGCACGTTTCAACTGCAACCCTGGAGGATGCAATGGGCAGCCAAGAATCAGCAGAAACAGTATATGCACAAAGGTACACACAACATTGCAAGTGGCTAGTGTGCTTTTCAAGCATGTTTTATCGCACCACAACACCAGACTTTTGCATATATTTTTACTCTTGCAATACATACGGTTGATTAATATCTTCCCAACTCATTTCTACTTTGTTCTTTGATTTTGTTTTTTTCTCACTTTCCGCTTCCCCTTTCAGCCTTCTGCTTTTTGCTCTTGACTCATTTCTCTTCCTTTCACCTTCCTTTTCCTCATTACACGTATCCAACCTACCCTTCACACTATTTTCCCCTGGTAAAGTATCATGGAGCATGTAAAAAGGAGGGAAGTGAGGAGGGTGAAGCCTGTGTTATACAGTGATATGGTAGTGGTTCTATACATTAATAAAACATGATGCATGACTACATCATGCATGACTACAGCAAAAAGATGTTTCTGTGTTTTCCTCTCCCTTCTCTCTCTCTCTCTCTCCCTTTTCCCTTGTCTGTCTATATCTTTCTAATTTTTTCTTGCCTTCTAAATTAAATATAGAAACAACGATTTGATGACAGATAATAACTAAAAAAACCATCTAGCTTGCCCATTCTTTCAACCCAAAATTCTCGCTTATTAAGCCTTAAGGTAGCCTTATGCTTATGCCTGGTATGCTTCACTTCCTTAACCTCCTAAGCGGTAATCCAGAGCGTGGCTCTGGATCAATCTTAAATTCCTAAATCGGTAACCTCGAGCCATGCTCGGGGTTACTGCATGGAGGATCTGAAGGGGGCACAGGTCCCTCAAATTTGCCTGAGCCCTCTCAGCTCACCATTCCTCCTACTGATCCCTCCTTCCCCCTGATCATTCTCCTCCTCCTTCTCCCCTTATGATCCTCCTCCTCACTTCCCCCGATCATCTTCCTCACTTCCCCCTCTCTCCTTACTTTTTATTGTAATCTGATGAGCTGCCTGTTTATCTCTCCCCCGCAGCATATCTTCTGGCAGTAACGTCATTAGAGATGAACAGGCAGCTCATCGGATTAAAATAAAAAGTAAGGAGAGAGGGGAAAGTGAGGAAAGTGAGGAGGATAGTCAGGGGGGAAGGAGGGGAGGATGATAACAGGGGAAGGAGGATGATGATGATGATGATGATAAGGTGGAAGGAGGGAGGAGAAGAAGGGGGAAAGGGAGGATAAGGGGGGAGTGAGGAGGAGGTTACGGAGGAAGGAGGAAGATGATAAGGGGGAAGGTGGAGGATGATGATAAGGGGGGGAAGGAGGAGGATAAGGGGGGAGGGAGGATAAGGGAAAAGGGAGGAGGAGGGGGAGGGGAAGGAAGTTGATGATAAGGAGGAGGAGGATGATTGGGGGAAAGGAGAGAAGGGAGGAGGAGGACAGTGAAGGAGGGAGGAGGATGATTAAGGGTGGAGGATGATAAGGGTGTAAGGAAGGAGGAGGATGATAAGGAGGGAGGAGGAGGATAAGGAGGAAAAGGAGGAGGTGGAGAGAGAAAGGCAGGTGATTGGAGAGGGAGAAGTGAGGAGGAGGAGAAGGGTGGTGGAAGAGAAGGGGGAAGGGGGGAAAGAGAGGAGGATAAGGGGGAAAGGGTGGAATGATTATGTCAGTATTTATTTATGTACTGCTTTAACATTCTAAATACTGACATAATCATACCGCCAGAAAGGCTAACTGTGTTTGACTCTAACACTTCCACTGGAAGGCTATTATATTTATCTATTAAACTTTCTGTAAAGTACTAGTTTCTTTTATTTTTCTCTCTCAATTTTTACATTTCTTTCTCTAATTTCCATTTGTCTCTCTCTTAATTATTTTATGTCTGTTCTCTGCTGGTCCTCAACACATTATGTTATTAGGAGTGCAAAAAAAGGTGAAAAACAGCAAAAATATCTGATGGTGCAAGTTTTGGTTATTTTAATACACACAGGAAACATTGTACTCACAATCTCTGATAGTACACATAAAGGTCTTGTTAAGATAAGTAGACCTTATATCCTAGGGTATAAGAGTAATCAAAGGCTATCTACTACAAAAGTAAATTATCACATATATAGTTGTGAGTATGCGGGCCGTTGCTCACGCTTGTGGGCTCGCACAGCTCCCCGCGAAGCGAGGGGCCACATTTGCAGTGGTGGAGCATCCCAACGTCCCCGCAAATGCGGATCCTCGTGAAGCGAGGGTCCGCATTTGCGGAGGTGGAGGCTCCAACGTCGGCTGTGTTAATACACACACACACAACATATAAAAAAAAAAAAATTCTCAAAGGCGCCACCGGTTACACACACACACTGTGGACGAGGGCCTCAGTTGCTGGCATGGAGCGCCGAAGGCGCTCCATGACACCAACTGAGGCCTTCGCTTCCGCAAATGCGGGTCCTCGCAAAGCACTTAGGGAATGAGGCAACAGACACTGACGCACACTAAGAATCCCACTATAACGGCCGACCCGCGCGACTACAAACAGGGAAAACACACCAAATACTCACAAAAACGACATAAAAAGCTTACCCATAGCAAGGGGGGACACCCAGGACCTCAGAAAGTGAAGTTACACCTCCATTTAAGTCCAAATTCCTGAGTTCAAACACATGAAAATCCCCTAAGCGAGAGAAAAAATGGCAGCAGAAAAAAACGAAAACGAGGCTCACCTCGGAAACCTGCATTAACCTCAGAACCAACCTTAACGTAACAAACACCCACACGAACGACAAATAGCGGAACTGCGCGCACCTAAAAACCGCCAAAACACACCAAATACTCACAAAAACAACATAAAAAGCTTACCCATAGCAAGGGGGCACCCAGGACCTCTGAAAGTGAAATTACACCTCAATTTAAGTACAAATTCCCGAGTTCACACACACGAAAATCCCCTAAGCGAGCGAAAAAATGGCCGCCGAAAAAAATACCGCTCAACCACCTACAACTTACCCAAGAAAGGATCCGAGATAAGATCGGAAACCCGGATTAACCGCAGGGTATCCGAGATAAGCTCTGAGCCCTGCATTAACCCCACATTAACCATCGCAGTGGGGGTCTCGATTGCACGCGATCGGGGACCCCCGCTTCAATCAAAATTCAAAATTCCCGCGTTACAGGTCCTTAAAGGACCGTAAAGGTCCTTAAAGGACCCGCTGTAAAAGAAAAAAAAATACACTGTCACTCTGTCAATCATGGGGGTCAATACAGACCCCCATAAAACCCTCATTAACCCTGTCACTCATGGGGTCAATAGAGACCTCCATAAGCCCTTCATTAAGCCTGTCACTCATGGGGGTCAATACAGACCCCCATAAGCCCTTCATTAACCCTGTCACTCATGGGGGGCAATACAGACCCCCATAAGCCCCTATTTAACCCCATCAGTTCCATAAGGGTATATTAACACCATTATGGGCCTGTTACAACACTACATTAACCACATAAGTGCCATGATGGTCCTCAAGGACCATCATGACACTAAGTATTAACACTATACTGCACTATACCACCCCCAATAAAACATTAAAGATAAACTAAACACCCTCTACACTAACCTATTAACATCTACACTACCTACCCCCTAATAACCCCCACCACTCTAATTACAGAAAATAAAAAAGCCTAAAGTCACACAAAAAAATCTACATTACATGAAATAAAAAACCTAAGTCACAAAAAATAAAAAAAAGGAACATTACAGAAAAAATAACATTACAACCCCCCCTCACTGCAGAAAAAAAAAAAATACACACCTGAAAAGGAAATACATATAATACAAATACATACAATACAAATACATACAATACAAATACATACAATTACAATACAATTACATACAATTACAATACAATACACCACTATCTAATATACATTACACAATCTATCTAAATAAATAGCATAATCTAATATACATCCTATCTATATAATAATACATTTCCAATCTATCTAAATAATTACCATAATCTAATATACATCCTATCACATATATAGTTGTGAGCAGGCGAGCTTGCTTAAGCCGTTGCTCACGCTAGCGGGCTCGCATAGCGAGCCCGCGGCCCTCGCGAAGCGAGGGTCGCAGTTGCTGGCAAGGAGCGCCGCAGGCGCTCCTTGCCAGCAACTGCAGCCCTCGCGAAGAGGGCTGCAGCCCTCGCAGCAACTGCAGCCCTCGCGCTCCTTGACAGCATTTGCGGCCTTTGCGAAGAGAGGGAGCTGTGCGTGCACGCCCCTGGAGAGAGGGAACTGTGCGTGCACGCCCCTGGAGAGAGGGAACTGTGCGTGCACGCCCCTGGAGAGAGGGAGCTGTGCATGCACGCTGCTGGAGAGAGGGAGCAGAACTCCATGCCCCATTAGACCCATCAGACTACTTACATTCATTGGAGCATTTCAATTTACCTCCGCCATGTCTCCCCTGCCTGCACATTTTCTGCAGAGGCAGGGAGTTTCAGAATTACGTCACATGCATGCAAAGTCATTCAGGAAGTCCCTGCCTCTGCAGAAAAACGTACAGGCAGGAGATGCATAGTGGTGGATAATTGAACAGCTTCGATGAATGTAAGTAGTCTGATGGGTCTGACTGATAGTGACAGATCTGACTGATCGGGACCATGAAGGCCTGGCCTGGGGGGACATGAAGGCTTAGCCTGGGGGGACATGGCATCATGGGCTGGAGGCCATAAACTAATAAAAAAAAATACATATATACAACAAAATGTGCACTGGGACATTAATATATATATATATATATATATATATATATATATATATATATATAGATAGATAGATATATTTATATATATATATATATATATATATATACTGTATATATTATAAATATATTATAGATTTTATACACACTTATATTATACAGATTATAAGTATATAATATATTATATGTATTGTGTGTGTGTGTGTGTGAGGTGTGTGTGTAATGTGCAGTGTGTATATATATATATAATGATGTATTGTGTGTGTGTGAGGTGTGTGTGTGTGTAATGTGCAGAGTGTATACATATATATATATATATAATGATGTATTGTGTGTGTGTGTGTGAGGTGTGTGTGTAATGTGCAGTGTGTATACATATATATATATATATAATGATGTATTGTGTGTGTGTGTGTGAGGTGTGTGTGTAATGTGCAGTGTGTATACATATATATATATATATAATGATGTATTGTGTGTGTGTGTGTGAGGTGTGTGTGTAATGTGCAGTGTGTATACATATATATATATAATGATGTATTGTGTGTGTGTGTGAGGTGTGTGTGTAATGTGCAGTGTGTATATATATATATATATATATATATATAATGATGTATTGTGTGTGTGTGTGTGAGGTGTGTGTGTAATGTGCAGTGTGTATACATATATATATATAATGATGTATTGTGTGTGTGTGTGAGGTGTGTGTGTAATGTGCAGTGTGTATACATATATATATAATGATGTATTGTGTGTGTGAGGTGTGTGTGTAATGTGCAGTGTGTATACATATATATATATAATGATGTATTGTGTGTGTGAGGTGTGTGTGTAATGTGCAGTGTGTATACATATATATATATAATGATGTATTGTGTGTGTGAGGTGTGTGTGTAATGTGCAGTGTGTATACATATATATATATAATGATGTATTGTGTGTGTGTGTGAGGTGTGTGTGTAATGTGCAGTGTGTATACATATATATATATATAATGATGTATTGTGTGTGTGTGTGTGAGGTGTGTGTGTAATGTGCAGTGTGTATACATATATATATATATAATGATGTATTGTGTGTGAGGTGTGTGTGTAATGTGCAGTGTGTATACATATATATATATATATAATGATGTATTGTGTGTGTGTGTGAGGTGTGTGTGTAATGTGCAGTGTGTATACATATATATATATATATAATGATGTATTGTGTGTGAGGTGTGTGTGTAATGTGCAGTGTGTATACATATATATATATATAATGATGTATTGTGTGTGTGTGTGTGTGAGGTGTGTGTGTAATGTGCAGTGTGTATACATATATATCACATATATAGTTGTGAGCGTACGAGTTGTTGCTAACGCTGCGGGCTCGCAGCGAGCCGAGGCCCTCGCGAAGCGAGGGCACTGCCCGAGGGTCTCAGTTGCTGGCATGGAGCGCCGTAGGCGCTCCATGCCAGCACCTGAGGACCTCGCAAAGCGAGGGCCGCAGTTGCTGGCATGGAGCGCCGAAGGCGCTCCTTGCCAGCAACTGCGACCCTCGCAAACTTCACGTCGCAACCCAAACAGTACGACACACACATTACGACACTCGCAAACAACATACGACACACGTTCACACACATTACGGACTCGCAACACTCGGACGCAACTCGCGAACATTACAGAATGTCAAACACAATACATACACACACCACATACATAAAAAACTTACCTACACCAAGAGGGAGCACCCAGCACCTCAAAAATACAACTTACACCTCGATTTTACTTCAAATAAAACAGTTTAGAGACTAAAAAAAAAACGAAGCGAGAGAAAAAATGGCCGCCGAACAAAACGAAAACGAGGCTACAGCACTCTAAACTCGCAAAACACTACAAGAAACTCGCAAAACACCACAAAACACCTACGGATATTCCGATACAAACGTATAACACACATTACTCGCCATTTCTCGCCAATGCGGAAGTACACGACTACGCTAACGGTTTGGTCTCGCGCACGCACAGTGTTACACTGCACACATTCAGCACGCTTACACAGCAGATCCACACCACTAATGCTGCAGCAACATCAAAACACATTCACAGCTCTTCCACACAATGCTTTAAAATAGGTAAAGTATATTCATTTATTAATGTATTATATATTTCATTATTACACACTAAACAGCATTAGCTACCTTACAATTTCATTGCCGTCATTTTTTGACGGGCAATTCGCTAGTCTATATAATAATACATACCAAATCTATCTAAATAAATACCATAATCTAATATACATCCTATCTATATAATAATGCATACCCAATCTATTTAAATAAACAGCATAATCTAATATACATCCTATCTATATAATAATACATTTCCAATCTATCTAAATAAATAACACAATTTAATATACAATCCATCTTATGCTATCTATATAAAACCCCTAGCTAACATACAATAAATGCTATCTATATATTAACTAATCTAAGTCTAAGCTAAAATAAAAAAATTAAGACCACTTACCTTTGCAGATGTCCATTGCGATCAGCCACCTACGAAAAAAAAATTACAAAAAATTAGTGCAACACGTTTACACTTATAAAATAAACATTATAGACATTCTATACATTCTATACATTCTATACATTCTATACATTATAAATATTCTACTCACCTTTCCGCCATGTCCTGCCGGCATTTTTTAAATCCTTTTCCGGCGCGGCACCTGTTTAAAAAAACACAACATTATTACATATACATCAAAATAAAATAAACATAATCTACATTATACTTACCTCCCCACGATGTCTCTGGCCTCCTCCGGATCCTCTTCTGCCACGCCCTGTAAAAAAAAAAATATATATATATCCTTACATCCGCACTCCCGGACATCCCCGACGCTAATGAGGCTCCAGGAGAATTTTCCGGAAGAAAATAAGCAATGGCGCCTTCTGATTGGTAGAAAACGCTGTCTATCAAATTCACCCAATCAGGAATGTGTGAGTCAATCAGAAAGGGATACACCCTAAAATCCCACTCTGATTGGATAATGCACCTGTCAATCTTTATTTAAACCAATCACAAGGCGCAGATGCCTTCAGCCAATCACAATGGAATACACCCCCACAGGGTGATTGGTTGGAGCCTCTGCGCATTCTGATTGGTTGCACTGACAATAGCCAATCACAATGGAATACACCCTCACATACTGATTGGTGAAGGATTTGCGCCTTCTCATTGGCTACTGTTAAAATCAATCAATATTACAGCCAATGGGAAGGTGCAGATGTCTTCACCAATGAGTACGTGGGGGTATATTCCATTGTGATTGGCTGATGGCAATAAAGCCTTAGGATTGGTTCAAATAAAGATTGAAAGGTGTGTTATCCAATAAGCGTTGTATTTTGGGGTGTATACTTTTTTCATTGGTTCACAAATGGGGTCTTCTCATCGGCTGAATTTGATAGACAGCCTTTTCAGCCAATCAGAAGCCGCCATTGCCAATTTTACTCTGGAACACTCCATAGTAAGGTCATTAGTGTCGGAGACATCCGCCAGGGCAGATGTGTGTGTTTTTTTTTTATTTAAAGGCGCGGATGCTTCCGGAGAAGACGAGGAGGCCGGAGACATCGCGGAAAGGTAAGTATAATGTAGAATGTGTTTATTTTACTTTGCTTTATGTTTACTAATGTACTGTTTTATTTTACAGGAGTACCGCCGGACAACAAGCAAAGATGGCCGACGAAACATGGCGGACGGAACATGGAGGACGTGACATGCTGGAACGGGACATGCTGGAAAGATGAGTATAATATTTACAATATTTAGAATATTTAGAATGTTTAAAATGTTTACAATGTTTAGAATGGTTAGGTATTTCATGTAAACGTGTTGTATTAATTTTTGGAATCTTTTTTACAGTAGGTTGCTGATCTGAAGAAACATCTCAAAGGTAAGTGGTCTTAATTATTTTATTGTACCTTACAATTAGGGTAGCTATATATATATAGATAGCATGTATTGTATATTACATAGATAGGGGGATATATTATTAGATAGTATTGTATATTACATAGTGGGATGTATATTACATAGTGGGATGTATATTACATTATATAGTGGCATGTATATTACATAGTGGCATTTATATTAGATAGTGGCATGTATAGTAGATAGTGGCATGTATAGTAGATAGTGGCATGTATGTTACATAGGGTTGTATTGTATTTTATTTAATTGTATTGTATTTTAATTTATTTAATTGTGTTGTATTTTATTTTATTTAATTGTGTTGTATTGTATTATATGTATGTATTATATGTATTTCATTTTCAGGTGTGTTATTTTTTTAATAATTTTGTAGTGACAGGAGGTTGTAATGTCTTTTTTTATTTTCTGTAATGTTCCTTTTTTATTTTTGGTCACTTAGGTTTCTTTTTTTGGTTCTGTAATGTACATTTTTTATTATTGGTGATTTTACTTTTTCTTATTTTATGTCATGTACATTTCTGCTTTTTGAGGAATTTAGTTACTTGAGGCACACAGTACACTCACATTGTGTGACAGACAGCATTTCAACACTTTCTTTTATTGACCGTAATTTTTTGACGGGCAAGTCGCTAGTCTAACATATTACATATGTAGAACTTCTTTTTTTTTAGTCAAAGCTTCAAAACAAGTGTGCAAATAATTTGCCATGAAACACACATTAAAAAGAGATTCTACGTATGTTTTATGACAAAAAATTTACTTTTTTAGTATTAACTAAATAACCAGATGTTTATGTTTTGTAATTACAATATGTATGCATGTATTAAAATAACCGAAAATGACTTCACCATATTTTTTTTTTTTTGCCCACTCCTCCAAATTCTTTTTCATCAAGCAGATTTACTCTTATAGTAGGTCTCAAGATCTTACAGATAGCGACTCATCATTCTTCCATACTTGGACTTGGTCTGATACCATTAGAAATGAGGAGAATCTGTATGGCCTCAGCTCACTGCTCCCATTGGTGGTGCATAAGTATAATTCCTTTGACATTATAAGATATTTTGTTTATATTATGTAGTCGTGCATCACTATTGTGTGTTTTCTTTATAATTGCTGCTTGTCTTGTCCTCTATTCTCTGTCCTGTGAGTACAGTTGGATTGCATTACTCACAGGATAGATTTTTTTTTGTCTCTTTAAACCCCCAACCTCCGATTTTTGGGGCTCCTACTCCCCTGTTTGAATGTTTTTATAGTATGATCCCTCTCTGTCCTATAAGCTACAAACATTGAGATCATGAAGTATTTTTTCTTTAGATGTCTTTCCTTGTATAATGGAAAAGTGGATGTGTAATTATTAAGTTTAATAATGTGATTTGCCACATTTGAAGAATATTCTTTTTTTATCCTCTATGTTCTGATGCTTCTCTCTCTATAAACCACTAAAATGTTAATATGTCATTAATTAACCAATCAAAATGCAGGGACAGTTGTTCATGTGCTTAAGTCTCTATTGATCATGCTCATTGCATTATTGTTTTAAATTAAAATATCTCAAAAATAGCTAAAGCTATCTAAAAATTTCCAAAAAGGTAGAGAGACTTTTTAGATTACTATTACATTTCCGAGTTTCAACTAAATCCATTCAGCCCCTTTTTTTCATACAAGTGAAAGCAAAAAGTCCTATGAGAAAACCACCATATCATCACTCCAAAATTCAACATAAATCAAGTGTTTTCGCTGGACAAACATTTAAGAAAACAAGAAGAAACATTTAGACCCATAATATCTTGTAAAATACAAAATTTCAAACCGATATGTTAAATTATTTTTATTTTTATATTTATTTATAAATTTTGTTACAATACACAAAAAACAAACAAACATATATTCCAAGAATACCAATTCTGACACACAGGTCAGCAAAAGTCTATAAAACTTAAAAAAACAATACAACACAAACATCACATAAACAAATCATGTAACTCCAGCATGAGGAAAGCACTCCGGAGAGAGAAGAGAGGAGAGACATCTTGCTGAGCTCAAATCTTTGCTTGTGAAGAGAAGTTTTTTTTCCCCATAGGGCCCATTTAGCTTCTATCTTAGGGCAGACACTAATATTACTTAAACCACATTCTAAGAGGTGAACATATTCCAATCTTTCTAGAAGTTCCGTCCAAGATGGGCATACTTTATTTTTCCATATAGAAACTCATATAACTAGAAAAAGTTTTTTTGATTCCATAAGGAAAAGCAAAGACATAATTTTAACTGTTTTTGCTGTTGTTTTGTTTTGTCTTTTTTGCTGTTGTTTGTAGTATTATGATATTGTTTGTTAGGACTTAAAACTTTGGCCTAATATAAGTAAGATTACAATGATTCAATTACGTATTGTCAAAGATGAGTTGATATGATGAAGTATAAACTCTGTATGTTTTAAAATGTGTAATAATAATTATTTAAAAAAAAATGTATCTTTATTAGTTAATAATGTAACATTCAAGAGAACCTTAAAAGGACCATTGTACTACATTTACAAAAAACAACATTGAGTTGAAAATAAATTAAAGTAATTATTTTCAAGGCTTTTACTCTGTGTGTTTTCTGCTCAAGTAAAGCTGTTTAGCTCCTCCTACCTGCGCTTGGGGGTGACCAGCTCTGTCTGTGTGCTGGACTATCATGGAGCTTGAAAGCAAACTGAGCTGATGTCACTAGCTCTACCCCATTAGATCATTAGTTACACCCCCTATACACAGAGGTAACAGCTCTATTGTAACATGCTTGTAGCTACCGCAGTGCATACTCCATCAAGGTATTGTACCCTTTTACTGAGCATGCTCAGTCTGAAGCAAACCTACATTGTGAAGACTTTATTTTTAGTTAAGCGAACAATAGCTGGTCACATCCCTTGATAAATGTAGCTAGGAGTACACACAGAGCTCTGCTTGAGGAGAAAACCCAGTTTACAAGCTAAGAAAAAAAGTATAACTTTTATTTATTTCAAACTGCATCCTGCTTATGTTATCCCATGCTGAGCAAACAAATATGTGCAGTTTATTTGTAAATGCACTACAGTAACTATTAGAGCATGACTTTATGTTTACAGCATCATGTTAATAATAATAGAAGAGATAGCGATTGATCAGTTTGCACAATACAAGCATATGCTTCCATAACATAATTATGCAGTCAGTGCATTTGCATTCTTTTAAAATGTACTTTGCTAAAGAGTTTATGCAGAGATTTCTTTACTTGATCATTCTTTAATGTATAAATTACAGGATTCATAGCTGGGGTAATAACTGTAAATAGTATGGCAGCAACCCGATCTTTTTCTAGTGAAGCTTCTGATGAAGGACCAAGATAAGTGCAAATAGCTGTGCCGTAGAACATGGTGACAATGGTCAGGTGTGAGGAGCAGGTGGAGAAAGCTTTACGCCTTCCCTCTGAGGACTTTATCTTTAGGAGGTGAGTGATGATATAACAGTACGATGTTATGGTTAGGCTAAAGGAACAAATGCTTATGGCTCCAGCACTGATGGTCATCACAAGCTCATTGATATGGGTGTCAGCACATGCTAACTTTAGAACTGGCTTAACATCACAAAAGAAGTGTCTGATCTTATTATGTCTGCAATAGGGCAACAGTGAGGACATTATAGAGTTTACCACTGAGAAAGTGATGCCAATAATCCATGAAAAGAAAACCATCTGGTAGCAAACTTTCTTTTTCATGATTATATTATATCGTAAAGGATGACATATGGCAGCGTATCGATCATAAGCCATGGTAGAAAGGAGGAGTCCTTCTGTACTGCCCAAATTGTGAAAGAAATACATTTGCACTATACAATGTTTCAAAGAAATCATATTCTGCCCTAAAAATTCTGCCAACAATTTGGGTACTGTCACCGATGAAAAAAAGATGTCCAAAAATGAGAGGTTGGCCAATAAAAAGTACATTGGGGTGTGAAGTACTGGGGTGCTGGTCACTAGAACCATAATGATGAAATTCCCTGTCATGTTTATAACATAGAAGGGCAAGAAGAAGACAAAAAGAACCAGTTGAAGCCATGGATCCTCAGTGAGTCCCTCTAGGACGAAATCCCATAACAATGTCTGATTCCCCCTTTCCATATTGTACTGTAAGCAAAAACATATATTGTTATATTATTTCATATATAGTATATTTGTTCCATAAAATATGACAGCAAATTATTAACACAATTATAATATAATGATGCAAAATAAATCAAACAAACAATGGTTTTATCCATTCCTGTCCCAATACCAGCATTCCCACAACATCAGTCAGTACCATTTCTGCAACTATTTTCATTTTATGCTTTCTCATTTTGGAAAACTTTTGGGTTTTTACACATGCTCTTCTTAACTTGCAGATATCAATAGCACCTCTTATCTTTCATTATCATGATATCTTGACTATCATTTATTCTGGTATGAATTACTACAATGTTTTTTTCTTATATGTAACCAATCAAACTTCTGATGCACATAGAATTTACTATCTGACATTTGCAACAGATAAGAACATTGAACACGTTTCCCTGCTAAGGCACAAACACCACATGCCATATAAATGCTATACATATAGGCCCTCATTCAATTGCAATTTTGCTAATTGAATAAGGCTCTAAATAAGCACATAACATATTTTTTTTAAAGATGTTTTTGGTTAGTAAACTTCTATCCAAAAGCAAGGTCTTCACTAACTAAAAACTTCTTTAAAAAAATATGCTAGGTGCTTATTTAGAGCCCTATTCAATTGGCCAAATCGCAATTGAATGAGGCCCATAGAGTTTACATGGAAGGGCAATTGCAAGGGGAGTCATTTGCAACATGTAACATAGTTTGCAAAAGTTCTCATATCTTAAGTAAACTTTCTGAAGTGTAGCATAATAGAATTATACAGGATTGAACAGGCATTGAACACACTTAATGTTAATATCACCTCTGACAATAACAATTAAGTCACACATATCTTTATTTATTCTAATGCATTTTGTTTACGCAATGTTGCAATGTTTTCTCACGCCATCATTATAACCTCCTGCCTCTTTCTCAGCCTGTCCCATACTGTCTCTACATATCATGTCCCCTCTAATATAATAATGTCACCTTCTTTGCTTTCCTCTCCCCTTCTCTGTGAGTAGCTGTGATCTATCGCCCTCCTGGATCATCCTCTCAAATTCTGGATCACTTTGCCGCCTGGCTCCCTCACTTTCTCTCCTCCAATATACCATAACACCTCCCCAACAACTGCTCCGTTACTTGCACTTACCTCTTCCCTTGGTCTCTCACAATGGATGGATTCTTCAATTCCCTGTGATGGACACTCCATTGACCTTATCTTTACCAAACTCTGCACTATCTCCAACCGTGTCATCTCCCCACTTCTATCTGACCACCACCTGCAACCTTAACTCACCTTCAAGCACTAAACCCACATCAACTTTCCAATGTGCTAAAACCCCTTCTCAGCACCCTCACATCGCCACTTTACAGTACAAAACTCTAACCTCCACGCTTAACACTCTTGCCCCCCATAATCACAAGCAAATGCCCTTGCTCTCACCCACAACCATGGCACACTACACAAACGTGCTATTTACAGAGGTGCTCACGCACTGCAGAATGACTATGGAGGAAATCTTGCACTTCAGCAGACTTTCTCCACTACAAGTTTACCTGCGCTCCTACTTCTCTGCCCTCAATCTTGCCAAACAACACTTTTTCTCATCACTCATATCACACCTGTCCTCCAACCTCAAACGTTTATTTGCAACATTCAACACCCTCCTCTGCCCACCCCTCCTCCTGCCCCTTCCTGTTTAACAGCTGATAACTTTGCCAGACATTTTTAAAATAACATTCAAACCATCCGGAATGAACTCTCCTCACAGCTTGGCCTTAACGCACCTTCCTCTCAACAAACTGACAATACCCAGCCCTTACCCTTCCCTAATGCCTCCTCCAATCTAGACTCCTTTGACCTTTTACCAGAGGATGAAGTATGTATTTTACTATCAACCTCTCACCTTACAACTTAATCCCATTCCATCACAGCTAATCCCTCCCCTCTCTACCACACTTATCCCAGCTTTCACACATCTATTCAACCTCTCCCTAAACACTGGCAAGTTCCCATCCACTTTAAAACACGTCATAATTACCCATTCTTAAGAAGCTGTCCCAGCTTCTGCGTCCAACTATAGCCCTATCTCTCTACTTCTCCTGGCTTTAAAACTGAATGACTTCTCTACAATCACCTCACTCAATTTATTTACTCCAATTCCCTTCTTGACACCTTCCAATCCGGCTCCCGGGCTTAACGCTCTACAGAAAGACCCCTCACAAAAGTCACCTGTGACTTGCTAACCGCCAAATCAAAGGGTCACTTCTTTATTCTAGTTCTCCTGGATCTCTCTGCTGCATTCGATACAGTTGACCATCGGTTTCTAATCCAAACTCTCTGCTCTTTTGTTATCCAGGACACAGCTCTCTCATGGTTCACATCCTATCTTGAAGATCCTACATTTAGTGTCTCCTTCTTTGGCACCTCTTCTTCACCTCTTCCTCTGACTGTTATCATACCTCAAGGTTCAGTCCTAGGCCACCTCCTCTTCTCCATCTACACACAGATGACACTCATATCTACCTCTCTGTAGCAGATCTATCCCCCTCTCTTTTAGCTCAAGTTTCCAACTGCCTCTCTAGCATATCCTCCTGGATGTCTGCCTGTCAACTCTAACTCAACATGTCTAAGACTGAACTCCTTATCTTTTCACCCTCTACTACAGCTTTAACTCCTCAAATATCTCTCACTGTTGACAACGTCATCATCATTCCCCCCTCCCAGGCCCGTTGTCTTGGGGTTCTACTGGACCCTTTCCTCTCTTTTATTCCTCACATACAATCAATAACAACATCTTGTCAGTTTCACCTAAATGCCATGCCATGACCTGGTCCAGAGGGACAGAGGCTTATGGAGGTTAGTTCTATGGCTAAGAAATAGAGTAGTATAGTATGGAATGCTTGGGTTATTGGACTAATACTTTGGTTACTCAGAAATAAATTAGTTAATCTAAATATAAAAAACCTACTGGGATGAAGATAATCTGTGATCTAGGGGTCTTATTTAATGGCGTTGTTATTTGAATTACTAAAGTAAGGGAACACTTAGGAAACAATGGTCATAATGATATCTCATTTGAAATTAATTCTTAAAAATCCATATTATAGGGGACAAACAAAGACGCTAAACATTAGAATGGCATATACTAATAGCATAAGTTTAGAATAACAACATGGGCAAAGTAAGGATTGGTGTAAAAGCTAAAATAATTAGATAGCCTTTTAGACATTAGTAAATAAACATACTTTGTATAAATAAAATGTAAAAACTACATCACAAGCTATCTGCCCAAAGGAAGTAAAACAGAGATAAGGAAGAAAATTCTGGTGTATCCAAAAAGAAAGCTGATGCATCGATATAGGTGTAGAATGAACTTCAAATTCTGCAGATAGAAAAATTAGACTGGCTTAACTAAAAATGAAAAAGCAATTGCAAAGGGAAGTGATACTTATCTTAGAAATATATATGTTATAAACTGCAAAAAAATATAAAAAGAAAATAAAGGAATCTTATAATATGAGATAGATGGACTTATCAACAGTGAAGAGAAGAATAGAAAAGGAAAAGTGTTTTCTTCTGTATAAACAACTTAGCTAGTGATGGAATAGACCCTGCAACTAAACATCCTGGACAACTGTATTATGGGAAAACAGTGTTATCCTACTGGGGCTTGCTTTTCTATTAGTTCTATTAAGAAGTTGCTATTCATAATTACAGTCTTTCAATAGAACTGACTAGAGATATTATCTGATTCCAAGATTCTTCTTATTCCGAGCCAGAATCTAATCCCATTAAGAACAAATAGTTAAGTCTGTGGCTATATTCAAAATTGAATACGATGGTTAAAAACTAAAGTCTGTATTTATTTTAATTTATCTAAAAGCATATTACAAAAAATGTATATATATATATATATATATATATATATATATATATATTTATATATTTATTTATTATTTAAGAATTTCGAATAAAGTTCCTGTTTTTACGTTTTTTTTGTATTCCATCGTTGGTTGAGTGTTAAGCACTGGAACGATAGTAAGGCTTCTTCTATTGTTATATACAAGTTCTTAATAAGGGCAAATTATAAATATGACACTGCAGTGGTCATTTAACTGAGAAGGAGATCCAAAAGAAGCTAGAAGGTAGAATTGTAAATAAAGCACAAGGACTAAATACTTTAAGATTTCTGTACTAGTCAAAATGATTATTTCTAATTTTTCCAGTCTAAGTATTCACTTTTTATTATCCAAGGATTATCGAAAAGCCGATGTGGTATCATTATTTAAGAACTATAGAAAATCCAGGGAATCATAGACCGGTAAGTCTCACATCAATAAAATAGACATTCTTAGAAGGATTTCTAAGGGATTGTATTTATGAATTTATCAATGATAACACGATAACATAAGTGAGACTGCATGGTTTAAGACTTATATGATAACAAGCTAATCTAATTAATTTAAGTGAAAAATAATGTGGCAATTAGGATGAAAGCAATTCAGTTAATGTCGTCTATTTTGACTTTTTGAATACTGTCATATGTGGACCAATTTTTCTAAATAATGAATATTGGTATTGCAGTAACTATCTGCACATGTAAAGAAAATGTAATAATGCATACACATTTGGTATAAAAGGAACATAATCACATTGGACTAAAGTGGTAAGTGTAATGTCTGAAGCTGCTACATTATGTAAGGTATTAAAGCAAAGAGGGGCACTTGCTCGCTAATCTTGAAAAAGTAGCATAATGAGCAGCTAAATGGCGGGAGAGATTTAACAGAGCAATGTTTTGCATTTGAGAAGAAAAAAAAGGTATGTTTTTTAAATCAAAATAGATAAAAAATCTATTGTTTCAGAGATGCTTATGGACAACCAACAGTGCTAAATGCCAGGCAGCAGCTTCAAAGGCTAATAAAAAATTAGCATGCATTAAAAGGAGGATGGAATAAAAGGAAGTATATATAAATCCTAGTAAGACCTCACCTGGAATATGGAATGTAGACAACAATTGAAGGAATGGAAATTAAATATTTTTTAATTCTTGCATGAAATGTACAATTTTATTTAGTATATAGAATTTCATTTTTTAACCAATTCCATGCCATATCTATAAACTTGAATACAACTACACACAGCTTTTAATTGCTTACTCCAATTTTTGGAAGTATACAGTATCTATGGTCTTAAAAAAAAAGTAACCTGCCCAGTATATTACACATATGCAAATAAAATACACATTATTGTACACTCCAAAATGAAAACAATTATCACATGTAGTGAATGATTCTCAATAGGATCAAAAGAAGGAACATGATAAAATACCTTAGATGTGTGACCTTAACGCTGCATTAAAACGTACAACTACCACTGAATTTAACCAAACCAAACAAAAAAGTATAGGAAATATAGTTATTAACTTCACATATTTCTCCACTTTTCTATCACTTTAACTGTTGCTGTTTTTAGAATTTTTCAAATAGTGAATATTTTTGTAGCAATAAGCTTTATTTGTCACTGGGCACTCAATGCCTACACAATACACTGTACCAATTGGATGTTGGTGGTGTACTTCAAGTAGTAAGTGTCTGAGAGTGGGCAAGAAAGGAGTAGTAATTAGACCACAAACACAACAGGAACATTTAATATCAATGGAATTATGAGATATGGATATATTTGAGATGTAGCATTCACACCCCAGGCAGCAGAAAAAATTCTGGAAATGTTATTGTCCCATGAGCTGATGAGGCCTTTTAGTTAAAATATAATAAAACACAATTTAATATGACCTATACTGTTGTAAAATAATATTATCTACTGTATTGGTCTGTCTACCACTTTAGTCCCCTGGTAAAAATCTTGTGAATGCCCTTTTCTCAAGCCAAGATGTCTGCCTTGATTCGGCAGACCCTTCTTATTTAATGGTACCACCTTCATAGCAAATAGTATTTCAATCAATCGCTCACTCCTTTCAATCCCCCTTTTTCTGTTGCTCATAGATGTACTTACAAAATGATGTTTGCTGAGGGTTATGTTCTTTTCATGTAAGAGACAGGTTTTTGGGTTATTTTGTGAAGTGCTATCGCCCAACACATCACTTACGGCGTCATGAAAAATTCCAGATCACCTAAAATCATCTCTTTTTATTCTTTTTTAGGAACATCAGAAACTAAAATAACCCAATGGGACCAAACACCTGGATCACATCAATTAACAATACAGCCTCCACACCAAATATCATCAAGGGACTGTCCTTGCATCATTATCGATGATTATTCCAATAATTATAATTTAGATTGCCAGCTATTTTTCAATATTCTCATTAAAATATACCAGTAGCAGGAAGAACAACATATTATACTATATGAAACTGTAAAGCGTCTAATCTCTTCAAATATTTGCTATTGATATAATAATACAGTACATATGAACCAAGAAAAAGGGTGTTATTGGCTTCAATTAAAGGAAATATGTATGCCAAAATTAAACTGAATTTAAAGTGAAACAAAAATGAAAGAGAAAAAACGTCTGACCTCTTTTGCGTGTGAAATATATTTTCAAGATTACTACTTGGAAGGGTTAAACCTTGGGACACCCTCTCTTATATTAACTTTAGTACTATTTAATTACTAGCTGATGTGTGCTGACTGGAAAATATTCATGTTTCTGATTTCTGTAATAAATTAACTAAATTAACAATTGTGTAATTCATGGAAATAAAATCATTTTTAGGTAAAATTATTATTTTAGAACACACTGTTCGTGCCTGATTGATAACTTTGCATTGCATTTTTATTGTCTATTCAAGAGTGGAAAGAAGGGGGAGATGGGGGGATTTGTTTATGGTGGATTCAGATAAGATTTCAGTACTATACACTTTTCCCTCTCTTCCATAGACTAAGAAAGTATACTTGGAAGCCTTGTTTGCCCTGCTCTGTAACTTCTCCCTTGTGTCTTGAACCACAAGTATGACTAGCATGACAGCTTCCCTGTACAAGTTGGAAGAATTTCTATTAAAAAAGAACATTTTGAACCACAAGTATGACTAGCATGACAGCTTCCATGTACTAGTTGGAAGAATTTCTATTAAAAAAAAAGAACATTTTCAATTAAAATTAGTGGATGGCCATAATTCTGCTAATGCTATTTGTTTTTTTGCATACTTCTCAATCATATGACATTGTTTTGTTAGTATACAGGGGTCCTTTGATGGCTTTAAAGGACCATCTCCCTGTTTGTGACTAAGGTCTGATGATCACCAAATAACATTGCTTCTAACTCTTTCCAGACCTCCAAGCCTCTCAAAAATGGAATACATTTCTCACCCACCTCTACTTTGCTCTTTTATAGTGGCATCTCATTTCCAAATTTGTAGATTTCAACATCTGGCCTCTAGGAAGAGCGTTGAATATCCAACACCCACAGTGTGGTTTGCCTCACCCCACACTTTAGATATTACATTTCAACCAATCAGAATAGAGGAAAATAAAGTCCTCTGATTGGTTGAAGGCTAACCAAATAAGAATGCACATGCCTTTTCTGGTTGGTTACTAGGTTCTATTTTTATCAAGATGGATGTGTCCACTTATCCAGGGCTTAAGAATGAGCACCAGGCTATTGATGATTACCACTGAAGGGTCGTCAAAGGGAGGATAAGTAAAATTTCACCCTTAACAGGTGTACATTTTTTTATTATTTGATAGTTTATCTTTTCTATTTTTATTTTCAGATTTTATTTGTACATAGTACATATTATACATTATGATCCCTAGCATTTACAGAGCTTTACAGTGCCGTCTTGAATTTATTTTTGCATTTAAAGATTTAAAGGGGATAGCCTTGCGGCGCCGTATAATTGAATTGCAAGGTAACGGGAGCCCCGCAAGGAATCGTAGCCTTGCGGCCGATTTACGGACGATAATAGAATGAGGCCCTTAGTATTTAAGGTTGAAAAAAGACTTTCAGTCCATCAAGTTCAACCTTTTAAGATCTCCTCTGATCTGCCATATGTGGAATAACTATTAATTAATTAGTTGTATATAAAAAAATATATATATATTCCCTCCTGATCCCAGACACCGGTGACTGGACTTCTCCCTGGATCAATACTGCCTCTCTAATTATCCATGATAACCCTGAATCCTTTTTTATTTTCTGTAGTTTTTTTATTTTCTGTAATTTTTTTTATTTTATGCATTTATTCAGTTAATTTTAATGGGTATAGTGGCAGAGACTATGTGGGTCCTTGTGGGGATCACTAAGGTAGTAATTAGGGTGCCATGGGGGTACATAGTGGCGTCTATGGTAGGTACTATCATGGTCTAGGTGTTAATGTCAGATGCCATGGTAGCCCATATAGGCACCCCATAAGGTTAACGGACACACAACCCAAAGCACAAGTGGTGGGGGGAGAGGGGCCCCCCAGGTGTTGAAGGTGTCCTGGGGATATCCAGGCTCATAAAAGGTAGCAGTTTTTTAGGGTGTCCTAGGGAATACCAGGTCTCATAAGGGGTAGCGTGTCATAGGCGGAGGGATCATAAACCCCCACATTAATTATTTCATTGTTAACCCTTTCCCATCCATAGGTAAGGGATTATACAGGCAGATGGATATAAATATATAGATAGATACATAGGGATGATATGGAGACTACTGAGATTCTGACATCATAGGGGTCTAATGTGATGTCATCAATAATATAATTTTTTAAAATTATATATAATGTCATGACTGATGTCCCCTAATGTGGTATATTATGTCATGCATGATGTAATCAGAAAAACCCTTTTGTAGGGAGAGAGAGGGATGTTTAAGCCTCATGTTACCTTGACTTCCCAATTTTCTGTGTTTTTCCAGCCTCACTTTGGACAGAATGAAAAATGTAACACCTTGAATAGAGCCTTATTCAATTGCAAGCCCACAGATTGCGTCCTACATGCCGTATGTCTGCAGGCTTGACATTTGCTACAATTACAGAGCAATTCAATTGAACAAGCCCGCAACTTAATGTCCGAAACCGTAAACAATGCAACCATAAGTAGTGTAAAGGAACCCATCACTGTTTTACCCTGTTTTATGATTATTATGGTTAAAATATGATCCTAATATTATACTGCATGTATGTTGGTTTATGCTCTGCAGAATATTGTCCCAGACATTTGCAGCTACTTGGCATGGGAGATAATCCTGTTACAGAGACTCCGCATAAGATAAAGGAAGTCTATTGTATACAGTGTTTTCATTCTCAGATAAGAACAAAGAAGTGTAATTGAATCAATGTCTGATTGTATCAAAGTTGCCAGGGAGCCTCGGGGAGGTGTGACCCACCTATTGTTCTCTTTATGTGTATTGTATGGCCAAATATGGGCATTTGTATAGAGATGGGTATAAATATTTCTGCAGAACAAAATAAAGTCAGTATTCATTTGACTCCCAAATTGTGTGTCGTCCAATATGGGAGGTCGGGGATGGTGAAACTGTAGTGCCTCTTGGGTATTCTACCGTATACCAGCGGAGATATTGGACTGCGTGTTCCAGCTCCGTTACAAGTAGCATTTCAGAGTGTGATCGTGATCAATTAAGCAAGGCCGTAACTACCGATTTAGAAACAGACAATAGTAAATGAGACCGTCATTATTACGTCAGTAAAACATAGAGGTTACATGTCAATCAATTAGCGTTTAGGGGCCCAATATGCAATGAGACTCGCAATCCTGCAATCTACAAAATAATAAAAATGAATGAAGAAAATATTCTAGTCCATGTGGGTGGCCCGATATGTATTAACTCATTGATTCCCGAGATTGATATAACAACAAAATAACACATACATTTTTTTTAATTGCAAATTTAAGAGCTTGAGACTGTTGTGCAATGAATTATAATGTCTTTCATCACTTTCCATGTCTTTTAAAGTGCAGTATTTTTTATTTTTTATTTGCATTCACAGTGCTATGAACAGTGGTTAAACCCACTTTCAAGTCCTATCTGGTACCCATGGGATTTTCTTCTTTTATTTAGGATTTATGGGTGTGATTTATGGGTGTGAAAATATTTGCAGGCTTGAGGAATTGTACCAATTGAATAGCGATTTGCGATTGTAACTCTTGAGGGCCTGAAAGATGGGGTGTAACGGGAGGTTGTAACAACTGCAGGGATTTTCAGCCTGTAACCCATAGATTGTTTGCGGCTTGCAAAAAGACACCAATTGAATAGCAAATTAGTTTACAGGCTCTATTACGGGCACCCGTAAACAACAATAGCTTAATTGAATCGAGGGCATACTGTTCAGAAATAAGTTCTTAAGAGCACAGATACAGATATGATTAAAAGTATTTTTTATCAGAATAACTTTATTAACTTTATTAAAGTAAAACAGATACAAACACAAAATGTTTTACACATAATTATGGTTACCAGGCTGAGAAATAGATGGATTAACAGATGATATGGTTTAGCACTTAGCTGGCCACTCTCATACCTTGTATCTGATCCCCAAAGTAAGAAAAATAGCAATAGCAACAGTACAAGTTACCAATGGTATCTATATGCAGTAAATGGATACTCTCATTAGTGGTAGTTGCAGCAATGTATTTTTGGCAGTATTTTCATTTAGATGTGATTCATAAGATAATTTTAATGGCTAATCGCTCCAGACAGTAGAATATATAGGGTTTAAACGTATAGTAAGAAACAGGCAGTGATTATCAGAAAAAATATGTGTTATATAGAAAAGTTCAATGTTCTTACAAAGTTATAGGCAGGACAGTAAAATTCAGCTTTGCACACCCACAAGGAGCTTACATAACTAAGGAAAGGCAGCCAGATATGTTTGACCTTTCTGGTAGAGAGACTTGACAGCACAGCCAGGAACCCCAGAGCTTGATACAAATGTATCAGCTGCCTGAGCTTCCTCCTGATTGGCCAAAACCAATTATGAATTGTATGCCAATTTAGCCTGGGTTTCAAGGGGGTGATAACTCTAATTTTCAACTGTCAGAAATTACAAAACATTTTACTAACTTCAAGGTAAGTGTTTAAATGTATATTTTTGTATTTCTTCCTGCTAAAATTATTTTCATACACTACTTATTCTCCTCTATCAGAATCACTCATAATCCAGGAAACTTAGAAATGCTTTTAAATGTACTTCAATAAAGATGATATGTTATTATATACAGCAGTGGTTAATGAGAATGTTGTAATCAGAAGCATTTATTTCCTTTTCTTGTTATATTGTATAATAAATTGGCTCTAAGTACTATTATTATTATTATTATTAGCCTTTATTTATATTGCGCCAACATATTCCGTAGTGCTATACAGGGGTTACCTGTAAATCAGTGATATAGGATGTATTCTTCATGTGAAAAACAGACCAGGTTCTAATAAGTGTATACTCTTACATTCCTTGTTCACAGAAAAAAAGACAGCAATGTGTAACTCCTTCAATGCCTAGCTACGTGTTTACCTCTCAACTACTTGTAAAAGCTTAAAGTTGTGGATGGGGCAAACATAGAAGAGAGATATTGGATGCAAGTATAAGGGATGACAATGAAGAATTAAACAATAGTGAATGAGGATGAGGGCAAATTATGTAAGTTGAAGGGTGGCATCAAAAGGAAGAGGCAACAAACAGGTTAAATAGAAAGAAGGATCCAAGATGGATTGAGAAAAGAACAAGATAAAATGAATTGAAAAGTGGATGGAATAAAGGGATGTAGATGTTGAATAGGTGACTAGTGTTTAGTGGCAGAGAGGTATATAAATGGGTTCGACAGATAAAATCGGAGAGAGGTAACATTATAAAAATGTTATAAAGAGATCAAAGATAAAAAGAAATGATAAAAAAAGGGTAAAACAAGCAGTGAGATTGTGAAGCTGAGTGGTAAGTATCAATGAAGACATGTCAATAGGAAAGGAGGACAGATGGGAGGAAAGGAGAATGTTGGTAGATATGGGATAACAGATATATCTATGGATGAGATGATACAAGAAAGAGAGTGAGATATCTGGGAGAAAAATGGAGATGGAAGGTAAGAAGGCAAAAGACAGAAGAGATAAAAATGGAGAGGAAGCAATACAGTGAGGAAAAGACTTAAAAGAGGGTACACAGTTTTTATCATAGTGTCTATACATCATATCCTCTTCTGTGATTTAATTAGACATTCAATGTAACACTTTTTTTCATAAAAGTGTTCTTTCAATAAGTTTGCGTAGAGATTTCTTGACGTCTTTGTTCTTTAAGGTATAAATAAAAGGATTCAAGGCAGGGGTGAAGACTGTAAACAATATGGAAGCCACCCTATCTTTTTCTATTGAATTTTCAGACACAGGTCCCAGATAAGTACACATTGCTGTCCCATAAAACATGGTGACAATGATGAGGTGTGAGGAACAGGTTGAGAAAGCTTTACGCCTTCCTTCTGAGGACTTTATCTTTAGGAGATGAGTGATGATGTAACAGCAGGATATTATGGTTAGGCTAAAGGTGGCGATGCTTACAAATCCACTATCAACAGCAAGTACCACTTCATTAATATGAGTATTGGCACATGCTAACTGAATAACTGGTTTAACATCACAGAAGAAATGTCTGACTTTGTTAAACTTGCAGTATGGTAAGCGTGAGGACATAACTGAGACAGTCAGTGAGTAAATAAAGCCAGTGAGCCATGAACAGAAAACCATCTGGTAGCAAACTTTCTTATCCATGATGCATTTATATCGTAATGGATGGCAGATGGCTGCATAGCGGTCATAAGCCATGGTCGCAAGGAGTACACCTTCAGTACTGCCCAAGAAGTGAGTAAAATGCATTTGTACAATACATTCTTCCAGTGAAATCATATTTTCTACAAAGAACCCAACCAGCATCTTGTGTACCATTACAGAGGAAAAGCAGATGTCCAAAAAGGCAAGGTTAGCCAGCAAAAAGTACATAGGGCTATTAAGTGAATGATCTGTAATCACAAGTATCATGATAGTAAAATTCGCCAAGATATTTATAAGATAGAAGGGTAGGAAGAAGACAAAGAGAACCAGTTGAAGCCATAACTTGTCAGTGAGTCCCATTAGGATGAATTCAGTTACTGATGTCTGATTCCATCTTTCCATCATTTACTACGATTAAAATAACATATTGTTATATTTATTCATTGTAATTTTGTATTTTTCTTGCAGCCAAAATGATCTACCCCAGTGTTATCATGCAGTTAAATTCCTCTCCCACATGGAGCAAAAGTTATTATATGGAGCTGTACATTAACATAATGGATCTGTACAATGTTTGTTTAGTTTTCTATACAAAGAATAGGCATTGTAAACTACTACATGCATTACATCTTACTGATAACTTGTAATTTATAATACTCTTATCATTGTAATAAAGACATGACAGTGACACAAGAATTAGAAAAGTCAAATTACACTTACACAATTTCTTAAGACATGTTTTGCTTTCAGTAGCCTCAATAGCTTCTCTAAAACATGGCACTGGCAATACTGAAAAAGGTGGCTTTTATTTTAAGTGACATAGCAGAGCCACAGAATCATTTTAAGAATGCTTCATCTTCAATTACTGTTTTCAATAGAACCATGATGTCTCAAGACCTTTGTTTCATTATAAAACAATACAATGGAAATGGCCCTGGTGACCGATTAGTGTCTATTTAATTATTGAGTATCTTACTTCCATAGACTATTTATAGTTCTATTTATTTATCTGTACGACTCCCTAAACATCTTTGTATTTGAATTTGGTTAACTCTTCCTGGGCATAACAATTTCCTGTGAATCCAACTCAAAGCAACCATAGTTCCAGCCAAATTAGTATGATTACTACATATTGGGTTGTTCTAAAGTTGTAGACTGTAGAAATCCCCCAGTGCATCAATAGTCATAGCCAATCTACAGGGTGATGTTACTGTATATTGGCTTGCTCTTTGGGTGTAGACTCGGAATTTCCTTACTCGCGCTGGTCCAACTGGCCACACAAACCAGATTCACCATGTGGGATTATTACTGCTGTTCTCACACATAGTTTTAGAAAACAATGAGTTTATACTTGAATACATATGTTATAAATATGTTTAATTACATGTTTTGGAAAACATATTAATTCTTCAAAAAACCTTCATTGTTTAAACGCCTTTCTAGAATTCAATACACATTGACTATATTATAGCTGCAAATTATATTATTTTATATTCCCATTTGATATTCCCTTACAGTTTATTACACATAAACAGACAATGTTTTATAACCAAATCACTGAGCAGATTTGCCAGGGGTAGATTTGTTAGTGGATTTTGCCAGATAGCAATCAACTAAATACAAATACCCATTGCAAAATGCCTTCACATTACATTTGAGTGGTTTTATGTTATAAAACAGGGAGTACGTTTTTCTTATTTGAAAAAAGCAAAGGATATATATTTGACCCTGCCAGCAAGCGGCAATTCAAGGTATGTTCTCCATTGAAGTGAAACAAGTTGTCTATCACATATGATGCACCAACTCTAAGCCATCCGCACCATATACTTTACCAATTGGAAGTTGCCAATAAAATTATAGCTATAACTTTAACAGCTTTAAGAAACAATATATAATTTTGCACCTAACCTCTCTCTTCTGCAATCTCCTTGTGCAAATATTCAGCAAAAGATAGAAATGTTTGGTCATAGATGTACTTACAGTCGACATCAGTTGAAGGCTCAGTTCATGTAATGGAAGAGTCAGTGTTATTGCTTAGGTTGCAAGATGTTATCATACTGAACATCACACTCTGTTTCTTTAAACTGACTGAGTGCCAAAGAAACATCTGCTTTTGTAGTTTAATAAGGTTTGTTACGAATAAGCTGATTGGACGAAACATTTGGCTCAAGTTACTACTGAAAGTAACTAGCAGAAAGTTTTCTAGACACTTGAGCATAATTAACTAAGTTTTCTTGCATTCTTAGCTCTTCTTAAAACAATTAAAAAAGTATGACATCAGCAAAACTTATATACATATGTTCACAATATTATATAATGTTTCCTTCAGTGGAGAAGTTTTTGGGCTGGTGCATCCCAATTAGTAGCCTCGTGCTCAGAGTTTCCAGTTCCTTCCAATGTCTTAGTTCCGATGGACTACAATGGTCGTATATTATTCAGTGTATATTCTATATATACCTTGGGACTGCTCTCCTTTGTTTTATACTGTTCACAAACGTATCAAGTATGCTGATAAACACAAAGAAAGGGGGGGGGGTAGGAGAAAGTGCACCACTATCTAGTGCAGATTATTCAAAAGGTAAGCTATTGGATACACAATATGTGCAAGTAGAATAATTGGACTCTCACCTTGAATACCCTCAAATAATATGAGGTATATGAAAGCATTGGTGAGATTGTTCTTGTCGATCAGTGGTGGAGCTCAAAGACGCTCATTGCGAGGCCCGTGATGAGCGCCAACTTCGCTCATTGTGATGCCTGTGATGAGTGCCAAAGCAGAAGGCGCTCATCGTGGGGCCAGTAAAGTAGGGGGGGAGAGGCATACAGCATTGCTAAGCTTCACATTTTATTGCCGTCATGTTTGATGGGCAAGTTTCTAGTAATATACTGTACATAACAATAACAATAATGGCATGTGCAATCACACGGTTAATCCGTATCACTTATATCATTAAAAAGTTAAAATACGTGAAGCAATATAAATTAATTCTAAAATACAGATAATAAAGTCTAGAACATAAATGATCAATAATTTATAAAAATTGTATGAAATGCCCCATGACACTGATATTATTATTATTATAGTTTATTTATAACGCGCCAACATATTCAGTAGCGCTGTACATAAATTAGGTTCAGACAGTGATAAATACAAATTTACTATAAAGTTTACTATATTATATTTTTTATATTCTTATAATCTAATTGTTTCCAATCTACATAATTCACTATCATTATTCTATATTCACATTGGTGGATTGTGGGTGTATTTATATGAATATGTATTTGTATTTAATGGGTAATGGATACAAAGAATGTTATTTGTTAGATATATATACTATCACCATTTATATTACACTACCAGGGGAATATCAGTGTCATGGGGCATTTTATCAATTTTTTATAAATTATTGATTATTTATGTTTTAGACTTTATTATCTGTATTTTCGAATTTAATGATATTGCTGCACATATTTTAACTTTTTTATGATATACTGTAAGTGATACAGATTAATCATGTGATTAAATTTACCATTATTGTTATTGTTATGTATATTATTACTATAACTTTTTAAAGCTTTTATATTGTATTATAGCTATTGAATATCCCTTGTAACGAATAGTCCGTGTATACCTAGATTTATATCTGTACACATATGGACATGCCTTTAACACATTTGATCATCTCTTCTTATGCAAATTCTCTCTTGGCATCCGTGACACTGCTCTCTCTTGATTCACATCTTATCTAGAAAATCAAACATTTAGTGTCTCCTTCTCTGGTGCCTCTTCATCCCCAAGGCTCAGTCCCCCCTCAGGCCCCCTCCTTTTCTCCATCTATACATCCTCCCTTGGTACCCTTATAAAATCTTTTGGATTTCAGTATCATCGATATGCTGATGATACCCAAAATGATATTTCTGCACCTGAACTATTCCCCTCTGTGCTAGCTCATGTTGCCAATTGCATCTCGAGCATATCCTCATGGATGTCTGTCCGTTAACTCAAACCATACATGTCTAAGACAGAGCTCCTTATCTTTCCACCCTCTTCCTCAGCTCCCAATCCTCACTTATCTTTCACTGTTGACCATGCCATCATCACTCCCACCTCCCAGGCCCGGTGTCTTGGGGTCCTACTGGCCACTTCACTCTCTTTCATTCCTCACATTCGATCACTCACAAAACGTTGTCACTGTCACCTAAAAATCATATCCAAAATACACCACCACCTTACACAAGACTGGAATATGTTGGCGCGTTATAAATAAAGGATAATAATAATAATACACATACAAAATAAAAACCATGTGTTTTTCTCCTAGGGGATGAGATACTGCGGAAGCTGCTGAGAGCGACGAAACGCGTTAATCCTATTATCACAAAATAACTGGGATTTTTGTACCTGACAACCACACTAGCTTGTGTGTACTACTTCTGCCCCAATTTTATCATTATTCATAAAAGTGATTTTTTATTTCACATTTTGTATTTCATTGTTTATGTGGAATAGTATTATATATATTAAAGTCCTTCTTTAAATCTATGGGACTTTTATTTATTATTATAATGTATTATTATATTTTATTTGTATCGCGCCAACATATTCCGTAGCGCTGTACAGGGGAGAATAAATAGGAAATATACAATATACAATAATGACAACAAGCTGAAAATGGAGGGCCCTGTTTTGAACTTCAAGTCTTGTAAGAAGTGCTTTTTCCCCACAAGATTAGACACTTGCCACTTACAATCTAAAGGTAATGGAAGAGGCAGAGACCTAAGAAGAGTAGATAAGGAATAGCAAGGTTAGGATGGAAGCGAGAGGTACATGTGGACAGATAATATAACCTGCAGATGGAAATGTCAGGAGACACATAGTTTAACCACAGCTTAAGTAGAAGTAGTTCATGGGAGAGTAAAAGAGGAGAGTAGGGTATGAGAGATGAGATGGTTGTGTTGCAGACAAAAGGTGGAGAAGTTAAGAAGAGTCTGAGGAAAAGACAGGGGGATATGAGGAAGAAGTGGGCAAGAGGAAACATTGTGTTAAGAGTTAAAAGGAAAAGGTAGCAGAAGCTGCTAATTGGTCAGGTGTAGAAGATTACTATGACTCAATAAATTAAAGCTAACAAGGGGTGGGTTGGGTGAGGGGCAGGGAGGGAGAGGATTGAGCCAGGGAGAGAGTGAGAGGGAGACCAGAATTATCTGAAAGTAATAGGAGATAATTTAAGATGGAGTATAGAGTTACTGCCCACAACACATGGCTTAACAATCAATGCAAAATATGGGGGATGGTACAGAGGGAATCACAGGTATACAATGATATCTAGATGAAAAGTGGATATGTCAGTAGATATAATAAACAGATATTAATTACTTTTTATGATCTATCTCCACGAATTACCATTATTATTTACTTCATTACTTTTGTCCACATATAAAAACAATAGTGGATGACCATACCACCAGAGATCGACAAGAACAATCTCACCAATGCTTGTATATACCTCATATTTTTTGAGGGTATTCAAGGTGAGAGTCCAATTATTATTTCTTGTTGCATATATTGTGTATCCAATAGCTTACCTTTTGAATAATCTGGACAAGATAGTGGTGCACTTTCTCCTATGCCACCCCCCCCTTTCTTTTCATTTATCCTTCAGTGGAAACACAATTATAATGATTTAGATATCCTACATTTTCTGAGACACTTTAGATGCACATTTTAAAATATCATGTTGAGCAAGCTAGAAGTGAGTTTTAGCTGAGACAGGAAATACTAAACAGATTGAAGCATGGTAGCATATGAGAGTCGGATCAAAAACATGGTTGAGCGCCATAGAAGTGACGCCTTTGAATTGGTATTCCTAGCCCAGCTCGGCTTCAGAGTGGTGTGACCTCTTGATTAACTGAATCAAACCCAAGTCACAGTGGTAAAAGCACCAAATCCTAACCACTGTACCACCAGGGTACCCATAAGCATCTAATTTTGAGGGATAACATAGAAGTGAAATGTAGTAATGAGATAGATGAATCTGTCAGTTCTTTAATATTAGATGGTTTAAAAAATGCTAGGATAAGAAAACAACAAGGGCCACTTAATTCAGTACAATGTGGAGCACACCAGTGTAAAGATCTCTTAACAACATGTTGAAAAACATTTAGAATTTTTGAAATCCATTCTTTTTTTACTGAGATATTTATTATTAAATGTATGTTTACATGTGTCACTGGCAAGCTGCCAGACAAACTGACAGCAAGCTCTGTGCAGAGGGCAAGGAAAACTACAGTTAACCCATTATAAATTCATCTGTGCATAGGAAGGACTGTTAGAATATCTTAAATAGTTTTTTTGTGGGTTAACTGCTGGGATGTAGGATTCCTGAATGCCAAGAAAAATATATACATTTGTCTCTGTACAGAGCTTCAAACGTTGTTGTCGGCAGAGGTCATTATTCAGTAATCAATGTTTTTGAAAAATATACCTTTGAAATTCGTTTTTTAAATGTTATAAGTGTAATTAAAGAAAAAAAAGATTATTTTAGCATTTTAGCATAAAATCGTGTTCTCTTTCACCATGATCAGTACTTATGGTGAGGTAACTGGCCCTTTAACTTCACTTACTTGACTTACCTTGACTGAATATGGCTGAATACTTTATGTGAAAATAACTTAAATGCCCAACATGGTAATATTTTTGACTGTATATGGTATTTTCAATAACTAAAGTTTACAATTAATGGAAAACTTCAAAAACACAAAACAAGGCATTTTTATACTGTTTTGAGGGTTATCCCATAGACACAAGAGTGGATCCAAGCCCAGTAGGAGCCAAAATAATTCTAGGAGGCATACAACTCATTGTATACACACGCCATAAAATGGCTTATTTATACATATATACAAACATAGAAAAATCTGGGAGACATTTCCCCCCCCCCCCCCCAGTTCCTACATCCATGTCCAAGCCTGTTCTGTACCAATTACCTGATTCATAGAGCCCCCAGCAGTGTTCTGTCCTTCTTTAGCCCTTTTAGTACATAATTGTGATATGTCCCTATATATATATATATATATATATATATATATATATATATATATATATATATATATAGGATTTGTAATAGATTATACATTTTTAATAATGTTAATGTAGCCATGTATTTATAGATTTAATACATTTGCTCCAATATAGTCACTTTGTTCTGTGGTATACTATTAGGTTTGCCACTATGCACAGAGTACCATGTTTTTGTTATTTTATATGTTGCCATTATAATCTTTAATTTTCTATGTATATCTGGTCTTGCACCTCCTTCCAATAAGCTAGGTATTTGTGGGGCTGTGCTCTGGGCCCACATGGGTATTTTGATGATTTGATGATTATTTCAGAGAGTTCTTTTATTTGTATGTCCTTAGGGATCGCGTTGTGGGTTGTGCCCCCTGTGCATTGCCTTCTTGCTCATGTTGGCCCCAGTTTGCCTTGTGTTTCTTGCTGGCGCCTCAGCAATGTGACGCTGGAAATGACCGCATCGGTTCCCCGGAAGTGACACAATACTCCGGAAATGACGTCCTTGGCTTCCCGGAAATGACAAAAGAACTGCTGGATGCAGAATCCACGCGGTCCTCCACTGTACACACAAATATAAAGCCTCACGGGTGCCCTCTCCATAATATCCATTTATTTTCTCATTCGCATTTATTATTTCGCTTTTTAATTAATATTGAGAAAGCCCGCAAGAATCGGCAAAACACGTCTGTTTATTAGTTTTGCTTTTATATTAAGATTGATATAATACAATAATGTAAACCTATATGGTTATATATTTTAATTCAAAATAAATGCTGGTGCACTTTACTCAACAATTCCTTGAAGTGTGGGATGATTCTGTATGTCTTTTAGTAAGACTGAGTGCCTCATAAAGATATTTGGTAACTTGTTTGGTTCATGGAGGCATAACTCATTACCTCCCATACATTTTTGGAATATACACCAGCTCTCTAAGCTTAGTTGCGTTATTTTCCCACGTACATCTCTTCATTGCCAATAGAAGGGAAGATTCGGAGTCCGGGATATTGGATTGATCAATATCCAAAAGGATCTATGGGGGAAAAGGATTCCCGTCATACAATATCAACACCTCATATTGTGAGGTCAAGAAATATGAGTGTACCTACATATATTCTGTTTCTGGTATATCGGTGGATCCGTTTTGTATCTGCATTAGAGTATGCGCTTCCCCCTCCCTTTTTTGCTTGTTTTTGTAAAGTTTATAATTGACAAAAGGATTTTAGAAAACAAAAATCAATTAATAAACTCAAGTTTGACATTTGTAACTTGTATATGCACTTATTCATTACTACATTGTTCCAGTTTTTCTACTTAGCTTTTTTTCTACTTTCTTAGTGATTTGTGTCCTTATTTACTAATGAGCATTACATAAGTTCTCTTGAACGGAATGACAAGGTTTAGCTGCCATATTCCCACTGTGAAATAGGAACTTCCACTATATTAAAATACTCCTCCCACCTCAGAAGGCTGATCAGCAGAAAGCAAAATGGCAGTTGTCACAGCAGCATGATTGTATTAGCTTGTAAATTCTAGGCATTGTTTTTTTTTTTTTTTTTGCAATCAAAAAATATATTTTATACTTTCAAATCTAGTTCTTCAAAAGAGTATATTTTAAATTTAAGACTTGATTTATCCTATAAATTACTACTGCAGCCCGCCTATAATAGGACTTCATTTTGTATGTAATAGTTTTCTAGCAATAAAATCAGCATGTAAAGAAAACTTATAAAATAGCTTTTACATTTTGAAGTTTCGTATTTTGGACTTCAGCAGGTCTGCTCCACTCCTCAGCCTGTCTAATATACTGTAAGACCTTATCTGTTGTACATGTAAGTTTTATAAGTGGGTATTGCCATCATAGCTGAACTAGTCAGAAAAAAATATTCTTCTTCTGAGCATGGTGAAAAAAATGTATTACAAAGATTGACAAATAGGAAATAAAACACATACCATTAATTATTTCTAGTTTTAAACTTATTCAACACTATATTAAGTCAAAATGTAAAAGAAAAAACAAATGAAGTTGCCAAAAATACCAAGCACATAAATAATTATAGACTGACTTGGAACTCAATGGGTGCCGCCTGCCTGGAAGGCTGACCGGCTGGCATATCCCAGTCATAACTATGGATAAACCTGGCCAACATCTAGACTAATTATACTAAAAATACTCAAAATAGTGATATAAACTATTACAATAGAATAGGTAGATATTACGAACTTGTTGCTGATGCACATTTAGAGTAAAATGAGCAGTACAAAAATGATATTTACTTACCATCAGATAAGAACTGATTCAATATATATTGGAATACGTTTTAAACTTTTCTGGGTCAGAGGATTAGCTGGAAGAGCTGGTGTGGGAGGTTGTCACTCAGAAAGAGCAATATGATGACCTGATGATGGCTACCACCGCTTCCCTGTAGTACTTTCAGGAAATGGTGGGGATGGGAGGATGGGGGATAACTCCACCTAGATTATATGGTTAGAATGGTTAGAAATAATTAAATATATATATTTATATATATACAGTATCTCACAAAAGTTAGTACACCCCTCACATTTTTGTATTTTATTTTATATTTGCATGTGACAACACTGAAGAAACGTACAGCCTGTATAACAGGTTAAATTTGCTGTCCCCTCAAAATAACTCAACACACAGCCATTAATGTCTAAACCGTTGGCATCAAAAGTGAGTAGACCCCTAAGTGGAGATGTCCAAATTGGGCCCAATTAGCCATTTTCCCTCCCCGGTGCCATGTGACTTGTTAGTGTTACAAGGTCTCAGGTGTGAGCAGGTGGGTTAAATTTGGTGTTATCGCTCTTAAACTCTCTAATACTGGTCACTGGAAGTTCTGAAAAAAAAAGAATTGTTGCTCTCCATAAAGATGGCCTAGGCTATAAGAAGATTGCCAAGACCCTGAAACTGAGCTGCAGCACGGTGGGCAAGACCATACAGTGGTTTCACAGGACAGGTTCCCTCAGAAAAGGCCTCCCCATTGTTGACCAAAAAAGTTGAGTGCACGCGCTCAACGTCATATGCAGAGGTTGTCTTTGGGAAATAGAAGTATGAGTGCATGGCTGCAAACGTTGAAGGAGTGGGGAGTCAGCCTGTCAGTGCTCATACCATACATCTTCTAAAGATGATGCACAAGAAAGCCTTCAAACAGTTTGCTGAATACAAGCAGACAAAGGACATGGATTACTGGAACCATGTCCTGTGGTCAGATGAGACCAAGATGAACTTATTTGGTTCAGATGGTGTCAAGCGTGTGTGGCGGCAACCAGGTGAGGAGTACAAAGACATGTGCGTCTTGCCCAAAGTAAAGCATGGTTGTGGGAGTGTCATTGTCTAGGCCTGCATGAGTGCTGTCGGCACTGGGGAGCTACAGTTCATTGAAGGAACTATGAATGCCAACATGTACTGTGAAGCAGAGCATGATCCCCTCCCTTCGGAGACTGGGCCGCAGGGCAGTATTCCAACATGATGTCCTCTCCTTTTTAACATATTTATTAATGACTTAGAGGTGGGACTAGAAAGTAGTGTCTCCATTTCTGCTGATGACACGGAGTTGTGCAAGGTAATTAAATCAGATAATGATGTACTTTCCCTCCAATGGTTTACATAATTTAGAGGAATGGGCATCTAAATGGCAGATGAGATTTAATATGAGTAAATTTAAAGTTATGCATCTGGGAAGGAAAAATAGCAATGCAATGTATAATATTAATGGAGCTAATATAGGGGTATCAGATATTGAAAGGGATTTGGGACTACTTGTGGACAACCACCTAGGTAACTGCGCAATGCCAAACAGCAGCTGCAAAGGCAAATAAAATATTAGCATGTATTAAGAAGGATATAGAAGCAAGAGAAGCAAACATAATTCTGCCACTATACAAATCTGTAGTACGCCCTCATTTGGAAGATGGAGTACAATTTTGGTCACCATTTCATAAAAAGGACATTTTAGAGCTGGAAAAAGTACAGAGAAGGGCATCAAAACTAATAAGGGGAATGGAGGGGCTAAGTTATGAAGAAAGAATAACTGAATTAAACTTATTTTACCTATAAGGGAGCTTTTTGTGCCAAGAGGTTTTCAACTGACAAGTGGACATCCCTTGAGGTTAGTAGTAAAAAGATTCCACCTTAAATATAGAAAAGCGTTCTTCACAGTTAGAGTGGTTAATCTGTGGTATTCTCTAGCAAAGGAGGTGGTGACAGCGGATTCGATAGATTACTTTAAAAGGGGACTGGATTTATTTTTTATTAAAAAGGTCATTCCGGGTTTTCCTGGATAATTAGAGATACAGTATTGATCCAGGGAGGAATCCGATCACCAGTATCTGGGGTCAGGAAGGTTTTTTTTGGAAGGTTTTTTTTCTGTTTGCTTTCCTCTGGATCAATTAGTTAACAACTAATCCACATATTGCAGAGGGGATCTTAAAAGGTTGAACTTGATGGACTGAAAGGCTTTTTTACACCTCAATTACTAAGTAACTATGTAACTATGTAATGATAACAACCGCAAACACACCTCCAAGACGAAAACTGCCTTGCTGAAGAAGCTGAAGGTAAAGATGACTGACCAGGCATGTCTCCAGACCCTACTGAGCATCCGTGGGACATCCTCAAGCAGAAGGTTCGGGAGTGCAAGGTCTCTAATATCTACCAGCCACGTGATGTTATCATGGAGGAGTGGAAGAGTACTCCAGTGGCAACTTGTGAAGCTCTGGTGAACACCATGCCCATGAGGGTTAAGGCAGTGCTGGAAAATAATTGTGGCCACAAAATATTGACACTTTGCACCCAATTTGGACATTTCCACTTAGGGGTGGACTCACTTTTGTTGCCAACGGTTTAGATATTAATGGCTATGCGTTGAGTTATTTTGAGGGGGCAACAAATTTGCACTGTTACAAAGGCCGCACACTTACTACTTTACATTGTAGCAGAGTGTCACTTTTGTGAGATACTGTGTATATATATATATATATATATATATATATATATACTAACGACTTGCCCATCAAAAATGACGGGGCAATAAAATTGTAAAGCAGGTAATGCTGTTTGCCACAGACATTAATTTTTTTGGTGGACATCCTTTGGCGCTCATTGCGAACCTCTTGGTTGTTGTATATTTTTTTATCAGAGGCGCTTTTGCTGTCATTGTAAGGACTGCACTGATCTGCTTCCTGCGCTTATTGCAAGGCTGTGCCCTGGTGTAGTTTGTGGGGTATGAGCAGCGTTGGCGGTCATTGTGAGACGCGCAGTGAATGTCTTTTGCGTTTATTGTGAGTTTTTTTTTATATATATTTATTTATTTATATATATATATATAAATATATATATTAATATATTTATATACAGTATATATATATATATATATATATATATATATATATATATTTATATTTATTTATACACTATAACAAACACATTCATTATCCAATTAACATTGCAAAAACCATAGCAGTTTAATAAAAAAATTAAATAAAATTACGAGCCATAACACTTTACAAATTAAAGCCCGGACTTAGGAAAAAAAAAATACGACTCGCGGGACTTAGAAAAAATAAATACGAGGTCTAAAAAATACGAACGCTCACATCCAAAAACACAAAAAGAAAAAACACAAAAACACCCCCCAAACAACATTTAAAAATATCACAAACACCACTGGGGGACAGGCAAGATGTCTGTTAGTAGGGATGGTTGCCAATTTCACTTGGATTTCATTAAAATTTAAAAAATGAAAATCGCTGAAGCGAGAGAAAAAATGGCGGACAAAAAAAATGAAAATGAGGCTAAGCATATAAAATTACAACACCTACTGGGAACACTTACCGAAACTCAATAACACTTAATATGGCACGTAACACACATCATGCACTCCGTAACACATACAAAATCACGGACATTTTATATGCAAGAACTAAGTAATTTGCCCAAAATGGCGGCTGGAACGAAAATTGACGAATGGAACGCAAATAGCGCAGGCGTATTGCGTTCTAACGGTTTCTACTTCAGCTCCAAGTCTATAAATACTGCTAACTTTCCAGAAATGTCTACATTTCTTCTCAGTGATGAACAGTGTGACTGGACATTTAACTGGTTGCGTTACTTCTGAAGCAACTTCATTATAACTTCAGAAGCTTAAAATCTAAAAAGAGGTAAGCTATAATTAATTAAACAGACACTGCCTGAAGAGTGTAGGAGGAAGATTGGCAGCAGGGGACCCTCTGTCATTTATACACAACTAATAATTGAACACAACAAGTATAACAAGTAAAAAAAAAAAAAAAAAAAAAAAAAAAAAAAATATATATATATATATATATATATATATATATATATATATATATACTGTATATATATATATATATATATACTGTATATATATATATATATATATATATATATATATATATATATATATATATATATATATATATATATATATCCTGTTTGGTGTGTGCAAAAGTCAAAATGCACTGCAACATGACTAACCCTCTAAGCCTAACCCCATAACCTACAACCCTAATGCCAAAAGGGGCGCACACAAAACAGGATACTACAACAAATGTTGTTAACACATATAAAATACAGGAATATATCCTGTTTTCTCTGCAGCAAACTCCAAGCTTAACCCCAGAACCTAAACCTATAATGCCAACTGTGGTGCACACAATACAGTATACTACTACGAATATTGTCAACATTTGAATTTCTGTCTATCTTTTCCAACAGACACTGCCTAAATAAGGTCACAGGAAGATTGGCAGCAGGGGACCCTTTGTCATTTATACACAATTAATAATTCTACAGAACAGGTACAGTATAACAAGTTGGTGTGCGCCAATGTCAAAATGCACTGCAACATAACTAACCCTCTAAGCGTAACCCCATAACCTACAACCCTAATGTTAACAGTGACACACACAAAAGAGAATATCACAAAACAAAACAAAAAATTAAATCCATAATGACAATAGTGGCTCACACAAAACAGGATACTACAACAAACTTTGGGAACAGATATAAAATTATAAAATATATTATATTTTCTATGCCACAACCTATAAGCCTAACCCTAGAACCAAAACACATCATCTCAACAGTGGTGTACACAAAACAGGATATTATAACAAATATTGTTAACACATATAAAATGGAAGGATATATCCTGTTTTCTGTGCACCAAACTGAAACACTAACCCCATAACCTAAACCTCTAATGCTACCCGTGGTGCGCACAAAACAGGATACTACAAAAAATGTTGTTAACACATACTAAATCAAAAAATATATCCTGTTTTGTGTGCACCAACCTCTAAGCCTAACTCCATAGCCTAAACCTATAATGACAACAGTGGTGCACAAAAAACAAGATTAATACAACAAATGTTCTTAAAACATAATAAATGAAAGGATCTATCCTTTTTATATGCACCACTCTCTAAGCCTAACCCCATAAGCTAAACCTCTCTGAATACATAAAAAATGGAAGTGTATATCCTGTTTTATATGCTCTTAATGCAAAAAAAAAAATCAATGTTTTTTTAACATTTCCATCTCTATCTTTAATTCGCAAAAGACCCTGATCATCATCTCTACAGCATTTTCAAAACATTTGAAGAAAAGAGGTATAGTATTGCAACAAAAAAAGTAAAACAAAAAATATATATATATCATAAACACATCATGTCAACAGTGGCGGACACAAAGCATGATACTACAACAAATGTTGTTAACACATATAAAATGGAAGAATATATCCTGTTTTCTGTGCACCAAACTCAAAGCCTAACCCCATAACCTAAACCTCTAATGCCAACTGGGTGCACACAAAACAGTATACTGCTACCAATATTGTTAACACATATAAAATCTAAAAATAAATGATGTTTTGTGTGCACCAACCTTTAAGCCTAATGCCATAACCTAAATTTCTAATGCCAACTGTGCTACACACAATACAGGATACCACAACAAATGTTGTTAACACATACTAAATCAAATAATACAGTATATCCTGTTTTATATGCAACAACCTCTAAGCCTAACCCCATAACCTAAACCTATAATGATAACAGTGGTGCACACAAACCAGAATAATTCAACAAATATTTTTAAAACATAATAAATGCAAGGATCTATCCTGTTTTACATGTACCACTCTCTAAGACTAACCCCATAAGCTAAACCTCTCTGAATACATACAAAATGGAAGAATATATCCTGTTTTATGAGCTCTTAGTGCAAAAAAAATATTTAAATGTTTATTTAACATTTCCATCTCTATCTTTACTTCGCAACAGACCCTGCCGGAAGACTCTCATCATCTCTACAGAATTTTCAACACAACACATTTGAAGAAAAGAGGTATAGCATTGCAATTAAAACAAAAAAAAGATATATCATAAATATATAATGCCAATGGTGGCGCACACAAAACAGGATACTACAACAAATGTTGGTAACAGATATAAAATGAAAAATATATTCTGTTTTCTATGCCACAAGCTATAAGACTAACCCCACAACCAAAACACATCATGTCAACAGTGGTGGACACAAAGCACGATACTACAACACATGTTGTTAACACATATAAAATGGAAGAATATATCCTGCTTTCTGTGCACCGAACTCAAAGCCTAACCCCATAACCTAAACCTCTAATGCCAACTGGGGTGCACACAAAACAGTATACTGCTACCAATATTGTTAACACATATGAAATCTAAAAATAAATACTGTTTTGTGTGCACCAACCTTTAAGCCTAACACTATAACCTAAACTTCTAATTCCAACTGTGGTGCACACAAAACAGGATACCACAACAAATGTTGTTAACACATACTAAATCAAATAATATATCCTGTTTTGTATGCAACAACCTCTAAGCCTAACCCCATAACCTAAACCTATAATGATAACAGTGGTGCACACAAACCAGAATAACTCCACAAATATTTTTAAAACATAATAAATGCAAGGATCTATCCTATTTGCATGCACCACTCTCTACAGCTTTTATATGCTGTTACTTAAGAAAAAATCTTTACATGTTATTTTAACATTTCCATCTCTAATTCTCAACAGAAGACTCTCATCATCTCGACAGCAATTTCAATACTACACATTTGAAAAAAAGAGGTACAGTATTACAAGTTAAAAAAACAACAAAAAAAAAACACTGATGTTTACACATATCAAATGGAAGTACCTCTCCTGTTTTGTGTTTGCCTTTGTCCAAACGTACTGCACACTAACTAACACTCTAACATAACCCCATAACCGTAAACCCCCATTAACAACATTGGCGCATGCAAAACCGGATAGGAAGAAAAAAAAAAGCCCTACCCTAACCCCTAATGCCAACAGTACTGCACACAAAACAGAAAACCACAATGCTCTTAATATATACAAAATGGAAGGATATATCATATTTCTAGTGCAAACTCCATACGCCAAACACCTAATGACAACAGTTGCGCACAAAAAACCCAAATAAACATATAATAACAACACTGCCACAAACAAAACACGATAACATAAGAAATGCTGTTCTCATATACAAAATGGAAGGAACTACCATATTTGCTGTGCGCCTATCACAACATACACTGTAACCTAACTAATTTCATAAGTCTAACCTCACAAACCGAACGTCATAATGCAAACAGTAGTGCACACAAAACAGGATATGAGAAAAAACAAAAAACAAAAGTTAAAACAAATCAATAAACAATGGAGCAAAAGTACTAATGGACAACTTACCAACATCAAATGAGGTTGCAATGGTCTTTCAAAATGATGAGGGAGAACCAACGTTTCAAAGGGATATTAGAATACATCCCAGAAATGAGCAGCAACCTTTTATCAACATAAGTATCTTAAGTACAAATTTAGATCTAATGACATATCCAATTTTTTTTCCAAATGGGAAAGCCGGATGGCAACCCAAATTAACACTTAAGAGTTACCCAAATTCAAAAGTACGTGTTAGAATTAACATTTCCATGCTTGAATTTAAAGTGGCTCAAACTGCCATTCGAGATGGATTACTAGGAATACTATCACAACAATGGATCATTGATTCATATTTGCAAGTTGAGGAAAATAATTTAAATTTCATCAAATATAAAAAAGATAAACTACGTGTAGAACAGTATTCTGGACTGATGGATTATGTCACTGAGGCAGCTACAAACAGAGAGCTTGCAGCTGGCAAAGCCATCATTTTAACTGCTTCTTTCCAAGGATTACCTCGCAATATGCGAGAAAGATACAATAATGCTATGGCTATTGTAACTAAATTTGGAAATCAGATTTATTTATTACATTTACATGTAATCCACAATGGCCAGAGATTGTATATAATCTGCTAATTGGACAAACTGCTTCCGATAGACCAGATTTGGTGGCAAGAGTCTTTAAAATAAAATTTACTGAATTAATATATGACATAACCATAATTCAGTTATTTGGAAAAGGTCTGGCTTATGTTTATACCATCAAATTTAAAAAAAGAGGACTTCCACATGCACATATGCTTAGAATTCTTCAAGAAAAATATAAATTGGATACTGGTTATAAAGTGGATTCAGTCATTATTGGTGAACTACCAGATCCATAAATACATGGTAGACTATATGAGATTGTAACTCATCGCATGATTCATGGACTATGTGGAGATCTTAATCCACAATCACCATGTAAGGAAAATAAAAAATGCACTAAAGAATTTCCAAAAGATTATAGAGACAAAACATGTGCCAATTGTGATGGCTATCCATTATATAGAAGAAGAGAAGGACAAACTTCCATTATCCGTGGCAAAAAAGTGGATAACAGATATGTGGTGCCATACAATCCACATTTACTCATGAAGTATAATGCACACATTAATGTGGAAGCGTGTACTTCTATAGAATCCATTAAATATGTCTACAAATATATTTACAAAGGCTATGATGCAGCTACTGTAGTTATAAAAAAGTGCAGAAAATCCAGAACAAACTGAGTTATTGCATGATGAACTTGCATCTCATGTAGATGCTCACTATGTACTGTAAGTGCGCCAGAAGCAATGTGGCGTCTTCTCAAATTTGCCCCAAAGACACTTTGTTTATTTAAGTGTTGGAAATTAAAGAAATGCTTTGGCACAAAGTGAGCATCAGCAAACTACACTAACTGTGTGGTTTCAATTACATTATACTGACTTAGAGGCAAGATAATTGTTGTATATTGATCTTCCCTACCATTATGTTTTTGTTAATGGATTATGGCAAAAAAGAAAAAGCCGTGGAAATAAAATTATAACTCGAATATACACTGTAAGTCCAAGGGGCCTTGAAAGTTTCTGCTTACATTACTCCTTTTAAATGTTCATGGTGCACAAAGTTTTGAACAGTTGAGAACTGTTAATGTCACAGTTTATGACACATTTCATTTAGCTGCACGACACAGACACTTCCTGGCTGATGAGACAGAATGGGAAAGATGTCTAGAAGAAGCAGCACTGTGTCAAATGCCACAGCAGATTAGAGAACCATTTGCATTCATTTGCATCTTCTCAAATGCTCCAAATGCATTAGCTTTGTAGGAAAAATTTAAAACAAATATGTCTGAAGACTTTTTGCAATGATACAATGACCCTATTGCAGAATTAAAAGCATTAATTGAAATTCAAGAGGTCTTTCTCTCTCATGGATTAAATTGTGCAAATTGTAACCTGCCAGATCCAGGAATCATTGATGAAATAAACTTTGAAGACTATGATATTCAGCTTCAAAACCAAATAACACAAGAAAGACTTGACACTTTAAATACCTTACCATTGAAAGCATTTAACGCCAAAAAAGGGCACTAGAGGATGACTTGCTCAAAGAGCGTTATTTCTATCTAGATGGACCTGGTGGATCAGGAAAAACGTATCTATATAATTTATTGATGAGTTTTGTTTGCTCACAAGGTCAAACAGCATTGCCATTTGCAACAACTGGAATTGCCGCACTTTTGTTAGAAGGTGGAAGAACTGTGCATAGTGGATTTAAACTGCCAGTTCCTATTCTGGAAACATCAGTGTTGGATATAAAAATGACATCTTTACAAGCAAAAAAAATTAAGAAAAGTAAATTAATTATAATCGATGAAGCGACAATGATGTCATGCCATGCTCTACAATGCATTGACCATTTGTGGTGTGAAGTCATGCATAATGATTTGCCTTTTGGTGGAAAGGTCATGTTGTTGGGTGGAGATTTTAGACAAACATTACCTATTGTTGTCCATGGTAATTGCACAGCAACATGTATTAAGTCAAGTAAACTATGGAAACTCCTTACTTACCTGAAATTAGAACAGAATATGAGATCACAAGGACAAAATTAATTCAATGAGTGGCTCATTAAAATAAGAGAAGGAAAAACTGAAGTAATTCAGAATTTACCCGATGATACCGTGGAAATTCCATCTCATATGATTTGCAAACAGGACATTATATCAGCTATATTCCAAAATACAATAAGTAACGACGATTATGCATAGCTTGCAACAAAAGTAATATTAACTTCAAAAAATAAAGATGCATTGCTTCTGAATAATGAAATATTAAAATTATTAAGATTATCACAGTGCAGATTGTGTACTTGGTGATGACAAAGAAACTCAGCCAAACTTTTCAACTGATTTTATTAATTCATTAACAATTGTCATGTTACTGCGAAATATGAACCCAAAAAAAGGACTATGTAATGGGACCAGATTAATTGTCCAAGATCTCAAAGATCATTTCATAAATGCAGAAATTCTCAATGGTACCCATAAAGGTGAAAGAGTTTTCATACCAAGAATAGATTTGGCACCAAGCTTGCCTTTTGTACTTCAGAGAAGACAATTTCCCATCATCATGGCATTTGCCATGACCATTAATAAATCACAAGGACAAACTTTTAAATCTGTTGGAATCTTTTTAGAAGAATCAGTATTTGCCCATGGCCAACTGTATGTTGCATTTTCAAGATGCAAGAATCCAGAGGAAATACAAGTTTATATTGAAAACAAGCAGTCACAGTAATTTTTTAGATGATGGACGAAATTTTATAAAAAACATACTGTAAATTCAATTACAAACAAAATCAAATTGCAACTAAGCCACAGAACCCAATTCAATAAGCAACAGTGCTCTTATATTTACGTCAAATTCACAACAAATATAGAGAACAGTGGTTTTATTTCGAAGACGCAATTTTATGTCACTCTGGCTCTTTTTAGAGGACCACTATTTCGCTAAGGAAACTGTGCCATTTTCAACAAATACAGCAATAAAAAAAAAAAGAAGACAAAACAACAACAATAAACAGTGGTTAGATCCCATACACAAAATTACAAGTTTGCTGGGCTCTTTTAAAGGGAGCCACTTTGACAGACAAAACAAAAAAAAATGGAATGTCTTGGAAGTCACTTTTGCCAGGATTGGCCCTGCAAAACCGTTACCTTGCGTTTTGTTATCTTTACGGTTTCCATTTTAATACTTTAAGTTCATGTTTGGAATGTAATTTTTTTTATTTTCAAAGGACTGAAAAGTTGTTTCATTCTATATAATTAAGGTTTAATGTTAGTAGCAGGATTCTCATTTGTTGCAAAATTGAAATGTTTCATGATATAGATAGTATTGATCCAGGGAGTAATCTGATCGCCAGTTAATGGGGTCAGGAAGCAATTATTTTTTTTCCCCACTTTGAAACAATTGACAAAGTTTCACTGTTTTTTTTTGGTTTGCCTTCCTCTGGATTCAATATTCAAGATCACTATATTTTTAAAGAATTTCATTTTAAATGTTATTACCTTATGTTAATGTTTGCATTGTTAACATTGCATTTTACAAGGTTTGAAAAGTTGATTTCTTGAATGTTATTAAGGATTTATGTCAGTAGCAGCATAATCATTTGTTACAAATGTAAATGTATAATTTAATAGACAGGATTCATCCAGGGAGCAATCCGATCGCCAGTTACTGGGGTCAGGAAGGAATTCATTTGTTTTCCCCTTTGATACAATTGGCTAAGTTTCAATGGGGGGTTTCACTGTTTGCCTTCCTCTATATTCAATACCTATGTGCTTAAACTACAAGTTGCATGTTAAGAAGCATTCTGTAATGGTTAAAATATTTATTTATACAAAGTTGACCTACTGATGTTAGTATTGTTACAAATAATTCATTCAACACTGTTTACAATATAAGTTGCATGTTAGAAACCTTTATGTAATGGTTCACAATACCTATTCATACAAATTTCATGTATTGTTCCATTATTACTGCATATATGACAATTCAAAAGTTTGATATGGTTTAACAGTTCATTTTTAAAAAAGTAAAAAAGTTTATTATACATTTTTGTACTTCTTTGTAGATAAAAAAAGGTTAAAAGCCTCAGATAATCACATTGTGTCTCAAACAGCATTCCCAGCTTTAAAATGTTATTCACCGTCATTTTTTAATGAGCAAGTCGCTAGTATATATATATATTTAATTCTATATATATATATATATATATATATATATATATATATATATATATATACATATATATATATATATATATATATATATATATAAATACAGTACCTTGCAAAAGTATTCACCCCCTTGGCCTTTTTTGTGTTTTGTTGCCTCACAACCTGGAATAACCATGGATTGTTTGAGGATTTGCATCATTTAATTTACAGAACATGCCCATAATTTTGAAGATGTTTTTTTATTGTTAAGCAAACAACAAATAGGACAAAATAACAGAAAAAAATAGTTTTATGTATATATTTTTCTCATTTCACTTCACCAACTTAGACTATTTTGTTCTGATCCATGACATAAAATTCAGATTAACAAAACTTTACTTAACTTAAGGCTGTAATGTAACAAAACAGGTAAAAAGTCAAGGGGGGTGAATACTTTTGCAAGGCACTATATATATATATATATATATTTTTTTTTTTATATTTATATTTATATTTCTATATACATATATATATATATATATAGTCCAGTCACAGTAAATATCCCAAATAATGGGACAGCATAATGCTGCCGCCACCAGCTTCTGTTCTTCCAACAATGGTTGCAGTTTGTTCGTTTCACGCCTGACATGCCAACGTCAGTCCATTTGATGGAACAGAAAATGTGAATCATCAGAGAAGGCAACCCTTTGCAATTAGAAGAGGTCCAATTTAAGTACTGTTGTGCAAATTGAAACCGTTTCTGAAGATGAACCCTTATCAGCATAGGTGCAGTGACCAGCCATTTGATTCGGAGCCCCACACGCAACAGTTTTGGCTGTACTATTGTTTTAGACACCCCCTGGTTCGTTTGGATGGTGATTTGCTTAATTGTAGCATGTTGGTTGGCTCTTACAAACCTTCACAACCAATGTTCACTTCTTACATGAATGCCGCTGCAGTTTCCATACTGTTTATTCGCAATGGTGCCGTTTGTCTAGACACAGTACACTTTAAAAACAGCAGCACGCAAACAGTTCACAAACTGCACTGTTTCAGAAATACTCCCATTCTTGGGAAATTCAATGATCATCCCCCTTTAAAAGTTTGGCATTGGCTGACCTGATAGTCGGGTCTCACAAGATCTTCTGGGATAAACTGGGGTAGGAGAGGAAGAGGTTGCAGTGTTTTGATATGTGTTGTGATCTCCTTCCCCCTACTAGACACCAGGAATAAGGGCCTGTAAAGTGTATTCCCACAGCCCAAAGCCAAAGAGTTTCTCATCTGGAAGGGGGTAGTGCTTGTCAAGATCTGATTTTTGGGGACAAGTTAAACTCTTCTGACGAAGCCATGTACTCTCTCTCCTCCCCCCCTGAGCACCATTCCACTCAACGCTAATTTCATTATCAGAGACAGGAAATTTGAACAATGGACTGTACATCTCAATAACTACCTGCCTGATATGAATATCTAACTGAGGACAGGGAATTCAAATAGTAGAAACGAGTTAATTAGTTTAGAAGGGAATTTTCAATGTGTTTGTGATGTAATTACCAGCTCAACCTGTGATGGAATGTACCTCATACTGTCACTCATTACTATTGAAGATATGTTTATTATCCTATTTACCTTTAGAGTGTTGATGTTGAATTGTAATTCAATTAAAAAATGTTTTATAAAAATGGATTAAGCTTGATATGCCTTTAAGTGTGCACTGGATATGTGAAAGCAAAGCATAGAAACCAATGCCCCCATTCAATTGAGCTTTTTGCAAGCTACTGTAGCCTGTAAGTGAGGTCGCAATTTAATATGCTATTCAATTGGCGTTTTTTTGCGGGCTCAAAACTGGTTACAAGTTAAGGCCTTGAAAAGATTGTGATGGTTAAACCGGTAACTTACAGCCTCCAGAAGCCTTTGATCTTTCACATTCGCATGGCTAAAATCGCAAATCAATTATCAATTTCCCCAAGCCCGCAAATGTTTTCACACTTGTAAATGGCAAAAGAAGGAGAAAATCCTATGAGTGCTAGGGAGGACCCATAATGGGGTTAAACACCTATTCGTAGCACTGTACGTGCAAATAAAAAATTTATAGTGCACAGTAAATAACGGAAAAGTGATGATAGACATTAGAATTAATTACACAACAGTCTCAAGCTCGTAAATCTGCAGGATATTAAATTATTTTTATGTTTCATTTCGGGTTAGATAAATCTAGGGTATCAATGAGTTAATACATATCAGGCCAAACAAATGGACTAGAACAGTATTGGCATTCATTTTCATAATTCTTTATTTTGCGGTTTGCCAGTCTGATCTCATATCGGACCCCTGAACCTAACTGATTGACATGTAACCTCCATGTATTATTTTCTATTGACTGATTCGAAATGGGAGGTTAGGGGCTTGCTTAATTGATCATGTTCCCGCCCTGAACTGCTATGAACGCGCGCATTGTTTACGGTTTCGGGCTTTGGTATAGTAACTTGCGAGCTTGAGTAATTGAATAGATCCGTATTCAGAGATGAACGGGAGCCCGCAAAACACCCACAGAAATACGGCCGTCTGTGATTGAGTTGCGGGCTTGGAATTGAATGTGGCTTCAAGCGTCCAGAGAATGTTAAGTGTTAAAGGTCTGCATACTGGCTAGGCCACACCAGGACCTTAATGTGCTTCTTCTTGAGACACTCGATTTGTTGCATTGGCTGTGTGTTTTGGGTCTTTGTCATGCTGGAATACCTATTCATGACCCATTTTCAATGCCCTGGCTGAGGGAAGGAGGTTCTCACCCAAGATTTGACTGTACATGGCCCCGTCCATCGTCCCTTTGATGAGGTGCAGTTGTCCTGTCCCCTGAGCAGAAAAACACACCTAAAGCATAATGTTTCCATCTCCATGTTTGATGTTCTTGGAGTTATAGGCAGCATTCCTCCTGCTCCAAACACGGCGAGTTGAGTTGATGCCAAATAACTCGATTTTGGTCTCATCTAACCACAACACTTTCCCCCAGTTCTCCTCTGAATCATTCAGATGTTCATTGGCAAACTTCAGACGGGCCTGTACATGTGCTTTCTTGAGCAGGGGGACCTTGCGGGCGCTGCAGGATTTCAGTCCTTCACAGAGATAATATGTTACCAATTGTTTTCTTGGTGACTATGATCCCAGCTGCCTTGAGATCATTAACAAGATCCTCCCATGTAGTAATGGGCTGGTTCCTCACCGTTCTCATGATTATCGAAATTCCACGAGGTGAGGTCTTGCATGGAGCATCAGTCCAAGGGAGACTGGCAGTCATTTTGTGTTTCTTCCATTTGCGAAAAATCGCACCAACTGTTGTCACCTTCTCACCAAGCTGCTTAGTGATGGTCTTGTAGCCCATTCCAGCCTTGTGTAGGTCTACAACCTTGTCCCTGACATCCTTGGACAGCTCTTTGGTCTTGGCCATGGTGGAAAGTTTGGAATCTGATTGATGGATTGCTTTTGTGGACAGGTGTCTTTTATACAGGTAACAAGCTGAGATTAGGAGCACTCGCTTTAAAAGAGTGCTCCTAATCTCAGCTCATTACGTGTATAAAAGACACATGGGAGCCAGAAATCTTGCTGATTGATAGGGGATCAAATACTTATTTCCCTCACTGACCTGCAAATCAATTTATAACTTTTTTACATGCATTTTTCTTGTTTGTTTTTTTTTTTTTTTGTTATTCTGTCTCTCACTGTTAAAATACACATACCATTAAAATGATAGACTGGTCATTTCTTTGTCAGTGGACAAACGTTCAAAATCAGCGGGGGGTCGAATACTTTCCCCCCCCCCCACTAAATATATATATATTAACATAGATAGCATTGATCAGTTCATAATACACAATACACATACAAACATATTTTCATAACCTAATTATACAGTCAGTGCATTTACATGCTGTGAAAATTTGCTTTGCTAAAGAGTTTTCTCAGAGATTTCTTTACCTGCTCATTCTTTAATGTATAAATTACAGGATTCATAGCTGGGGTAATTACTGTAAATAGTATGGCAGCAACCCGATCTTTTTCTAGTGAAGCTTCTGATGAAGGGCCAAGATAAGTGCACATTGCTGTGCCGTAGTACATGCTGACAATGGTCAGGTGTGAGGAGCAGGTGGAGAAAGCTTTTCGCCTTCCCTCTGAGGATTTTATCTTTAGGAGGTGAGTGATGATGTAACAGTAGGATATTATGGTTAGGCTAAAGGTACAAATGCTTATGGTGCCAGCACAAGTGGTCAGCACAAGCTCGTTGATATGGGTGTCAGCACATGCTAACTTTAGAACTGGTTTAACATCACAATAGAAATGCCTGATCTTGTTATGTTTGCAGTAGGGCAACAGTGAGGACATTATAGAGAGGATCATGGAGTATACAATGCCAATAAGCCATGAAATGAAAACCATCTGGTAGCAAACCTCCTTCTTCATGATTACATTATATTGTAAAGCGTGACAAATGGCAGCATAGCGATCATAAGCCATGGTAGAAAGGAGGACACCTTCTGTACTGCCCAAATTGTGAAAGAAATCCATTTGGATAATGCATTGTTTCCATGAAATCCTCTTCTGCCCAAAAAATCCAGCCAACAATTTGGGTACTGTCACAGATGAAAAACAGATGTCCAAAAGCGAGAGATTGGCCAATAAAAAGTACATTGGGGTGTGAAGTGCAGGGGTGCTGGTCACTAGAACCGTAATTATGAGATTTCCTATTATGTTTATAATATAGAAGGGCAAGAAGAAGACAAAGAGAACCAGTTGAAGCCATGGATCATCAGTGAGTCCCTCTAGGTAGAACTCTGTTACGAATGTCTGATTTACCCCTTCCATATGATGCTGTAAGCAAAAGGATACGTTATTATATTGTTTAATACATAGTCTATTACTCTATACAAAGTGGGACCAAATTACTAATACAATTATAATAAAATAATACAAAAATAATACAAATAATCAAACACTAAATAGTTCCGTCCAGTCCTACATCAATATCAGCATACATACAAGCTCAGTCCAGTTCCATTTCTGTAACTATGCCAATTTTCATACTATGCCCTTTTTGAAAACTTTTGTTAATCTGTAGATGTGCATAACACTCATTTTTAACTTATTATAGTGAAATCTTGACTTTTTTTTATAAACTAGAAGGTTTACTAGGAAGGTCAAGACCAGAGCTATTGGTGGCTCCACTGGTGCATAGCACCAAGCTCATTAAAGCCTGTGGGCCCATTGTTACAAGTCGTAACTTTAATGTAAAGAGGGCCTGTACTGCTTCATCAAATTTGTAAACTGTGTTGAATATCTAAAAGTATATAACTAAATAGTATGATATTAATTCCCAAATAAAGTAACACACTTTTTAGATTGTACGTTTGCGAGTTTTCAATCTTGCATCATGGTGCTTTGGGGAAGCATTTGGCTACTGGTTTCTAAGCTCCGGGCCAAGACAGGGCCCTCCATCCTTTGTAACATGTTAATACTGCTATTGCTTTGCCTTGATTGTAACCCATGTATAGTGCTACAGAATATGTTGGCGCATTACAAAAAAAATATTAATAATATTACTCCATGATCTTTTGCCATGATGTTTATTATGTTAGGGCAATATCAGTATATCCACAGAAAGGATGCACATAGATATAGTATAGTTTTATTTTTATACTTCACTCTACCAACTGTTGGTGGGATATGCTGTGCAGTGTCAATTAGAAAGACAACATCAATCGTTATAACTACTAACTGAATAAAGGAATAAAAAAAATTAAAAAGAAATTTCAACGCAATCTTGGGTCCAGTGATCATATATAACGTTATTTTATCCAAGATTGAAGTAAGAGAAGCAATGGTGATAATGATACCTCATTTGAAAGGAATTCTTAAAAGCAATAATAAGGGACAAACAAAGACTTTGAATATTAGAATGACAAATTTCAATAGCATAAGGTCATCATTATCATCATAAATTATTAGACAACATTTAAGGTATTGGTAAATTAACATTAAGATTAACACATAACATGTAAATAAAATAAAAACATCAGCATCAATTTAGGTTTGTGAAGTAATTCAATAAATTCTGCAAAGAAAAAGCAATTGGATTAGCTTAGCTAACAATTAAAAGCAAATTCACAGGAAAGTAATCTTATGATAGAAATATATATTTTTATGTTATAAAGTGCTAAAATAATGTATATAAAAAAATTATGTAATGTTAAAATATGAGCTAGACAGACAAGACAATCAATAGTGGAGACAAGAATAGAGAAAGACCATTGTTTTCTTCTGTATAAATAATAAAGCTAGTGATAGAATGGACCCTATAGCTAGACATATGGTACCTAGTAATTTAATAGAGGACCACTGCATTATGGGAAAACTTCATACATTTATCAGATTCTGCTTGGGTTATGGAGTGAATTATTCTACGTGGATTTACTTCTCTATTAGTTGCTATTCATAATACCAGTCTTTCAATAGAACTGATTAGATATGTTATCTGTTAGGAAGAAAAGGAAATGTCTTCTACCATGAAAGAAAAATTGAATACAATGGTTAAAAGTATGTATTGATTTCAAATTATCTAAAAAGACATTGCCATTGCTTCTTATATGTGCAAACTATAAATATGACATTGTTGTGGTCCTTTAACTGGGAAGGGAATTAAAAAGATAGAAATATAAATGAAACACAAGGTCTAAATATGTTGTCTAAATATGTCCAAGGTTTCTGACTTATGTTTCTAATCGCTATCTCAACTTTTTAGTACCCAAGGATTATCAAAGTGAAAATATGGTATTACTATTTTGGAACTATAGAAAATGCAGGGAATCATAGACCGGTAAGTCTCACATCAATAGATGAGAAGTACATGGAAGAATGTCTAAGTTACTGTTTTCAGGAATATATCAATAATTACTAGATAATAATCGTGAGAAAGCTCATTTTATTACAAATAGGTAATGACTGTAGTCTATTTGGATTTTGTGAATGCTTTTGATATATGGGCGACCACTAAACAAAATAATGATTTTTGGCATTGCAGCAAATCTCAGGACACAGATATTTTAATGTAAACTAATATTTGATGTAAAAGGAAGATATACAAATTGGACTAAAGTGGCAAGTATACTGAAGTCACTAACTTTAATCAAAGAAGGCCATATATTCTTAAAAAAAAATAGAATAATGAGCAGCTCAATAGCTGATGTTCTTTTACAGAAATATATATTTTGCATTTGGCAAGAAAAATAAGCATGCTTCTTTAGCCTAAATGGATCAAAACCTAATAGTAGCAGAGATGCATGTGGACAGAAAGCAAGTGCAATTATATTACTGTAAATCCTGATAAAACCCACCTGGAATATGGATGGCAGATTTTGGCACCACGTTTGAAAAAGGACATTGTAGAGCTAGAAAACATTCAGGGAATGGAAAAAAAAATATTATATTTTAATTCTTGCATGACATGCAAATTTCTGTTCATTTTTACCTTAGTATAGTGATTTGCCTTTATAATCCATTTTTGTGCCTCATCTATGGACTCCTGTTTTGTTGCTCACATTGACAAAATCAGTACCTTTCTCAGTATATTACATATAAACATATAAAATACACATTATTGAAAATGATCATTTGTGATAAACAGAGTGGTAGAGTAAGTGGATGATTCAAAACAGTATCAAAAGAAGGAACTTGGCAAACATTTGGTAAGTGTATTAAACATACAACTACCATTGTGTTTAATATCAAACTAAAAATAATAGGAATTAGAGTTATTACCTTACATAAATTCTACACTTTTTTATTGCTTGGGATTTTTGTAATTCTCAATTTTTTCTAATTCGGAATAGTTTTGTTATCATAAGCTTCTTGTTGCCACTGGGCACCCAACGCCTAAACAATATACTGTACCAACTGAAAGTTGGTGGTGTACATCAGGCAATGAGGATCTGACAAGGAGCAAGAACATTGGAAGTGTATTCAGTCCAGACTTCCATGTAAGGCTCAGAATTTAAAATAAGACGACCAACATTTCTGATACAATCACAAGGAATAGCGATACATGGAATTTTGAGACATTGGCATATTTAAGATGTAGACTTCACGTAAGGCACAAATATGATGGTCACATAAGCTAACAAAGCACAGCATTTAACATTATAATATTGCACAGTTTTCTAATAATGTTAAATAATATAATTTGATGTTCTGTAAAATAATAGTATCTATTGCATTTGTTTGAGTTTTGAAATTAGCCCCCTGGAAAAAAGATTTATTTTCCTATTTTGATGCAGCTTCATAGTAATTAGAAAAGCACTCACTCAATCCTTTTAATCTCTCCTTTACGTTATGTTCTTTTAATGGAAGAGAAAGATTTTTGCTTATTTTGTAAAGTGCTATCAGACAACGCATCACTCACGGTGTCATGAAATATTCCTGGTCACCTAGATTCAACGCATTTTAAAGCTTTATTATGAACACTAGACACTAGAAGAACCCCATGGGGTCAAGGATCTGGATCACATCAATGAATAATACAGCAGCACCAAATATCATCAAGGGACTATTTGTGTGTGATAATCACTCAGTTATTACTTCAATTATGATCTAACATTACCAGCTATATTTCAGTATTCCTATTAAATCATTTAGCTTACGGTGGGCAAAAGAGCGATAGAAGTCCTGCATTGTACAGAGTACAGTAAATAAATATTACATTTATGTTCCCATTTGGATGTATAAAAATAAGTTAAAAAACACATTTCCTGCTTAAAATCCAGAGAAACACAGTTGTTGCACTGCAATACCATGCTTTACATGGCTCCTGTTAGCATATATCTGCTACATAACACAGATTTCAAGCAAATCATGGAGTGGGTTATGCACAGGAGTTTCCTCCAACTGGCCAGGGGGCTATCGTCATATAAACACAATCAGTTTCACATGGGAACTATCTCTACTATAATTTCGAAATATTTTCAGTGTGTATTTCTTTGTGATCAGTATTTGCATACAACTGCAGGATTGCCTTTTTTTACATCATGTGACGTTTCTAACCAATTATATTTTTGCTATTGGCTGACAGCTATAGTATATATTTGATATACCGTATATTTTATATGCTTACAATCTTTATGTCCATTATTGTAAAGATAATCATAAAATATTAGTATTAATTATACAATACAATAAAATAATTGATAAATAGATTGTTTATGATATAATATACTGGTATAATTTCCGTATCCTTAATCATTGATAGATACAGACAATCACGTCTGAGTAACGGATTATGATGTAATCTTCAGTGATTGGAGGAATACTGTTTAAAAGGAATACTTGATTTCTTTGAAAAAGCCCCGCTGGCTAAATGCGTCAGCAGGGAGGGGAACATCATTGTAGACCCCTTGTGATTTAGTGTGATAACGCCCATATATTGTAGAACCAATGTTGATTGAATATTATCTAATAACCTTAACTAAAAACAGTTTTGAAGCTATCTAGACCGAATTACTAGGATTAGTATGCTTTGACAACACTGTAGGTATTAAGAATATATTTACATATAAATTACTGTATATACTCAAGTATAAGCTGAGTTTTTCAGCCCTTTTTTTTAAGCTAAAAAGGCCCCCCTTGGCTTATACTCGAGTCACTCTTCCCCCACATGTCTCTATACCCCCCCTTGTGTCTCTCTACCCCCCTGTGTCATGTGCTGCATAGCCAGGCGCAATAGGGAGGAGAGGAGGCACCATCTGATGACTGAGTCTTATCTTGCCAAGCCGCTCAGGATGGGGTTGGACCACCCCTAGGTATCCTCATAAACACTTGGCCCGGCTGCTCCTCTCCTCCCCCCATGCCTCCGTCAAGACCACCGCCACCAGCACCACCACTGCTTGTGCCGCTGCCTCCTAGGGGGATTCCTCCCCCTGCCCCCCCCACCACCACCAAGGAGATGGTGATCAGCTATGGGGGATTGGGGCCCTGATGCTAGGCAAAGGAGGATGTAGGGGCTGCACATATGTTTTGTGCCTTCTCAACAGCACTCCTCAGTTACAATCTATTGGTCCAAATTTTAACGTAATCTAGCCTGGCTACAGAGTCTAGGATCATGGCCTATGTGATGGTAAAAAAAATTACGCAGATGGCTACCTCCCATTCCCTGGTCCCTGATCCTCTTCTCTGTGGACACGTAGGGTTCTGTTTAACATTTCACCAATTGATGGTCACTGTGGAATGCTGTTGAGAAGAGATGCTGCAGTCCTTATAATTTTTAAGGCCTAAGTTTGTGGGTGTTATTTATATATATATTTTGTTTTAGGTACAATTCAAGTCCATGAAAGCATCTTCTGCATCTGTAAGCATTATGCAGGAAATGTATTAAGTGTAAGATTTTCCCAGTGCCTCTCAGGTAGACATTCCCTTTAATGACAGCCCCCTCCCCCCCCCCTCAACATGTAACTTCCACAATATTAAAGCCATCATATATCCAGATATCTAAGAAATGATTGTTGGTAGCTTAAATGTAGACTAATACAGCTATGGCAGTGGACTTGCAAAGTCTCACAATAGCATGTTAATGGCAGCCAGCATTAATATATGCACTATTGAAGCAGGTGATCCTGACCTCAATATCAGTCTAAGAACAGATCTTTGGGTCTGATTTAACATTGAATCTGGCTGCTGACCTTTGTGTTCTCTCCGTATTAATGGGTATTTTCCCCTATTCCTGATAGAATGACTAGCCCTTAACATGTGCTAACTAACACCTGTATAGCTGATGGATGTGATATCAATGTTGATTAACAATATCATATTGCGAAGGTGATAGTACACCTTGACCACTGACGCTGGTCACAGCGAAGCATTTATTGTGAGATGACATATCATTATTAATGGTCATGGCCAATGAGCTATCCAGAAAACTACTGAATGGTTAGTAATTCTTGCAGGTGGGAATTAGGTGAGTTGGTATATTGTTACAGTTACAGTATTCTGTACTTTACATGCATGTTTTTGTATTTTTATCCACAGCCTTTTTTTTTTATTTTTATTTTTTTATTTTTGTTTTGGAAAATCACTGTATTTGTGAAACTGGATTGGATAACACAGTTCATAGGTTTTTGCATCTGTTTCATTGAGTCATAATTGCTATGGACATGCTATGCACGTGATTTCTGATGATCCTGCATGTCATCAAACTCCTGTTGCAGTGGTGTAGTGAGCATGGTAGGTGCTATGCATCATGCTTATTCTAGACTATGACATTACCTCCTTTAGGTATCCACATACATCACATTTGTGTCACATTCCTAGATCAGTAAACTAGTGAGTCCTAGTTACTGTGTGTCACGATCTGCTTCTTCAAGGGGGCTTGATATGAACCTAGTTCAAACCTACCCCAGCAGAATCATGTACTTCCTGATCTCTGTGGCACAAAAGATGGCTTCTGAAGATTGCAAGGCCCAAAAGCTACAGGCAGAGAATACTGGATCCAGGTTACTTAGTGGCCCATGGCAAGACCACTCCCCAAGTCAGGATACAACACACAGAAATAGTCTCACACCTTGTTTATGTGAAAACTATATTGCAACCTTGGGCTATCAAAGCTCTTGAGATCACATTCATTAGATAACCTTTATGTTAAACTCAAGTGTTTGCCCAGGACCACTTGAAGCACATGCATCTGTCTTGACCCAAGGTCTGCATGTGTGCAATGATCTGCAGCTAACTTCTATCCAGAGCATTTCTAACAATTCCACATATGTTCTATATAACATTTTCCCTCATAATATATTATACCTAGGATACATAATAACCATGTACAGGCAACATATAACCGCACAATAACACATAATCCCAATGCAACAATGTCATGCTCCCTTGGACATACTCACAAACCACTGACAATATGAGTCCTTAAACAATTAAATCATGACAACTTCTCCCCCTTCCTTTCTAGTATAGCATAGAGGATCATCCTAACGGATAATTCTCTAGCTATACTGCTTTTACTTGTCCTCCTGTCTGGAAAGTCCATCCATGTGATAGCCTCAGTGGCTCTCTGGGTACCCTGCCTCCCCCTGTCCAGGGCGAATACTCGCTCCTTCCCAGTGGCCTTGTGACTTTCCCAAGCCCCTGGGGAGACTTATAAGACAACTGCCATGGAGGACCCTTCAAGGTAGTCCAGGGGAAACAGTACATCCCAGCTAGTAAGTCCAGCATAAATTTGGGAGGATCCTTACCCAGCAAAGCCCTTTCCTTCCAGGCTAGGGAGACCTCCTGTCCTGCCGATTCTGGATCAGCACTCTGTCCCAGGGGTAAAATTGAAGAGTACAATGTTCCCTTTGTCAGGCCTGATCTTTCTCCTGAATAAACTGGGATACGGGAGTTGCAACATGGGCTAGTGACATTCACTGGTGGCATCCATGCTGGATTAATGGGCAGTTCTGATACAAGCTGTTGTGGCTCAGTAGCCAACCTTTCTCCCACCAAGCCTGGCCAATGGCCCCTTCTTTCCAGGGTTACAGGTACACAGCCAGTGTCTTTGGGCAGCTGCAGGGGAGTCATTGTAGGGATACCAGGAGACAAATCACAATCTGGGGTACCCTCTGGCTCTTTGGTCTCTGGATCCTCAGGTGGAACCTCCTGACTCTCTCCATCTGAGACTGCCTGGTGTGGAGTTACAGGCAGCCCTTGCGAAGCAGCAGCTACTGCCTCTTGTTCAGGCTGAAGAACAGGGCTACTTTCTGTTTCTGCTCCAGGGTCTGTGGCTGGCTCCTGGACAATGGTCATCCAAGGAACCTCTCTACAATTTCCACAGTCAAATGGTAGGGCCCAGTGCTCATTAGGTTCTTCTCTTACACTAGGAGCAGAGTAGCTTTTCCCCAGTTCTTCCCCTGGGCCTGGCACTGCTGTGGTTTGGCCCTGTCCCCCTTCCTCTAACTGGGTGAGACTTAGCCCCCTAAAGATAGGGACCAGTTCTTCCTCTTCCCAGTCCCCCCCATGGATGCCGGCATCCTTGTTATTTTGAGAATCATGGATATCAAAATTCTCCCCACAGTCCATACATTTATTTTCTGACCCCGCCTCAGCAATATTTAGCTGGGTCTCTGTAGTACCTGTTAGGTGGTTCTGTTCCATGCCTGACTGGCATGAGCCCTCCCAGCTGGCTGGCCAACAACCATCCAGGGATGCTTCATCCAGTAAGTCTATATAATCCACCTCCAGCTGTAGCTCCTGCTGGATCAAAGGCCAAAGTAAGTTAGCTGTATGAGAGCCTGTCTCCAGTCCCAGCATGTGACAGCGCTTGGCAAACAGACACAGCTTTCTTTTCTCTGTCCCCAGGCCACAGTCCGGATCCCCATGTACTATGTCCCAAAGTGCCTTTTCCAGCCCCAATGAAAAATGATGATGTATCCCAACAGGTCCTACCCAATAAGCATATTGATCTTCCAGGGCGACCTCCTCAAATACCAATTCTTCCAGCCATTCCATTAGCCTGTGACCTGGCCATAGTCCCAGGAATGCCATCCATTTATTTAGAAGGCCCATTCCTCTACAGTCCTTTCCAGTCACCAGAACATTCTCTGTCTCTACTGGGGATAAGCATTTCCCCTCCACAGGAGCTGAGACAGGGCCATTGCTTACCCTTCTCCTGTTCCCCTGTACCTCCTGTGTGATCTGTATCCGGAGTTCCCTCTGCTGATCCTTGGTTAAACCTGCAGGCATTACCTCCATCCATCTTTGGTACCGTCTGGACACTTCCTCCTCCTCTGCTGCAGACATCTCTTCATAAGCTGCCATCCTTCTGTGTTTTTTACAGAGACCCCACCACTGCCAGCCAAATGTCACGATCTGCTTCTTCAAGGGGGCTTGATATGAACCTAGTTCAAACCTACCCCAGCAGAATCATGTACTTCCTGATCTCTGTGGCACAAAAGATGGCTTCTGAAGATTGCAAGGCCCAAAAGCTACAGGCAGAGAATACTGGATCCAGGTTACTTAGTGGCCCATGGCAAGACCACTCCCCAAGTCAGGATACAACACACAGAAATAGTCTCACACCTTGTTTATGTGAAAACTATATTGCAACCTTGGGCTATCAAAGCTCTTGAGATCACATTCATTAGATAACCTTTATGTTAAACTCAAGTGTTTGCCCAGGACCACTTGAAGCACATGCATCTGTCTTGACCCAAGGTCTGCATGTGTGCAATGATCTGCAGCTAACTTCTATCCAGAGCATTTCTAACAATTCCACATATGTTCTATATAACATTTTCCCTCATAATATATTATACCTAGGATACATAATAACCATGTACAGGCAACATATAACCGCACAATAACACATAATCCCAATGCAACAATGTCATGCTCCCTTGGACATACTCACAAACCACTGACAATATGAGTCCTTAAACAATTAAATCATGACACTGTGCAATAGGTTAATACATACCATAATAATAATAATATTAATAATATTAATAATAATAATATCATAAGATATCATAATACATATATTTATATATATATATATATATATATCTATATATATATATATCTATATATATATATATATATATATATATATATATATATATATATATATATATATATATATATATATATATATAATAGAAGGTTCATACACATGCAAAGTCCAATTTGTGATACTGTGGAGCATAAGCATTCCCCTGATGGCCTGATAACAATATGACAGGTTGATAATGTCAATTGATTGATAGCAAACACTTAATGGGATGTCACCAAATGATAATGGGTATACATCTTGGCACATGGCCACCAGCAATGGCGTGGGACTTTTCAGGATGGGCGTAGCGGAGATGGAGGTCAGTTGGCTGTTGCTCCATGTGCCTCTGCAAAGTCTCCATGTGTTTTTGCGGCCCTTCTGATGGGTTAGAGTAGATTAGTGTAGTGTATGCTCCCCTTCTGGATCTCTACCTTGTGGTGGTGAAGGGACTTGTGTACTTCAATGAAACTGTGAGCTATACTATGTAGGGTCACTCTAGATGGGCAGGTCATAGCAGAGAGGTCAGGAAAATCACAGTGAACTGGAGAAAGAACTGGCAACCCACTCCAGTATGTTTTCCATGCAAACTTTGTGGATAAGCACAAACAGAGACATAATAAGTAAGTATGCTGCAGTCCATAGAATCACAGAGAGTCAGACACAACAGAGGGACTGAACATTCTTAAATAAAATGTTCCCCTGGTACTTGATATATGCCATGTGGCGGTGTAATTTGGCCACTATTTATTTTTCCAATGTTGATGTGATGAGTGAGATGAATATAAGATGAGCTTTGTATTTTTAGGGTCCACATTAGAGGCTCTGTGAGTGAGAAAGCATTAATATGGCAGCCATTTCCATGTTTTTGTGTTGCAATTTAATGGGGTAGTGTCTCTCTAAATGCTATTAGCATCTTGCAGCATGATGTTTCATATTGGCATGACCATTCCAACATATGAAAAAAACATATGGAACCCGTAAGATTTTTGCTGCCATTTGTCGTTTGCTGGCTTGAATGCGTTTGCGGTCTTGAGGAATTTTAGCAATTGAATAGCAATTTGCGATTTTAGTGAGCTTAACTCTTGTGGATGTGACAGATCAAAGGCTTCAATGGGCTGTAAGTTCCGGTTTTAACAACCACAAGCATTTCAAGCCTGTAACACATCGACCGTTTGCGGCTCACAAAAAAAAACACTAATTGAATTGCAAATTAACTTAAGGACTCCCTTACGGGCTACAGTAACTTACAATTGATCAATTGAATGTGGATCTATATGTTTACTTTGATTCAGGGGCACAGCTACTGCCGGTGTGGACAGTCGCACATTACTGTTTAAGATGTGTTTATTTTCATGCTTGCCTATGTAGTGTTGCCATTGAATTGTAATTTGAGTTAATGAAAAATTTAAGTTTTATGAAATAAGATCAATCCTGATGAACTTTTAAGTATGCACTGGATATGTGAAAGCAAAACATGAGTGGAAGTATTAGAAAGTCGAGTGAGAAACCAAGCATCCAGAGAAGCTATGAGGTGGTGTGCGCTCATGTTTCCTACATTTTTAGATAAATAATGCTCGTAAATGTATTAGAAGAGAGGGTCAGAACATTAATTTCACAGAAAAATTATCTTAATGCTTGCACATACAGTATTTATAGACTACAAGATCTACTGTATATCCCCGGTGTCTAGTAGAAGGAAGCTGCGCCAGTTGGCAATAGTACATTGTGTCTGGATGATCCTTAGCTGTATATAATGCTATAGTACAACATGAACAGTTTCATCAAACTAATTCATAATAGAAAATCATAAATGGTTCCAATTTTAGAAAAAACATAAAAAAACATAAAACACATTTTTTATTAATATATTTGATAGATTCTTATATTTAATAAGTTAATCTATAAGTTTCAGTTTGCTGTGTGTTGCAATATTTGTAAATTTTACAATTTGCTATTGATACATCAAATACTTCAAGTGATTTAAGAGGACCCCTAAAACTCTTTCACATACACAGAATATAGAAAGGTACCAATGTGCAAGAAAATGTGACTATGAGCTACTGAATGGTGAATTTAAAAATACTGAAGTTACCAATTTAACTTTATTCTGTGTCAAAAGACCACTGTAGTGCTCTAATAACAGGAGATAGTTTGCCAGAAGCACCAATGCTGGTAGGCCTTGTTGTAGTCCTAGGAAGTTCCCACTGGTTTTTCCTGCCAACCCATTGCCTGTTGTGACTCACAGACAAATTAGTCCACCGGAGATTGAACTGGCAACCCACTCAAGTATCTTTGCCAAGAGAACCTTATTGACAAGCACAAGGAGAGATATAATAATATTGCACCAGAAAATGAGCCACTATGATCAGAAGGTGCCTACCACATTACTAGGGAAGAGAAGAGCAGGAGTATGAGTAAAACCAGTTCTAATTAAGTGGTTGGTCCAAAGCTGAGAGGACACCCAGCTGCGGATGTGTCTGGAGAGGAAAGGAAAGTCTGCTGCTGCAAAAACGTATTCAACATAGGAACCTGGAATGTTAGAACTATGAACCATGGAAAACTGGATGTGGTTAAACATGAGATGACAAGGTTAAAAATTGATATCTGGGAATTACTGAACGCAAATGTGCTGGAATAGAACATTTCACGTTAGACAACCACCAAGAATGGAGTAGCACTCATAGTCAGTCATAGGGTGGCCAAAGTAATGCTCAGTTACAAGCCAATCAATGACACAATGATTTCAATTTCAAATTCACGGCAAGCCATTTAATATCACAGTGATCCAAGTCTATGGTCCAATCATGAATGTTGAAGAGCCTTCTATGAAGATATTCAGATATATGGAGTACAAAATGAAGCAGATCAGAGATTAGTAGAATTCTGTCAAGACAATTCTCTGGTTATAGTGAACACCCTCTTCCAATAACCTCAGAGATGACTCTACACATGAACATCACCAGACGGACATTGTAGAAATCAGATTAACTATATACTTTGTAGCCAAAGATGGAGGAGCTCTACACAATCAACAAAAACAAGACCTGGAGCTGACTACGGCTCAGATCATGAGAATCGTATTGCAGTTCAGAACCAAACAAAAGAAAAGAGGGACAATCATCAGATCAAGCTCATACAAAATAAATAATATCCTGTTAATACACAGTGGAGATAAAGAATAGTTTTAAGGGACAAGGCATGACAGACAAAATGCCTGAAGGACTTTGGACCAAGTTTGCAACATTATCCAGGAAACAGAGAAAAAGAATATCCCCAAAAGAAAGAAAACAAGGAAGGAAAACTAGCTATCTGATGATGCTTTAAAAGCAACCCAGAAAAGAAGGAAAGTGAGAGGTAGTTTGAGATAGAAAAATGATTTGTCCAAATAAATTCCAGAGTATAACAAGAAAAACAAGAAGCTATACTATAATGAGAGATGTAAAGAGATAACAGAATGGGTCAAGAGACAAGAGATCTTTTCAAGAAAATAGGGATCTCAAGGGAACCTTTCATACTAAAGTTGGTGTGATAAAAGAGAAACATGGTCAGGGAATTAATAGAAGCACATTAAATAAAGAAGAGGTGACAGGAATACTATACAGGAAGGATCTTAAAAGGAATGACCTCAATAGTTTGTCCAATGAGCTGGAGTCAGACATCTTGGAGAGTGAAATGAGATGGGCCCTGTGATGTCTTGCTGATAACAAGACTGTAGGAGTTGATGGAATCCCAGCTGAACTATTTAAAATCCTACAAGAAGAAGATGTGAAAGTGTTGTTTCCTTATGCCAGCCAATTTGGAAAACTCAACAGTGGCCAGTAGACTGAAAACGTTCATTCTACATCCCATTCCCCAAGAAAGACAGTGCCAAAGAGTGCTCCTTTACATAGCTTGTTCATAGTTTGTCCATAGCTTTGATCTACAGATGCAAACATCTTTTGCTTACATGGCTACCAGTCACCATCTGAAGAGATCTTGGAGCCCAGGAAAATAAAATCTGTCACTGCCTCCGCTTCTTCCCCATCTATTTGCCAGGAAATTAGATTGCTTTTTGTCATGATTTTCGTCTGTTCAATGTTAAGCAGAAGGCCAGCTTTTCCACTCTCTTCCTTCACTCTCATTAGTATGCCCTTTAGTTCCTCCTTACCATCAGGGTAGTACCATCCACATAACTGAGGATATATATAAGGATATATACATATATATACTAGCGACTTGCCTGTCAAAAAATGATGGCAATAAAATGTTAAGCCAGGCAATGCTGTTTGCTACACAATGCGAGGCTATGGCCCTTTCTGTGCACCTTCAGCACTCATCGCAAGCCTCTCCTCCCCATGTAGTTTAGGGGCCTTGCGATGAGTGTTACTGACGTGGGTTAAGTGTTACTGGCTTGGGTTAAGTGTTACTGGTTTGGGGGTCTTTTTTACTGCCTTCGGCCTCATTATCATCCTGTTACATTTTTTCGGCCGCCATTTTTTTTCTTGCTTCAGTTCTTTTTGATTGTTAAAAAATGCCAAATATGCCTCAAATTAACTTGCAACCTCACTCACAGGCTCTCTGGCTCTCCCCCTGTGCTGTGTGTGAGTTATTTTAAGGCATACTTGGGCTTTTTTGCTGTTCTTTCCAGTTCCGTGGTTCTTCTGGTAAATTCGTAATTTAGAGCCGCAGTTGCATCTATAGGCATTGCAGCCTAAGTCCCGCGGTCTTTGCGATGAGCGCCTGTGGCCTTCAGCGCTCATTGCAGTCTCAAAGTTTCCCAGGCCTCACGATGAGCGCCTTTGGTCTTCATCGTGAGGGCCTCAGTTGCGGGTCGCAACTACGTCCCTCGATTCGCGAGGCCCGAAAGCGTGATGACAATTTGCAGTATGACAATATAGTTGATATATATGTTTAGACACATATACTGTATATTATTAGTATAGAGAGCATTGATTAGTTCATTCATAACCTAATTATACAGTCAGTGCATTTACATGCTTTGAAAATTTGCTTTGCTAAAGAGTTTCCTCAGAGATTTCTTTACCTGCTCATTCTTTAAGGTATAAATGACAGGATTCATAGCTGGGGTAATTACTGTAAATAGTATGGCAGCTACCCGATCTTTTTCTATTGAAGCTTCTGATGAAGGGCCAAGATAAGTGCACATAGCTGTGCCATACAACATGGTGACAACGGTCAGGTGTGAGGAGCAGGTGGAAAAAGCTTTACGCCTTCCCTCTGAGGACTTTATATTTAGGAGGTGAATGATGATGTAACAGTAGGATATTATAGTTAGACAAAAGGTACAAATGCTTATGGCTCCAGCACTAGTGGCCAGTACAAGCTCATTGATATGGGTGTCAGCACATGCTAACTTTAGAACTGGTTTAACATCACAAAAGAAATGTCTGATCGTGTTATGTTTGCAGTAGGGCAACAGTGAGGACATTACTGAGATGGTCATGGAGTATATTATGCCAATAAGCCATGAAAATAAAACCATCTGGTAGCAAACTTTCTTCCCCATTATTAAATTATATTGTAAAGGATGACATATGGCAGCATATCGATCATAAGCCATGGTAGCAAGGAGGACACATTCTGTACTGCCCAAATTGTGCGCAAAATACATTTGCACAATACAATGTTTCAATAAAATCCTATTCTGTCCAAAAAATCCTGCCAACAATTTGGGTACTGTCACAGATGAAAAAAAGATGTCCAAAACAGAGAGGTTGGCCAATAAAAAGTACATTGGGGTCTGAAGTGCAGGGGTGCAGGTCACTAGAACCATAATGATGAGATTCCCTATAAAGTTTAGAACATAAAAGGGCAAGAAGAAGACAAAGAGAACCAGTTGAAGCCATGGATCATCAGTGAGTCCCACTAGGTTGAAGTCTGTTATCAATGTCTGGTTTCCCCCTTCCATATGTTGCTGTAAACAAAATGATATATTATTATATTGTTTAATACATAGTATATTTTTTTCTATACAACTTGGAACGAAATTACTGATATAATTAAACTAAAATATTACAAAGTATCAAACACAAAATAGTTCCTTCCAGTTCTACCTCCATACCATCCTTCTTAGAAGGTCAGTCCAGTTCTATTTTGAACATAGAAGGAAAGATAGTTCTATCTATTACTACATTAATACCAGCATTCTTATAACATTGGTCCAGAACCAATTATTTAACTATAACAATTTTTATTTTATGTCTTTTTTTAAAACTGTTCTGTTTTACCCATTTTCTAAAATAATTTGAAGATATATATAACACCCCTTTTATGTTATTATCATTGACTTTCTTTTATAAACTTGAGTGTATACTAGAAAGGTCAGGGCCAGAGCTACTGCCGGTGCCATTGGCCAGAGCACCAGGACCATTAATGCCTAGGTGCCGATTGTTACCAGTGGTAACTTTAATGTAAAGAGGTCCTTTATATAATAGTATTATATGAATTACAAAATAAAGTATCATACTCCATGATATTTTGCCATTACTTTCGTATATTATATTAGGATGATCACAATATGTCCACAAAAAAAGATCCACATAGATGGATTGTAGTTTTAATTTTATACTTCATTGTACCAACTACTGGTGAGATATGCTGTGCAGTGTTAGTTTAGAAGGACAACAAAAATTATTATACCTACTAATTAAATAAAGGAATAAAAATCAAAAAATTAAAATGGAAATTCGATGCAGGTTGCCGAGAACCGAGTAACACTATACTGATAATACAGCAAAGATGGTACAGTTGGTAATATGTATCTCTCTCTGGGCCTTACATTTATATTAAGGCTTGACTGTTTTTTTGATACTGTTTGACTGCTTTGATTTAGAGAAATACTGTTAAAGGAATACTTATTTGTCTATAACTTCTTTAAACATTTTCCCTTTGATTACAAATAATGTAATCTTAAAATATGCGATGGACAGACTTATCAATAGTGAGGAGATGAATAGAGAAGGGACATTATTTGTTTCTGTATACACAATTGAGCTAGTGATGGAATGGACTCTACACCTAAACATTCACATTCTGTACCTAATAATTTATTAAAAAACGACTGCATTATGGGAAAACTTCATACATTTAACAAATTCTGCTGCAGTTAATGAATTGAGTTATTCTACAAGGACTTGCTTTTCTGTCCAAGGTTTCTCCTATCCCTATCTGTTGTCTAATCCTGTTAGGATTGGTAGGGAAGGTAAAGGACACTCATTTATTGGTCATATCCTGGGTTAAATTATATGGCAATATTTATTATATAAATGGCAATTGCTCTGGAGCAAAGAAACGGAAGACCACAGATTTAAAGTAAAAGGTAACTTTTATTTAATACTAAAAGTATATGCTTATTAATTAACAATTGAAAAACAACGTCAAGTAAAATATACCATAAACACAGAAAATAATGAATGTGTGATGAGCTGCTATACGTTAATTATGAAGATATAGGGTATGCCCAGTATTTATGTTCTTAGGACCAAGTCTATAGATGTGTCAGCTACATCAATAAACATTCTGAGTAATAATCATACACCCTCCAATAAAATAGTGATTAATATGTAGTCAATATTGTTACTATCTAATAGAGTAGGACAATGTCAATCATAAACATTCTCAACTGGCTCGAGTTCCGCGGTTTGGCCATTAAATTCATAATTTTTGCGAGGTCCCACAGTTATTCTGAGGTCCAAGATTTTTGCAAGTCCTACGGGCATCGCGATGAGCGCTCATTGCAGCTAAGTCCCGCGGGCCTCGCGATGAGCGCCTGGGGCGATCATCTCCACCCGTACAATGAGCATCTTTGGTGCACATTGCAGCTAAGTCCAGCGGGCCTCCACCCCCGCAACTGCATCCTTCAACTCGTGAGGGCCTCAGCTGCGGCCTGCAAAGAGTACCTTCGCCGCTCATTGCAGCTAAGTCCCGCGAGCCTCCACCCCCGCAACTGCGTCCCTTGCAGGTTGACAACTATTATATTTGGTATTGCCATTTGAATCAAACCAGGATATGACCAATAAATGAGTGTCCTTTACCTTGTCTATCACATTAATGTTTAGTTTACACTCAGATGGTCACTATACGGCCACAAAACAATGATAACTGATCCATGTTTAATACTAAGATAAGTTTTCTGAGTTAGGTTATACTGTACTCACCCTTTTTACATTAATCCTGGAACAAAAGGAAACATCTATTGCAATGCAAAGCAAACTTAAATACAACGGTTAAAATGTATGCATTTATTTTAAATTATTAAAAAAAAAATTGCTATTTATTAATTATAAATATGAAGTTTCAGTGGCCATTTAACTGAGAAGGAAATCAATAAGATGCTACAAGATAGAAATGTAAATGAAGCACAAGATCAAAATACCTGGGTAACATTAGTTATGTACTAGTCATATTATTATTATTTCTAATGTTTCCAATCTCAGTCTGCACTTTTAGTATCCAAGGATTATGAAAATGCAGATTTGGTATTATTATTTAAGAATTATAGAAAATCCAGGGAATCATAGACGGTAAGTCTCACATCAAGAAACGTTCTTGGAAGGATTTCTAAGGGACTGTATTCAGGAATAATATATCAATAATAACTAGATGACAATAGTGAGAAAGCATAGTTTATGACAGATAGGTGGTGACTAACTAATCTAATTAATTTCAATGAAGAAGTATGTGGATATTTTAATGACAATAATTTAGTGTCTGTAGTCTATTTGGATTTTGTGAATGCTTTGGATTTGGAGTTTGGCTTTGCAGTAAATATCAGAACATGGATAGAACATATTCTAATGTAAACAAATATATGCAAACTTGACTAAAGTAAAAAGTGTAAATTCGAAAAATACCTAAAAAAAAAAAAATAAGAATAATGAGCAGCTAAATGGCAAATGAGCTTTATCATTGAATGATCAAAATCTAATGGTAGCAAAGATGCATGTGGACAGAAAACAAGTATAATTCTACCACTATATAAATCCTAGTAAGACCTCAACTTAAATACGGAGTGGAGATTTTGGCACCGCTTTTGAAAAATGACATTGTAAAGCTAGAAAACATTCAAATAAGGAAAATTAGATTATTATGTTATGATGTTATTATGACATGCCCATTTTTTGCTTTAGTATACTGAATTCCCTTTATAATCCAATTGTGTGCCTTATCTGTGCACTTAAAGTAAACACCACACAGCTTTTGATTGCATACTCCAGTTTTTTTATGGCTACGGTGTCAAGAAATATCCACTCTAGTTTTTGCCATTCACACTCCTATAATCACTATCTACCCTTCCAAGTATATTACACATAAACAGATAAAATACACACTATTAAGCATATCAAAATTCCAAAAATTATCCATTGTGACAATCAGAGTGGTATTGAAAATGGATGATTGACAACAGTATCAAAAGAAGGAACATGGCAAAATACCTTAGATATGTCACCTTAACATTGGTATGTGCATTAAGCATAAAACTACCACTGAGTTTACTATCAAACAACAAATGATAAGAAGCAGAATTATTAACTTTACAAAATTTCTCACTTTAACTTCTGTTGATGATTTTTGGAATCTTAGAATTTTTAGAATAGTGAACATTTTTGAGATAATTTTTCTTGGTCACTGGTCACTCAATGCCTACACAATATACTGTACCAACTGAAAGTTGGTGGTACACTTCAGGCAGTCAGTATCTGTGAGGGAGCAAGAAAAGGTAAATCTATTCAGTCCAGACTTCCCTACAACGTTCAGCATTTATAATTTGACCACCAACATTTGTGTTAGAAACACAACAAGGATTTGTGATATATGTGGAATTATGAGACCTGGGCATTTTTGAGATGTAGCCTTCACAGCAAACACAACCCTGGTAGCAGGACAAATGTTGGAAATGTGATGGTCACATGAGCTGAAGAAGCGAAGGATTTAATATTATAATAACACAATTGTATTATAATATTAAATAATATCATGTTATACTCTTGTAATATAATATTGTTTACTGTATTTGTTTGCCAGCCATTTAGTAATTTGGTGAGAATTTTGAACTTAGCCCCCTGAAAACATCTTGTGAATGTGCTTGTATCAGGCCAAGCTGTCTGCCTTGATTCATCAGATCCTTCCTGTTTAATAGTACCAGCTTCATAATAACAAGTAAAGCAATATTCCAAGAACTAATGTAATCCTTTCAATCTCCCTTTTCTGTTGCTCATAGATGTACTTACAAACCAATATTTTCTTAGGCTTATGCTCTTGTAATGGAAGTGAAGAGTTTTTGCTTATTTTGTAAAGTGATATCGGCCAACGCATCACTGACTGTGTCATGAAAACTTTCAGATCACCTAAAGACAGCTCTTATTAAAGCTTTATTATAAACACCAGACACTAAAACAACCCCATGGGGTCCAACATCTGCATCATACCAATTAGTAAAACAGCAGCGGCACCAAATATCATCAAGGGACTATTGTTGCATGATTATCACTCAGTATTTCTTCAATTATGATTTAGTATTGTAAGGTATATTTTATTATTCACATTACATCATTTAGCTTATGGTGGGCAAATGAGTGGTATAAGCCCTTCATCAGTAAAGGAGTTCAGTAAATTAATAGTACATTTGTGTTCCTCTCTAGATGTCTAAAAACAAGTAAAAAATGTATGTGCTGCTCAGAATTCTGAGAAAAACAGTTATTGCACGGTACTCTGGAATTCATGGCAGGGACATGCAAATGATTCCACAATTCATTTTTACTCTTTAACCCAATACGACTATATAAGTGGCTCCATTTAAATATACCTGCTCTATAACACAGCAACACAGCTGTCCAGCATAGCATAGAATGGCTTATACACGTGTTTCTTGCGCTGGCCGAGGATATAGTCGTATAAACACAATCAGTTCTACATGCAACAGTCTCTATATCTAACCGATTTATCTTAAAATAAAAACATCTGTAGGATGAAACAAGGAAATGACATTGGATAAGTGTGTGTGACAGTAATTGTAGAACATATTTTCAATGTGAATTCCTTTGTGATCAGTATTTGCATATAAATGCAGGATTCTCTTTTATTTACTCATGTGATTCCTCTAACCAATGATCTTTTGCTATTGGTTGATTACGCATAAGGCCAGCTAGGCAGCCGCATAGGGCGCTTCCCTGTGAGGGGTTCTTTTTTTTAACTTAAAAAAATTAAAAATGGTTTCTGGCTTAGAAAAAAAAAAATACTGCAGTTTACAGAATGGTTACTATTATATATATATATATATATATATATATATATATATATATATATATATATATATATATATAGTACAGGGTAAATGTGAGCATATAGCTATGGTGTGCAGAGCAGGTCTGTGTAAGTGAAATAGTATTTTCATATCTATAATGCAGGGAATTAGTATCTATCTGTTCAGTACCTCATGCTTACTGACATCAGGCATGAGGTGTCTGTATGTCGCCACCTCCCAGGTCAGCATCCCCACATCATGTCCAACGCAGCATGAAGCTTCTCTGTCTCAGTTCTCTGACTAACTGACAGCTCCCCTGCGATTTAAACCATGCTTGTCTGCCACTCATCTCATCATGCTTTTATTATTGCACTTGCTTGTAAGTACATTTATTGTGTTGTGTCTTTGTGTATCTGTGTCTATGTGTTTATCTATGTCTATGTGTGTGTGTCTATTTCTGTATTTTGTCTGTGTGTGTGTGAACTAAATGATAATGATGTATATCTGGTTGACTGCCTACCTTCAGTCATATAGTACAGACAAATAAATGTAAATTGCAAGCATTCTGATATGATGTATTGTAAGGAAGGGCCGACAGCTGGTGAAACACATCCTGATCACACACTAACTGATCACTTATATTATATAGCAGTTCAAGAGAAAAAGACACTTGTGGGTCAACTCAGCCATTTTTTGGGAAAATCTGAATTTTTGTAGTCTGTTTATGAGCATAAAATCAATTTTGTGTTTGTTACAACACTTCATGAGAGTTGGATCATCGGGGGGGGGGGGGGGGGTTCTTTCTATCATTAGAGGCGGGTTGATATAGGAGAGAACAGAAAGCATTTCTTAACTGGAGAAGATTGAAATGGACACTCCATCCCTTCGCCCAAACTATATGACTGTTTGCCTGATTAATTTATCTGTGACAAAAGTGATATGTCTTTGTGTAACATATGCTTTCTGTCCTCCTATAGAAAGATAGAAATATTATGGCCCACCATCAAATGTGTTTAACAAACAAGTAATTGGTTGGTGTGTGTGAGTTTCTTTGTTGTTAAATGACCGTTTTGGGGAAATGTCTGTGATTTTCTTACACAGCCATTAAAGTCAGTCGAGAGAGCGATATAAATGCACAGAAAAGGGAAAAATGGGTGCGTGCACATTGTGCGCACGCACTGGCAGGGACTCCTCCACTTCACTGCCTAGGGGCTCCTAAAAGATAGATCTGGCCCTGGCTGGGAGGCTTTCACTAATATAATTGTCCTAAGTATGTAACGCTGCATGGGAGCGTACACACTTACATTCTAAGTCCGTACAGAGCTGCGTGCATGCGCAGCTCTATACGGATGCTGCAAGCGCTTAGTGCACGTAGTGTGCGTAGTGCGCATGCATTGCGCAGCAGAGCCAAGCATGCTCAGTTTGCGGCTATATCTGCGAGCTGGATTGGAAAATGAGAAGGGGGAGGAAGAGGGAGGGGAGAAGGGAGAGGATGACACAGGGGAGAGGAAGACACAGGGGAGAGGGGGAGGCGAGAGGATGGAGGAAGACACAGTGGAAAGGGGGGAAAGATACAGAGGAGAGGAGAGGGGGAAGAGAAACAAGGGGGAAGAGACACAGGAGAGGGGGAAGAGACACAGGAGAGGAAGAGACACTGGAGGGGATAGTGGGAGAGAAGTAGGTAGGGAGAAGGGGGAAAGAGACACAGGGGAGGGAGAGGGGGAGAGAGATACAGGGGTGGAAGAGACACAGGAGAGGGAGAGAGGGAAGAGATACAGGGGAAGGAGGGTGGGGGAAAATATATATAATATCCCGTCATTTATGGCAGGCAAATGACTAGTGTTTTATATTTGATATAATCCATTTTATGTGGTTACAATCTTTATGTCTATTATTGTAAAGTTAATAATTACAATTTATTAATTGAAAAGGATCGATGAATAGATTGTTTATAATATTATATCACATATATAGTTGTGAGCGTACTGGCCATTGCTCACGCTAGCGGGCTCGCGCAGCGATCCCGCGGCTCACGCAGCGAGGGCCGTGGACGAGGGACTGGGCCCCGGCTCGCAAAGCAAGTTGAGTGCCGCGTCGCGAGGGCCGCGGATGAGGGCCTCGGTTGATGGCATGGAGCGCCAAAGGCGCTCCATGCCAGCAACTGCGACCCATGCAAAATTAACGTTGTAACGCAAACAACACGACACACCAACTGCGACCCTCACAAACTTTAATGCGCACCGTCAATAACATACGAGACACGTATACACTCATTACGACCTCGCAAACATCGGCCGCAACTTGCGAACACCAATTTAAAAAAATAAAAATAAATACACATAGCACATACATAAAAAGCTTACCTACAGCAAGAGGGAGCATCCACGACCTCAAAAAAACAACTTACACCTTCATTTAACTCAAAATAAAAGAGTTTAGACACTAAAAAATTCTCTAAGCGAGAGAAAAATGGCCGCCGAACAAAACGAAAACGAGGCTAAATACGATAAACACCACAAGCAACTCGCAAAACACCATACAAGACAGGTTAACACACATTACGACATCGAAAAAATCGGACGCAACCCGTGGACAGGAAAAAAGCCAAAACACAATAAATACACACAGCACATACATAAAAAGCTTACCTACAGCAAGAGGAAGCATCCAGGACCTCAAAAAACAACTTACACCTTCACTTAACTAGAAATAAAAGAGTTTAGACACTAAAAAAATCTCTAAGCGAGAGAAAAATGGCAGCCGAACAAAACGAAAACGAGGCTACAGCACTCTAACCACGGAAAACACCACAATAAACTCGAAAAACACCACAAACGACCTTTGGATAATCCGCTAAGACGCATACCACACATTAGCCGCCATTTTACGCTAATGCGGAAGTATACAACTACGCTAACGGTTTCGGCTCGCTCACGCACACTATTACACTGCACACGTTCATCACGCTCACACAGCACCTCCACACCACTAATGCTGCATCAAACAAGGTTCACATCTCTTCAACACAATGCTTCAAAATAGGTAAAGTATATTCATTTATTAATTGTATTATATATTTCAGTAGGACACACAAAACACCATTAGCTACCTTACAATTCCATATGTATATTAATAACTAAACAACTTTCCAAACATACACATCTCATTGCCATCATTTTTTGACGGGCAAGTCGCTAGTACTGATATAATATTCAGGTTGTCAGTTATGTGATTGGTACAGCAAATCGCTTCTGTGTAACGGGTTATGACATAATATTCAGTTACTGGAGGGATGAGGTTTAAAAGGAGGTGAAACAAGTCAGCAAGGAGGGGAGCCTCATTTTAGGTGATCCCTTTTAGTATGATTAGATAATCCCTTTAAGCATGATAGCTCTCATATAGAACCAATGATCTGGGCCTAAGAGGAAGCCGATGGTCTTCAATAAAGAAAGAATCGGATGCATTTATTCAATCAAGCTTACTGTGTCTACTTATCCCTGGCAGAAACATGAGGACCAGGATGTCAGTGATCATAGCTGGATTATAGTCAAAGAGAAGATAAGTAGAATTTCCCCCCAACAGGTGTAGATTTTTGTTTGCTTTTTTATAGTTACATGGTAATTGAGATTGAAAAAATACTTTTGTTCCATCAAGGTTAACCTTTTCAGATCATCTCTGATCTTTGTAATATGAGGATTAATTATTAATTGATTCACAGAAAGACAAGAAGAGAAAATACCATAAAAAAATTGCCAATTGTCTCATAAGGAAAAGAAATATAAGAGTATCCTTCCTGACCCCAGATACTGGCAATTGGATTTTGTTCAAAAATATATCCTATCCTTTAATTAAAGTTATCTATAATATCTGCTGTTACAACATCTTTTGGTATAGAATTCCTCAGTTTAACAGCGCTTTTTCTGAAGGACGCTTTTCTTTCTTTAACGTGGAATCTTTTTCCTTCTAACCTCAGTAACACTATATATATATAGTAATTATATCACCTCTGAGACACCATTTTTCAAAGCTTAGCCCCTCTATTCCCCTTATTAGTTTCTCTGTACTTAACAGCTCTAAAATGTCCTTTTTATGAAGTGGTGCCCAAAATTGGACCCCAAATTCTAATTCATTAATAAATATGTTAAAAAGGATTGGGTCTAATACTGAACCCTGATGAACCCCACTTACCACTTTAGTCCCATATGAGTGTTATCCATTTGCAACAACCCTATGCTTCCTGTCTTTTAGCCAGCTCTCAATCCATGTGCATATATTTACTGCAATTCCGGTCTCCCATGTGGCACTGTATCAAAAGCCTTTGCAAAATCCAAAAAGACTACATCCACTTAGTTGCCTTGATCCGAATTCCTACTAACCTCCTCATAGAAACTAATTGGATTTGCTTGACATGACCTATCCCTCATAAATCCATGCTGACTCCTGCTTACAATCGTGTTCAAATTGACATATTCTTGTATATTATCCCTTATTAAACATTCTAAAAGATTTCCTACTACAGGAGTGAGGCTTACAGGTCTATAATTCCCTGCACTTGTTCTTGCTCTCTTCTTAAATATTGGTATTACATCTGCTTTTCTCCAGTCATCTCTTGGTGACCCTGTGGTCGGTGAGTTTTGAAAAATTAGTTATAACGGTTTGGTTATTACAGAACCCAGTTTAATCAGTAAAACTGTTTATTTTTTCCAACCTCTTTTGTATTTCTTACTGTGTTAACCAATTATATGGTGAACGTAGTGTAGCTCCATTTTGTTGCAGGAACCCAACCACTGGCACCTCCCTTGTGTATACCAAAGAAAACATTTATTTCAATTTGATCTTTTTATTACTCTATAGTAATTTTTTTTGTAGTTCTATTTTAATTTTTAAAGTTCTTTGTTTATCTTCTGTTATGTATTTTATCTATTTATTTATTTAGTTATTTTTAACGTGTCCTTATGGACACTCATATGGGGAAAGTGTATATGGGGTCCATAAGGACTCTTATCATAGTATTTAGGTTTTTCATAAGGAACTCCATAGAAGGGTTATGTTTAGGTACCATGGAGGTGAGCAAGTTTATCTCTTCAAATCTGCTTATACAAACTTCCATAGCTTTACCAGAGTTCTTACTGGAGCCATGAGATAGTACCCTATGTTGGTGCTATACAAATAGCCTTGTTCAATTTTAACAGTAATAACATTCTAAATATGTAGGCATAAAAATACAAAAAAACTACATTATTATTATTATTAACTTTTATTTGTAACGTGCCAAAATATTCCATAACACTGTAAAGGGGAGAAGAACAGGGTCCTGTTTTGAGCTCAGAATCTTCGTAGAAATTACTTTTTCCCAAAGCAACTTACAAAATTGGAAACTTGCTACTTACAAGCTAAAGGGAGTGTAAGAGGCAGAAAAGATGAGGGATAGCAAACGTCAGGAAGTAAGTGCAAGTTTATTTAGGTGGGAGGGTGTGAAAACTTGGAAAGGTTTTTAATTTACTGATAGTGGGAAGGGGTCTCATAGAAAGGCATCTGAGTGACTGGCTCTACTGTAGTTTGTTATCTGCCCTAAGTGGTCAGAAAATATAACCTGCAAGTGGGAAGGTCAGGGGTTAGCTTTACAGCAGAGGGGCAAAATTCAAACACATGGATTATGGACAGGGTTAGCAGCCGTGGGAGCTGAGATGACAAATAAAAAGGTGGGACTGAATGAGGGTATTAGAGGAAGGAGAGGATTCCTTCTTATTTATCAATATTCTATTCATATTTTATAGATTTAAATGTCATAAATTATCTCCAAGAACAATACTACACAATATGATAATATTAAAAAAATTGTAATGATATAGGAATCACAAGGTTGTGGAGACCAGTAGCCAAGGTCAGCAATAAACCAGTTCAGCAACTTGTAGGTGAAACAGGAACAAGCTTTATTGAAGGGATCAGGAACCAACAATAATCTGGCAAGGATACAGAGACAGGAAGTGCCTTATATAGGCAAAGAACCAGACAGCTAACCAGACACAGCTAAAGAGAGTTGTCACTGATTGCATTGCTTTTAGAGTCAAGGTATCAGATCTCAGGTAAATCTGCAAGAGGCAGGCTGGCATACCGGTAGGGAAGAGGTTTAGCAACATGCAAACCAGGGTTCAAATCCCAGCAGAGTCAATTCCTCACAAATTTTTTTGGATTTGTATACTTTTCTAGGTACAATTAGTTTACAATAACTTTACAAATCAGAAATGGCCAACCATTTACTACAACTGTAAGTAAAAAATAAACTAATTTATAGACAGTTATGTTTGAAGCCCAAGATTTGTAGATGTTCTCAGAAGGCAATGTAATGTAATAAGACCTACCACTCTCATTTGCTTCTCTTTTCTAAATCTTCTAGTTTATTTTGCAAATTGGACCAATTTTTGGTGTTTGATTCTTTTGTTGTCATATCAATAGAGATTTCAAGCTGTTGATTCTATAAATTATTTAACTTTTTCTATCCCTCTGAGTAGAAATTTTATTTCACCCCTATTGTAATGAGCTCCAGCCATCTCATCCAGCCCTGGGGATTAATGCATCAACTGTCTGTCCAGCTCTTAGATGTAAATAAGATGCTACTGCCCAACATGTTGCACTCTGTTCCTCTCTTGGTAGAACCTTGTCCCATTAATTGATCACTGGTGGACAAAACGATAGCATTGCAATAATCACAGTACTCATTGCAATTAAACCAAATTGTTTACAGTAGATTTGAAGATCACTGTGTAAGCACTGGACTGTACATGTATGTTCTAAAGTATATATATATATATATATATATATATATATATATATATATATATATATATATATATATATATATATATATATATATATATATATAAATAAATATATATATATATATTTACTTTTGAACATACATGTACATTCCAGTGCTTACAGAGTGATCTTCAAATCTCTCTCTCTCTCTCTCTCTCTCTCTCTCTCTCTCTCTCTCTCTCTCTCTCTCTATATATATATATATATATATATATATATATATATATATAATTTACTACATCAAGTGTTCAAAATAATCAAACAGATAACATTGATCAGTTCACATAACACGTTTCCATAAATTACTTCAACAGTCAGTCAGATTGAGTCTAGGTGACTGGACAGTGACAAGCAAATAAGTCCACAGTGCATTTCCCTGTTTAACCCAAAACCACTTTATTCATGCAATATATCCCTGGTGGAGATGGCGATCTTCCAGAGGTTCAGAGAAAATGTGGAGGCACATCAGCGATATAGCTAGATCCTGGCCAGTCAAGCATTGCCGCCAGACAGATGAACTGTGGAGACAAATGAATGCCAGCCTGTGATTAAGTGATCCTTGAGAAATGGGGCCTGGTCACCTAGAACAAAAAGACACATTAGACCGCAGAATGAAAACTCTACTGGATCAGAGGATTAGCTGGAAGAGCTGGTGTGGGAGGTGGTCACTCAGAAAAAGCAGTATGATGACCTGAGGACGCCTACTACCTCATCTCAGTGGCACTCCTACTTTCAGGACAGGGGCAAAGGAACTGGTGGGGATGGAAGGAAAGCTCCCCCTAGATTATATGGTTAATATGGTTAGAGGGAATATATATATTTAAAAGCAACACCTACCTCTTTCAGTAGAGATTAACTCATCCACACAAAGCAGATTCTGACAAGGACTCTCCCCTCCAGCTGCAGCATTAAGGCAATGAATTATGATCGCCGCCATGCTGCAGGATTCAGTTCTAGAACAATTCCTTGACTTTGAGCTGTGGAAGCATACTTCTTTAGGGTACTTAGTTACCTTACATCTGGTTTCTAGTAGGAGTAAAGCGATCACAATGCATATCAGCATGCTGCAATCTCTTCCTTTCCCTCCCCAGATTATCCCACATGATCTTGTCAGGAGGTCCTGGAACAGAAACACTCACTAAGAAGCACATACACTCTACGGTCCAAGGAAAAATTCCTGTATCCAAGTCAGAAAAATTCAACAGCTGCGTTGGACCCATTACCCTGGGTCATGAGACTATATGTTTACTTTGATTCAGGGGCACAGCTACTGCCGATGTGGAGGGTTGCACATTACTATTGAAGATGTGCTTATTTGCATGATTATCATGGAGTGTTGCGACTGAATTGTAATTTAATTTAATAAAAAAATTAAGTTTTATGAAATAGGATTAATCCTGATGAGCTTTTAAGTGCGCACTAGATATGTGAAAGCAAAAGTGGAAATATTGGAAAGCTGAGTGAGAAACAAAGCATCCAGAGAAGCTATGAGGTGGTGTGTGCTCATGTTCCCTACATTTTTAGATAAATAATGCTCCTAAATTTAAATGGTTAAAAAAAAACATAAAAACCTTAAAACACAGTTTTTATTAATATATTTGATAGATTATTATCTTTAATAAGTTAATCTATAGGTTTTAGTTGGCTGTATTTTGCAATATTTGTAAATTTTACAATTTGCTATTGATACACTCATGTTCCCTACATTTTTAGTTAAATAATGCTCCTAAATTTATTACTAAAGAGGGGCAGAACATTAATTTCACAGAAAAATTATTATTAGTAATGCTTACATATATTTATGGACTTTTTTTTTTCTTCAATAATTTTTATTGGTCACTTCAAACATTGATCAACAGTCTTTCAGTAAGCCATGACTCGCAGGTCAGATAATAACATTCTACGTTAATTATTATATACATGAGTATTCTGACATAGTAAACATCGTGACCTCTCCCCTTTCATTTTCCGTTTTCTAGTAACCAAACCATAAACCTTTTTTCCCTTATAACTTTTCGCATATCCTTAGCTCACAGGCTAGGCTTAATGGGGCCTGTCACATTTAGTGGGTTTAGCCTTAGCCCCCTTTTTCCCTTTTATTTTTTTATTACCATGCCTGTGTGAGTCTGTTGATTATTAACCTTATGAAACTTCTACGTACAACTTCTAAACTTAAAAAAAGGTGAAATCTTAAAACCAAAACTCTCTCATGAGGATCCCTGTCTTTATTTATAGTCATATTCGGGTTTGAGCCTCTAAACCTATGGCCCCCCCTTTCCCTCTTTTCCCTGTTTTTGATCCTCTTAGGTATAGAGTATCTTTTCTTGTTCGTATGAGCATACCTATCCCCTGTAGCCTTTAGTCAATCTTTCACAACTTAACTAACATAACTCAACACAGTTTGGTCACCTGTAATTTCTCATATAATAAGATAGCTTTACAGTCTTTATTTTTTACCTTGTTGTTTCTGTACTTCATGGCTCCTCGCTGGTCCCCCCGGCGCCCCTCACGCCTCCTCCTCCTTTTTTTTTTTTTTTGTCACCTTTACCACCTTTGATCCCCCATACTCAGCCCTTATATGCTAACCATGGTTCCCATACGTCTCTATACTTCTGGACAGAATCTGTTAGTATGTGTGTCAAGTTCTCATTTACTGCTAGGTAGTTTATTTTGTTCTTTATTGCCTGAAGTTCTATTGTGTCCGTTTTCCATTGTTTTGTGAGGTGTGCCTTGGTAGCCATGTATTGGAGTAGCTTATTCTGTGTAGGGGAAAGCCGCGGGTCTGGGATTCCCAGTAGACAAGATTCTATTGTGCCCCCTCCCGAGGCTTTAAGTATGTCGGCTGCAAGATCTGTCATGGCTGTCCAAATCTGTGCTGCCTTACGGCATTCCCACCACATGTGTATGAAGGAGCCCGGGGTCTGGCATACTCTTGTACCATTCTTCCCCTCCGATTTGTTCCACTTTGCCATTCTTAAAGGGGTTAGGTAAGTTCTCTGGAGAACCTTAATGGCAGTTTCTAGGAGTGTGTGATTTAGCGAACCTTTATAAATACTTCGCCAGGCCTTTTCCCATTTCTCTGTTTCCCAGTGCTCTCCATGTCCTTTTCCCAATCCTCTATGTATTTATCCCTCACCCCTTCTATAGGTGTATTGAATATCTCGTAAATACCCCCTATAATTCCCTTAGTCAGAGGAACTTGCTGGCTAATTCCCGAAAGCTATGTTTTTTTAGGAGAACCTTGTTCTCTTCCTATACTGTTTACCAGATGTCTGATTTTGCAGAAGTTAAAGTGTTGATTGATGGGGATATCGAGGTGGTCTCTTAAGTATTCGTAAGTTATTGGGTTATCTGTTCCTAGCCACACTCCTAGCCTATCCAACCCCTTAGATTTCCACCACAATTTTGCCTACGCGCTCATCCCTGCTGGGGACTGTGGGTGACTAAATACCGAGATCATCGGGGAAGGGTGTCTAAATAGGTTTGCGTGTTCTAGGGCCCATTTCCAACCCTGTAGCGTGTTGGCAATTACCGGATGTTTGATCTTTCCCACACTCTTCGGTACCTTGTCTATCCAGACCAAGGTGTCCCAGGTATAAGGGTTTAGCCACTGGTCTTCTATGGTTTTCCATAGCGGTTGGTGCGCCCCCGAGTGAATTATGGGTATAAACGATAGTTGCGCTGCTCTATAGTATTTATTCAGGTCTGGAAATGACAGTCCACCCCTATCTTTGTGCCTGTACATTATCTCCTTTTTAATTCTGGGAGGTTTGCCCTTCCAAGTAAATTGGGACACCTTCCTCTGAAATCCTTTCAAGTCTACCTGGTTGATGGGGATTGGTAGGGTTCTAAATAAATATAATAGCTTCGGTAGAATCGTCATTTTAAAGGCGTTAATCCGTCCTAGCCATGAAATAGGATACCTAGACCATTTTTGCATATCTTCCCTAAGTCTTTTATAAAGCGGGGGGTAGTTAGACCTGTACAAGGGATCCGTATGTGGCGGGATTTTTAGCCCTAGATAGTGAATATATTCCTTGGCCCATTGAAATTTGAACTTAGCTGATTCCTTTGCGTTTGATTCCAGATTAATAGCTATTGCTTCTGTTTTCTCAACATTAATAATTAGCCCTGATTTTAAACCAAACTCTGAGAGGGTGTCCATTAAAGTTGTAATAGATAGCTCTGGATCCATTATTGTGCATAACATATCATCTGCAAACAGGTTAATTTTTAAGTGTTTTTGCCCTATTACCAGGCCCCTGATCCCCGAATTCATCCTGATTGCCTGTGCTAGTGGTTCTATTGCGATGGTGAAGAGTAAGGGAGACAAAGGACACCCCTGTCTCGTACCCCTCCATATTTTGATGGCCTGATTCAGTGTGCCCGGGAGTTTCAGGTGGGCTTCCGGATTTCTGTAGTATGTATCATTTAAATTTAGGAATCCTCCTTTGAAACCAAATTTCTTTAAGACCTCCCGGAGATAGGGCCACTCCAGAGAGTCAAAGGCCTTTTCGATGTCTAACGCCAGTAGGCATGCCGGGGTCTTTTTTTTTTTGGCATGGTGAATTAGATTAATTACTTTTCTAATGTTATCTCTTGCTTGCCTATGGGTGATGAACCCCACCTGGTCCTTGTGGATCATTCTTGGAAGAAAGTTTGAGACTCTGTCTGCCATAATCTTAGCCAGCAATTTAATATCCCCGTTCAGAAGTGAAATGGGCCTATAGTTCTTGACCTCTGTATTGTCCTTCCCTTCTTTAGGGAAAAGGGTTATTTCTGCTAGATACATTTGCGGGGGGACTGGCTGCCCTTCTAGGATATGGTTATACAATTTGGTTAATTTGGGTGTTAACTGATCTTTAAAGATCTTATAATACATATTAGTGAACCCATCTGGGCCCGGGGCCTTACCACTTTTCATTGCCAGGATTCCCTTCCTAACTTCTTCTTGTGAATTCTTTGTATTTAGCGCTTCCACCTCAGATTCCTCCAGTCTCGGTAAATCATACCTGTGTAGCCATGATCTAATGCTACCTTCTGTTTCCCTACCGGCCGCAGAGTAGAGGTTCTGGTAGAAGTTGAAGAACATTTCCTGTATTCTAGTGGGATTAGCTGTTCTTATATTGTCCCTCATTTTTATGCAATGAATTCTGGATTGCATTTGTTTAGATCTCAACTTTCTCGCTACCATCCTATCAGGTTTGTTTGCTTGGAGGAAGAATTTATGATGGGTTCTCCGAAGAATTTTTTCCGCCCTTTCTGAGTAAATCTTATCTAGTTCCATTCTCACTCTTTCAATTTCCCGCCCAGTCTGCTTTTTTGGGTTTTGCTGGTTTCTCTTTTCTAGGGTGCCTAGCTCTTCTGTAAGTTTTTTTTCTAGAGCTTTCTGATCCTTCCTAAACTTGTCCGCTTCCTTTATACACATGCCTCTAATGTAAGCCTTATGTGCTGCCCAGACCCAGCCAATCCCCATCTCCGGTGATTCGTTTATCTCAAAGAAAAGTTCTAGTTCTTGGGCTATTCTGTCTTTTACTGACGGGATTGTCATTACTCTTTCATTTAGTCTCCATTTGTAAGGAGGTTTAGTTGTGGGACCCATATTTATGGTTGCTTTAACCAGGCTATGATCTGACCATGCACAGGGTACTATTTCCACTCCCTCAGCATCCTTTAAAAGTAATGAGTCCGTTAGAATGTAGTCTATTCTGGAGTATACTTTGTGGGGGTATGAGTAGAAGGTGAATTCTCTGATCCCCAGTTGACTTTCCCTCCACAGATCCACTACTCCTAGTTCCCCTAACAGCAGGTGTATTAGTTTCAGTTTTTTAGAAAATTTGTCTCCTAGGTCCTTTCCTGTTCTGGCGTTCTTTACATCTAACGTCAAATTGAAGTCTCCCCCTAGGATGATCTTGCCTTCCCTCACTTTCGCTAGGTGTCTCAGCGCTCTGATTAGATGATTGTGTGGTGCTTTAGTGCGGGTATATAGGGCCGCTAAGGTAACCGGGGTATCTAAGACAGTTTCTGTCAGAAACAGATAGTATCCCTGCTTATCTACTATTTTTTTGTCTAGTGTGAAGGGAAATTTTTGTGTAACAGGATCGCTACCCCTTCCCTCTTGGAGTTACTACATGTGGTGTGGAATATGGGGAAATTCGTGTCCATGAAGGACGGAACATAGCAGCGTTTAAAATGCATTTCTTGAATAAAGATTACCGCTGGGTTATGGTCTTTGTACGACTGGAACGCTTTGCTTCTTTTGGAGGGGGTGTTAAAGCCTCTAACGTTATGTGTGATGCAAACGTATTCTGACTCAACCATTGTTATTGGATTTGTGTGTTACTATTATCAGTAGAGACTCACCACCTGTAGAGTCGGAAGATTTGGAATCTGCGGACGGGGTCCGTGAGAGCCAGCGAGTCGCCATCGCATCCAATGCTTTACCAACCTGTGCATGAGAAATACAACTTGTAACATTAATAACAAAACCTGAGAAACTAGACCCTTTTGGGCCCTGTCCCCCCCCCTCCCCCCTGCCCCCACCTCACGTATATAGCCATCTTGCACCTAGCGTGCCTAGGGATTGGAGTTCCCTTAACCCACTAAAAATCCCTAGCGTTAGGAACTTCCTGGTAGTAGACAACTACGCTACTCAATATTGTCTACTAAATAACTTCCCCCAATAAATTCGGACTGCTAACAAACAGTACAAGCTTCAGCTTAGATTGTCCTAACTGTACATCTAGTTCCTGATAAGCTTTGTTAAATAGCAGCGCCCCAGCTTCTTCCTTACAAATACTCTGACACATCCTAAGCATTACAACGAGGTCCTATGTTATTGACCATAAGGTTGTCCCTTAGCCCTTGCCACCACTGCGTAGATAATCAGTCCCTTAATACATTACTTGCTGGCTCCATTTCTTCATGCCCACCGCATTGATCTCTTTGTTCCTCTCTGTTGTTGTCTCTTTGTTTTTTCTTGGCGGAGGCCTCAGACCATTTTCTGGATGGCCTCTCCCTGGATTTGGGTAGCTGATCAGTCAGGCTAGTACTTTCTGGTACCAGCTGTAGATGCAATAGTTTTTTTTGACGGTTTGCCAGTGAGTAAGCTATATGTGACTGCTCCTTCCACCTGAATTGTATGCTAAATGGAAATCCCCATCGATATTGGAATTTGTTCGCAGTTAAGATTTCCAGCGCCGGTTTCATCTCTCTCCTCTTCGCTAGGGTTGATGGAGCAAGATCTACAAACAATTGTAATGAAAAAACGTCCGGCCCCACTATTTTGGGCATCCTTCTAGCCGTAGCCATTAGAAGGTCTCTGGAGCCTTGTCTCACAAAGCGCACCACAATGTCTTTTGGTTTTTCTGGGTTTCTAGGGCCTTCAAGCGCCCTATGGGCCCTTTCAATTAGCAGCTCCTCTTTTTGGTGGCCGGGGATGATGGTAAAGAATACCACTTCAAGATATGCCATGATGTCTCCCACTTTTGTAGGAACACCTCTCAGGCGGACGTTGTGTCATCGAGATCTGTTCTCTAGATCCTCTATCTTGTTTTCCAGAGACTCTATGCGGGATGTATTGGCACTTATCTCCAGCTTGTCTTCCTCCTGAGCGGCTATGATTTGATCGGTTGTTTGTTCCAGCTCATGGGTTCTCTGTCCCACCGCACAGATCTTTTCTCTCACCTCTTTTAGTGCTAATGCCAATTGGGTCTTTAGCAACACTTCGAATTTGGCTATTGCCGACGCCGAGAAGTCCACATCCGTGATTGTGTTGGGCCGATCCCCCTCTGCTTCCGACATCTCCGACCTTTCTGGGGAGCTCTCCCCTGCTTTGGTCTTCGGTGTGGTTGCTGCTGGGAAATGATCTGGTATGCCCCTGGCAGATATGCTTTTCTTCGCCCTCTTCATCCTCAGACTTGCCTCTGCTCCAGGCTTGCAGGTTTCCGGGGATCTGTCTTATTTATAATGTACTTCCTTGGTTCCCTGGTGGTAGCTATTTTAACTCTTGTAGGTTGCTATTACCCCCCCCCCCCGCCTGGCAGGGGTTTGCTGGCTGTTGTGTGCGGTGGAGCTGCTTAGGCTATGGTGCTGAGGTGTTCATTGTCATTCAGGAATAGGTTCTCATTCTTTTAGCTCATTCTGCTTGTCGCCTCCCCCTTTCTTCTAGTTCCAGGGTCCCTTCAGCCCAAAATTTCTATGTGTAGTGTGCGTGCACATTATCTTCAGCTCTCTGTGTTGTGCTTTTTTGTTATTCACAAATAGCCAAAGTCTTGCTGCAGTACTCCTAATTGCCACCAGGTGACAGCGCAGATGTAGATATGCAAGCAGTTCAGCACAGTCCATGTATCTGCTATATAGACAGAATGCACTTACACAATAATCTCACAGGAATTTATGAAGTCAGTAATCCTGCGCATTCTTTTGAATAAATGTAAAGATAGTATTCAGCAGTGCACGTGGACTCTGTCTCAGATGCAGTATAAAGACAGGAGTTCCTGATATACAGGGAAGTCCCAAGATCACAAGTTGTCTTATGCACAGTCCACTTAAAAGAATTGGGGTAGGGATGGCACACTTTCTCAGGTATCTTTATGCTGGGTATAAGTGCCTCTTCTCTCCCTTCCTAGGCAAGAAGGGGTGAAGCAGTAGGGAGCTAGCAGGGGTGCCTGTTGCCAGGTGAGGAGGAGGCTATATTGCCCTCCCTGTCACAGTTGAGATGGCTGCTGCTGGTATTGCTTGGGCTAGTGCCCCAAGATGGTGGCTCCGCCTAGTCTATGCCACCATTAGGCCTGCCTACCCTTCTGTCTCCCCGCTCCTACCTTGCCTATGGACTCCCCAGCCGGGCACTGGGCCTCCAGGCCGCTTCAGGCACATAGGGATTAGTGTGCTGGCTTAAATGAAGTCACTGTCCCCGCCGGACCGCGGGGGGCAGCTCCCACCGCCTCGCCCCGTCTCCTTCTCGCTGTAGTAGGAGCAGGACCGGAGCTCCCTATCTGCGGGGGCCTTCACGCTCTTCTTCAGCCCCGAGCACCCTGGGTCGGGGGGTCCGCTGGATGCTGCGTCGGGAGTTGCGGTGGCTTCCTAGGCACTTGTAGGCCTGAAGCCTCGTGGCTCCCAGATTCATGCCCCGGCCCCCACTTGTGTCACATCAAACTGCTACCCTATAAGAGCAGACGAGGTAGGAATCTTGTAGGGGCAGATTGGGTTGGTATTTCGCCCAAAAATATCACTGTCAAGGGCTCTTTTAGGCAGAGCTCCTTCTTGGCACAACTGCTCTGTATGCCCGGTAGCCACGCCCCCCATTTATGGACTTTTTTATTGGCCATTACTACAAGATCTATATCCCTGGTGTCTAGTCGATTAAGCTTGGCAAAATGGCAATAGTGCATAATATCTGGATGCGCCTTAGCTGTACATAACGATATAGTACAACATGAATAACAGTTTCATCAAACCAATTCATAATACAAACCCATGAATGGTTGCAATTTTGGAAAAACTCTTAAAAGCCAAAAAACATACTTTTTTATTAATATATTTTATAAATTTATATCTTCAATAAGTTAATCTATAGATTTCATTTGGGTGTATTTTGCAATATTTGTAAATTTTACAATTTGCTATTGATACTTCAATTATTTTAATTGTTTTGAAAGAACCCCTAAAACTAGGTCATATAAGCAGAATATAGAAAGATGCCAATGTGAAAGAACATGTGAATATGAGCTACTGAATGGTGAACTTAAATTTATATAGTATATATCACATATATAGTTGTGAGCATATGAGTTGTTGCTAACGCTTGCGGGCTCGCGCCGCAAGCCCGCAAGAACTGCTTCTCTCGCAAAGCGAGGGACGCAGTTCCCCGCAAATGCGGCGGTGGAGGCTCCAACGTCGGCTGTGGAGGTATAGGCTCAAAGGCGCCTCACACGCGGTTAACACACACATGCACGACTTAGAAGAAAAAACAACTGCGTCCCACACGCACGACAACTGCATCCCTCACAAAAAAAATACGGCTGTGAAATGACCCATTCCCAACACGCAAAAAACGGACGAAAACGGCGCGCATGAAAACATCACAAACACAATAAATAAACACAACGAACACATAAAAAGCTTACTTACAGCAAGGGGGGGGCATCTGGCACCTCGAAAAGTTAATTTACACGTCCATTTAAGTAAGAAAAACAAGTTTAAAGTGCCGAAAATCACCTAAGCGAGAGAAAAAATGGCCGCCGAACAAAACGATACGAAGCTACAGATGCAACAATACTACAGTGACTCGCAAAACTGAAACACATACTATGCGGTACGTACCACACTGATATTAACCACCATTTTGAAAACTACTACGCATAAAATGGCGGATGGAACGCAAATTGTAAGCTGGAACGCAAATAGCGCATGCGTATTGCGTTCTAACGGTTTGAGGCACCTGAAAGTTTTTAAATACTGCCTAGTTTCCAGAAAATTCTCCATTTCTCCTCAGGTGATGCGCGGTGTGACTGCACGTGTCGCTGCTGCTGTTACTTCAGAAGATAATTATTTCCTAATTTCCTACTTTACATTGTGCAAATTACAACTGAGAGGTAAGCTATAATATATTACATTTTATTACCAAGACAGGACAAAAAAATACAACTTTAACTATGAAAATGTGATTCATGTATAGTGACATGTGACACGCACATTTATGTGTATAGCCCCTACAACAAACTAATCTTAACCCAAACTAATTAAACAAGTATATTTAAATGACATTACAAAAAAAAAATACTTTAAGTATGAAAATGTGTATCATGTATAGTCACATGTGACACGCACATATATGTGTATATCTTGTACAGTGAAATGTCACATTGCACATTTATGTGTGTAGGCCCTAAAACAACCTAATGTTAACTGAAAATAATTAAACAAGTATATTTAAATGACATTAATTTACTGCAACTCATAGCAAAAAATAATATGACACTAATACATATGGAACCTAAAGCTGAATCTTTCCCTTTTTTCACTATTCAAACAGACTCTGCATCAACAGCGTCACTCAAGAATTTGCACCGTGGACTGTGAAAGAGAATCCTTTTTAAAGAACACAAAGAAAGACGAAGAGGTAAGATAGAAAAATACATTACGTGCTGAAAAAGACCATGCTTTGCTAAATCAAAAAGAAGAAATATACAATTAACTATTTCACTTTCTTTTTTAAACAGACACTACAAGAAGACCGGCGGATTAAGATTGGCAGGAGGGGACCCTCTTTCATTCGGACAAGAACAACACTTCAATCAAGGTAAAGTATAACAAGTAGAAAAAATAAAGGAACTATATATGTTTAATGGTCGCCAATATAACAATTTCATGTAAAATAAAAAAAAATACATAAAAATTGAATAAGGAACAAAACACAGTTCAACAAACTCCACAAAGACCTATACAATTTAGGAAGACAGACAGGTTCACAGAAACCCCCCAAAAAAGAGGTGGCCACAAAACAGGATAGCATCTGAAACATTAGCAACATACATAAAACAAAACTATTCCTCCTCTTCACTGTAAAATAACCTCCAACCATCACCCACAAGCCAAATGCAGCAACCAAAAAGTAGTGAACACAAAACAGGATAAAAAAAAAAAAGCACAACATGATATAGAAAAGGCAATTAACATTGATTTGTACTGTTCAATATGATTGAAGACTCATAAAGAACACTAATTGAACAAATAAAGTATACAAAATATGGTGGACACAAAACAGGATTGTATTAAAAATCACAGAAACAGATAGAAAAGTTAAATATTATTCTTCTTTACTGTTTAAGAACCTATAAGCCTTACAAAAAAGCCTAAATAAGCATATCAAAAGTGGTGGACACAAAACAGGATAATGCTAAAAACATTGCGATCATATCAAAAATAGGAAAAACATTCATTTTCAATGAACAACAATATTTAATACTCATAAAAAAGACTAATTAAGCAAATAAAGTATGCAACATATGGTGGACACAAAACAGGATTGTACCAAAAATCACACAAACACATAGAAAAGTTAAATAATATTCTTCTTTACTGTTTAAGAACCTATAAGCCTTACAAACAAGCCTAAATAAGCATACCAAAAGTGGTGCACACAAAACAGGATAATGCTAAAAACATTGGCCCTCATTCAATTGCGATTTGGCCAATTGAATAGGGCTCTAAATAAGCACATAGCATATTTTTTTTTAAGAAGTTTCTAGTTAGTGAAAACCTTGCTTTTGGATAGATGCTTACTAACTAAAAACTTCTTTAAAAAAAGTATGTTATGTGCTTATTTAGAGCCCTATTCAATTGGCCAAACTGTAATTAAATGAGGGCCATTGTGAGCATATGCAAAATACAAGACTAATTAAGGAAATACATTATGCAAAATATGGTCTACTATCCCTATAAGCCAAAAGTAAAAAAAAAAATACACCTACTACATCTACAAGAAGCTATAGTGTTAACTTACCTTGAGTGTGCTATGTATGTAAGGCAAAAATTACAACCCATGACAGAAAGTAAAAGCAAAAAAATAAAAAAAACACTTATTTAACAATACAAAGAAAGTACCGCTACAATGAACTAGAATCACATAGAAAGCCGTACGCTCCATAGAGTTGGGCTTTATAGCAGAATGGCCAGAAGAAAGCCATTACTTTCAGCAAAAAACAAAAAGGCAGATTTTGAGTTAGCGAAAAGGCATGTGGGAGACTCCCAAAATGTATGGAGAAAGGTGCTCTGGTCTGATGAGAGTAAAATCGAACTTTCTGGCCATCAAAAAAACGCTATGTCTGGCGCAAACCCAACACATCACATCACCCAAAGAACACCCACAGTGAAACATGGTGGTGGCAGCATTATGCTGTGGGGATGTATTTCAGCAGCCAGGACTGGGAAACTGATCAGAGTTGAGGGAGAGATGAATGGTGCCAAATACAGGATATTCTTGAGCAAAACCTGTACTACTCTGAGCGTGATTTGAGGCTAGGACTGAGGTTAAATGTAAATGTGTTGGAATGGTATAGTCAAAGACAAGACCTCAATCCAATAGAAATTCTGTGGTCAGACTTAAAGATTGCTGTTTACGAACGCAAACCATCCAACTTCAAGGAGCTGGAGCAGTTTTGCAAGGAGGAATGGGCAAAAATCCCACTGGTAAGATGTGGCAAGCTCATAGAGACTTATCCAAAGCGACTTGGAGCTGTGATTTTTGCAAAAGGTGGCTCTACAAAGTATTGACTTTAGGGGGTGAATAGTTATGCACATTGACCTTTTCTATTATTTTGTCCTATCTGTTGTTTGCTTCACAATAAAAAAAAACAATCTTCTAGGTTGTAGGCATGTTCTGTTAATTAAATGATGCAAATCCCCAAACAATCCATGTTAATTCCAGGTTGTGAGGCAAGAAAACTCGAAAAATGCCAAGGCTGGTGAATAATTTTGCAAGGCACTATATGTACAGCACTACGGAATATGTTGGCGCGTTATAAATGAACTATAATAATAATAATATATCATAATAATATGTTTGTCTGTTAGGAACAAAAGGAAACATCTACCTCCATGAAAGCAACATTGAAAGTATTATGTTTTAACTCTTGCATGACATGCACATATCTGTTCATGTTTACCTTAGTATAGTGAATTGCCTTTATGATCCATTTTTAAGGAAACTCCACACAGCTTTTAATTGCATTCTCCAGTTTTTGGATGTCTAAAGTGTGTACAGTGCACTCCAGTTTTGTTGGCTGCATTGCTAACATCAGTAACTACCCTTCCCAGTATATTACACATAAACAGATAAAATAGGCAGTATTGAACACTACAAAGTTTGGAAAATTACCATTTGTGATAAACAGAGTGGTAGAATAAGTGGATGATTCAAAACAGTATCAACAAAAGGAACTTGGCAAAATACCTTAGAATTATGACCTTAACACTGGTACGGGCATAAAACATACAACTACCACTGTGTTTACTATTAAATCACAAACAATAGGAAGTAGAGTTATTACCTTCACATAATTTCTCCACTTTTCTATAATTTTAATTTTTTTTTTTTTTTTTGTCATTCTCAAATTTTTTAAATTGAAAATATATCTGCGATAATAAGCTTTTTTTTTTTTTACTGGGCACCCAACATCTACACAATATACTGTAAGAAACATTTTTTTGCTTGTTTTGTAAAGTGCTATCAGATATCTCAACACTCACGGTGTCATGACAACTTCCAGATCACCTAGATTCAACTCTTTATAAAGCTTTATTATGAAGACCAGATACTAGAAGAACCCCATGGGGTCAAAGATCTGGATCACACCAACGAATAATACAGCAGCACCAAATATCATCAAGGGACTATTTTTGTGTGATAAGTGCTCAGTTATTACTTCAATTATGATCTAACATTACCAGCTATATTTCAGTATTCCCATTATACCGTTTAGCTTATGGTGGGCAAAAAATATAGTACATATATAAATAGTACATTTATGTTCCCATTTGAACGGCTAAAAACAAATGTCCTGATCAGAATCATCAGAAACACAGTTATTGCACTGCACTCTGGGAAACTGGGCAGGGACATGCAAATGAGCTGAACATTTTCACTCTTTAACCCAATACATGCTTTACATGGCTCCTGTTATCAAACATCTGCAATGTAACGCAGATTTCAAGCAAAGCATTGAGTGGATTATGCACAGGTGTTCACTCCAACTGGCCAGGGGCTATCGTCATATAAACACAATCAGTTTCACATGGGAGCAATCTATCTATGGATTAAATTGTGTGACAATTAAAAAAATCTTTTCAATGTGTATTCCTTTGTGATCAGAATTGGCAAATAACTGCAGGAATAGCTTTTATTTACATCATGTGACTTCTCTGACCAATTAACTTTTGCTATTGGCTGAGAGGCTATAATATATACTTGATATAATCCATTTTACATGCTTACAATCTTTATGTCCATTATTGTAAAGTCAACCATCAAAATATAAGAATTAAACATACAATAAAATAATTGATAAATAGATTGTTTATGATATAATATACTGGTATCATTTCCAGATCCTTGCTCATTGATAGATTCCGACAATCATGTCTGAGTAACGGATTATGATGTAATCTTCAGTGATTGGAGGGATACTGTTTAAAAGGAAGCCTTGATTTATTTATAAAAAGCCCTACTGGCGAAACGCGTCAGCAGGGAGGGGAGCATCATGTTAGACCCCTTGTCTTTTAGTGTGATAACTCCCATATACTTTAGAACCAATGTTCGTTGAATATCATCTAACAGCCTTACCTAAAAACAGTTTTGAAGCTATCTAGACAGAATCACTAGGAGGAGTGTGCTTTAACAACACTGTGGTTCAGTGACGGCTGGTGACTTTCCAACTTGTTGGGGCAGAAAACAGAAACCTTGCCTCTACCCTTACATTGACTCCACTCAACAGTATAAACCCCTTACCTTCACAACATGTTACCAAAACATGTATAGACCCTGCCTAGTGACACAGTCTCCACCCACAAAAGTGATCTGATAGAGAAAGACAGGGATAGAGATAGAGAGGGGGGATAGTGAGAGAGGTGGATAAGGAGTTAAAGACAGGGATAGAGAGAGAGGGAAAGAGAGAGAGAGGGATAGAGAGAGAGAAAGGAAGGGATAGAGAGAGCTCTTCAAGACTTCTCCCCAGGAGTGAGAGAGTTAACAACCTGCTCAAAAGGCAGGGGTGTGGCTGCAATCAGGGCCTGCTGCTACCTCCAGTTGGAGAATTGTTTGCGTGGAGCCTCTGCAGAGACAGAGCAAACCTGGGACAGCTCTGTGTGGCCAGGGAGAGGTCAGGGAGTCCTGGAAAGCCAGTGAGGCTGTTTTTAGTGTACAGCCAGCACAATTGAGAGACAACACTGAGAAGAGGTGAAAGAGAAACAGCTCCTCTGCAATGCTGAAGGGAGTGGACTCTAAACAGATAAGTGTGCAGGCCTGTGTTTTGGACTGTATTATGAATTACAGAGCAGAGCAGTGAGGGAACTGCAGATAAAAGTATAGGTAGTGCTTCAAAGAGAAGCTAGGATTTATTTTCTGCTTTGATTATTTTCTTTTATGATGACAAATAAACCGCAAGTTCTGTTAAACCATACAAAAGATTCCAGAGTATTCCATTGTGGTGCTGAAAGACAATGCATGTATCCTGAGCATGACAGTGAATCTGTCACAATATATATATATATATATATATATATATATATATATATATATATATATATATACACACACATATACACACATATATATATATACACACACACACATATATGCATTATATATATCTTACACATACAGTACCATAAGAGATCTCCCCCAAAAGTAAGTATACCATGTTGTACCATGGTGTGCTTCATCTATGTTGTCACTGAGAGTCAGAAACGACTGAAGGACAGAACAAAAACAGCAAGACACAGAGAGAGATATGGACTCACCTGAGCTCTGCAGCTGCTTCTGTCTGGTATAGGCTGGGGTGGTGACAGACAGGTCACAAGCTTGTGTGTGGAGCAGTCAGAATCAATAAGACCACCAGAGTATTGAGAAAACTGAAGCTTTACATGCAGCTCCCTCTATCTGCATGCACTGTGAGCAGGGAGTTGTTTTTTTAATAAACTTTATTGCGATTGCACCAATGTATTCACTTCAGAGGCGCAGTCCCTGTAGGATACGTGACTTTTCCCTCCCGGTTATTCTGATTGGGTGATGCTGCATTTGACAGACAGGCTCAGCTCTATCAGTTAGAGCACAGTTTGGGCGTAGACAGCATTGTGACTGTTTTTTTTTAATTCTCACATGTACCCTGATCTGTATTACTAAGTAAGTCACCAGCAGGGTGCTAAATGGGATAAGTCAGTGTGTTTAACTGCAGCAGAGAGGGCTTTGAATTTCAGTGTGACAGCAGCAGCTATTAAAAAACAGAATATTGAACATGATAAAATACTTTTTTATTATATAAATTATACAATTAAGTACGTGATGGGGGGATTAAGTAAGTGCATTCATTTTGGGAGGGCGGTTGCCCATTTCCCCTATGCACCAGCCGCCCCTGCTGTAGTTATTAAGAATATATTCACTCATAAATTAACATATATTGGTGAAAAATTACTAGTGTGGAAATGAAATATCAGAGCTCTCTTATCGCCATTTTATGAATTGTAACAATATTATTGTTATTCAGTCATTTAGTCGTGTCCAATTGTCAGTGATCCTACGGACCACATCATGGCAGACACATCTATCATTATGTCTCTGGTCGCACTTATCCATAAGGTTATCGTGGCAAAAATTTCCTGGAGTGGGTTGCCAGTTCTTTCTCTCCTGGATAATTTGTCTGACCTCTCTGCACATCTTGGGTGAACCTACATGGTATAGCACAAAGCTATGATTTATCCCTTAAATTACCACTGCAGCCCCCTACAATAGGATTTTTTATATAATAGGTGTGGGTGTGGGAGAGGATCTGGTTCTGGAGACTGTCCTAGTAGAAGACATTATCTGTTGTTCATGTATGTTTTATCAGTGGATATTGGCATCATACCTGCACGAGCCAGAAAAAATTTTTTTTCTTCTGAGCAGTGTGAAACATTTTGCTTTTTTTACCTGCTTTTTTTCATTTCTTTTATTCATTCATCTGCCTTTTTACTAAAAATTTTAATGGTTACAAATTACTGCTAGGTGTTTATTGCGTGAAATTAAGACACCCAGTGAGTTTTTATCTTATTAGCTATATGTCAAGATCTGTTTTTTGGAACAAGTTAACCTCTGCTGAAAGAGCTATGGGAAGGATCCAGCAGTAGCAGGATGGACTACAGACAGACTAGAGATTGCGATCTTCCAGAGGTTCGGAAAAAATGGGGAGGCACAGCAGCGATATATCCAGCATTGAACTATGATGAACTATGGAGACAATTAAATACCAGTCTAGGATTAAGCGATCCTTGAGAAAAGGGGCCTAGTCACCTGGAACGAAATGCCACAACAGACTGCAGGGTGAAAACTCTCCTGATCAGAGGATTAGCTGGATGAGCTGGTGTGGGAGGTGGTCTTTCAGAAAGAGCAGTATAATGAGCTGAGGATGTCTGCTACCGCATCCTGGTGGCATGCCTACTTCCGGGGGCATAGGAACTCGTGGGGATGGAAGGATGGCTCCCCCTAGATTATATGGTTACTATGGTTAGAGGGAATATTTACTTAAAAGCTGCACCTACCTCTCTCAGTAGATGTTAACTTATCTCCAAAAAGCAGATTTTGACAATGGCTCCTGCCGTCAAGATGCAGCATTGAGGCAATGAACTTTGAATTATGATCACTGATATGCTGCAGTACTCAGTCCTGGAGTAATTCTGTGGCATTTGGGAGTGGAAACATACTTCTTTAGGGTAGATCAGTACCTTTTACCTGGTGTCTAGTAGGAGTAAAGAGATCCCAATGCATATCAGCACACTGCAATCTCTGCCTATCCCTCGTCAGATTATCCCACATGATCTTGTCAGGAGATCCTGGAATAGAATCAGTTGATAAGTAGCCCATGAAGAATTCAACAGCTGCGCTGGACCCCATACCCTTGGGCGTGACACTATGAGCTACATTCAATTGCAAGGTCGCATCTCATGGTATATAGGCCGTTTGTACGCAAGCCTGCTGCTGGCTCACAATTCCGGTGCTATTCAATTGAACAAGGGAGCAAATTATAGGCCGAAGCCTCAAGACCATAAACCCCTCTAGCTCCCACAAGCTATTAATGGGCTGGAATAAAAGCGGTTTCCCAGCTACAATCCAATCACGGTATTAAGGAGTGCGACACAGGGCACTCAGCCAATAGAAAGTGGTCTAGCCGAAGGTGATTGACAGAGAGAGACTATAAAGTTGCATTCCACCCGCCCATGACAAAGTAACAGGCAGGTCCTAAAGTTGATGGTTTGAGCATTTATAGAGAGAGAGTAGGCGATTTTGGAGAGCAGCATCTTCCGGTTTTATTATTTTATATTATTCTTATTATGTTTTTACACTTAATCTTTGATTACACATATTTACAGATTACACAAATTACAAATACACATAAATGAAATAACACACATAGACACACATAGAGCTAGTTTACTCCATATACCCAAACATCCCCCAACAATTAATAAATATACATAAAACTATTTTTTTTCCCATCATATATATACAGTAACACTTATTTTTATTTATCATTATATTCTTTTGGGGATTGAAATGGAGGGAGGAGAGAGGAGGGGGGAGGAGTGGAGAGGCGGGAGGAGATCGATAAGAGAGAGGTGGCCCTGCAGAGTGGTGGAGGTTAGGAGGTGGCGGAGGAGGTGAGGAGTGGTGGAGGAGAGGGTGGAGGAGGAAGAGGAGGAGATGGAGGAGGAGGAGAGTGGCGGAGTGGAGGAGGTGGAGTGTGGAAGATAGCAGGATAGTGGAGTAGAGGAGGTGGGTGGTGGAAGGGTGCTCCTAGAGATAGGCACATGTAGTACAGTGAAATAGGGGGGGAGGCTGAACCCAGGGGGGTGGTAGTTTGTGGGAGGGATAGGCCTCAGGGGCAGATGAGGGAGTTAAAGATCTCTGTTCACAGTCAGGAGGGCAAGAGGCTAAAGGCAAGCAAAGGGCTCATAACTACACGCACCAGGAGAATGCAGTCCTACTTGGTGTCATCTTTGGATGACCCTTTATCCTTGCGGGGGGAGGTAAGTTAGGCCCGGCCGTAGGGCCCAGGCATGTAAGGAGGTAGCGGGAGCAGTAACAAGAATGGGAACAGTGGAAAGGGATGTGAGGTCTGTGAAGTACCAGTTTGACGACATCAGGGCCCAGGTGAGGATGATGATTGCCAAGGAGGCCAGTCAAGCTGCAGAACCATGTGGTTGCTCAAAGTGACTGTGCGATACAATAAGTGGGAGAGGGTAGCCAAGGACCTTCTAAGCAAGGTGCCTGCCTCTAGAGCTTCAAGCCTGGTGGCCCAGCAAGATCCAGCCTCCATATCAGGTGAATATCACATACACCAAAATGGCACCACATGAACATCACACACACTACACATATACATGATGACCAACAAGGACACTAACATGTCAGCTCTATGGAATTAACAAGGGATAGATGGATGCATCATTAAATCGATGAAGCTGACAAATCACTGTAATTCTTGGGCACAACAACAGTAATCAACCAATAGAGAGTCCATGTATGGGTGTGCCCACTGAAGCGTATGTAGTTACAGACCGCAGCTGGACTCAAGATAGCGCTAGGAGCCAAGAACAATCAAGATCAAGAACCAAAGAATAGATCACATCTAGCAAATGATAGCTACTCATAGTTGAAATTAAGTGAATCATCCAGGTTCAAGCCTAGATATCAGATAGTTAGGAATGTACACAAAACAATGTAGCAGGACACTGGCGAGCGAGCCCCCAACCAGCAGGAACCAGCGCGGGGGAGGAGGAAAGAAGCAGAGCCGAGGGACCAGCGGGGCTTTACCCATCTCCTCCTCCCCTCACCAGTGCGGCAGACTGACCTCCAGCAACATCACCAGGTCCAGCAACACCACATACTTGGAGCGAGGCTCCAGCGGGGCCCTAGACCCACCCCACTGGGCCACCACTGCCACCTCCTCACCCATCAATGGCCCACGGACCTCCATCCCCACCACCATCACCAAACCAGGCTGTCAAGCTACAAATCATGCGGAGGTCATGTGCTGCATGGCCAGGCGCAATAGGGAGGAGAGGAGGTACCATCTGATGACAGAGTCTCATCTTGCCAGGCCGCTCAGGATGGGGTTGGACCACCCTGAGGTATCCTCATAAACACTCACCCCGGCTGCTCCTCTCCTCCCCCCATGACTCCGTCAAGACCAGCACCACCACTGCTTGTGCTGCTGCCTCCTAGGGGGATTCCTCCCCCTGCCCCCCCCCCCCCACCACCACCACCACCAAGGAGACGGTGATCAGCTATGGGGGATTGGGGCCCTGATGCTAGGCGGAGGAGGATGCAGGGGCTGCACATATGTTTTGTGCCTTCTCAACAGCACTCCTCAGTTACAATCTATTGGTCCGAATGTTAACGTAATCTAGCCTGGCTACAGAGTATAGGATCATGGCCTATGTGATGGTAATATTTTGTACGCAGATGGCTACCTCCCATTCCCTGGTCCATGATCCTTTTCTCTGTGGACACGTAGGGTTCTGTTTAACATTTCACCAATTGATGGTCACTGTGGAATGCTGTTGAGAAGAGATGCTGCAGTCCCTATATTTTTTAAGGCCTAAGTTTGTGGGTGTTATATATATATATATATATATATATATATATATATATATATTTTTTTGTTTTTGTTTTTGTTTTTGTTTTTGTTTTAGATACAATTCAAGTCCATGAAGGCATCTTCTGCATCTGCAAGCATTATGCAGGAAATGTATTAAGTGTAAGATTTTCCCAGTGCCTCTCAGGTAGACATTCCTTCAATGACAGCCCCCCCCCCCCCCCAACATGTAACTTCCACAATATTAAAGCCATCATATATCCACATATCTAAGAAATGATTGTTGGTAGCTTAAATGTAGACTAATATGGATTTGCAAAGTCTCACAATAGCATGTTAATGGCAGACAGCATTAATATATGCACTATTGAAGCAGGTGATCCTGACCTCAATATCAGTCTGAGAACAGATCCTTGGGTCTGATTTAACATTGAATCTGGCTGCTGACCTTTAAGTTCTCTCCGTATTACTGGGTATTTTCCCCTATTTCTGATAGTATGACTATCCCTTAACATGTGCTAACTAACACCTGTATAGCTGATGGATGTGATATCAATGTTGATTAGCAATATCATATTGCGAAGGTGATAATACACATTGACCACTGACACTGGTCACAGCTAAGCATTTATTGTAAGATGACACATCATTATTAATGGTCATGGCCAATGAGCTATCCAGAAAACTACTGAATTGTTAGTAATGCTTGGTTAGTGGGAATCAGGTGAGTTGGTATATTGTTCTAGTTACAGTATTCTGTACTGTACATGCATGTTTTTGTTTTTTTATCCTCTGTTTTTTCTGTTTTTTTACTTTTTTTTTAGATTTTTGTTTTGGAAAATCACTGTATTTGTGAAACTGGATTAAACAGTTCATAGGTTTTTGCTCATTGAGCAGATATAGACAAGTCGTAATTGCTATGGACATGATATGCAAGTGATTTCTGATGATCCTGCATGTCATCAAATTCCTGTTGCAGTGGTGTGGTGAGCACATGTGAACCTGGTAGGTGCTATGCATTATGCTTATTCTAGACTATGACATTACCTCCTTTAGGTATCCACATACATCACATTTTGTCACATTCCTAGATCAGTAAACTAGTGAGCCCTAGTTACTGGGCAATAGGTTTATACACACCATAATAATAATAATAATAATAATATCATAAGATATCATAATACATATATTTATATATTTATATATATATATATATATATATATATATATATATATATATATATATAATGATAATAGATGGTTCATACACATGCAAAGTCCAATTTGTGATACTGTGGAGTATCAACATTCCCCGGTTGGCCTGATAACAATATGACAGGTGATAATGTCAATTGATTGATAGCAAAACACTTAATGGGATGTCACCAAATGATAATGGGTATACATCTTGGCACATGGCCACCAGCAATGGCGTCGGACTTTTCAGGATGGGCGTAGCAGAGATGGAGGTCAGTTGGCTGTTGCTCCATGTGCCTCTGTACAGTCTCCATGTGTTTTTGCGGCCCTTCTGATGGGTTAGAGTAGATTAGTGTGATGTATGTTCCCCTTCTGGATCTCTACCTTGTGGTGGTGAAGGGACTTGTGTACTTCAATGAAGCTGTGAGCTATACTATGTAGGGTCAATCTAGATGGGCAGGTCATAGCAGAGAGGTCAGGAAAATCACTGTCCACTGGAGAAAGAACTGGCAACCCACTCCAGTATGTTTTCCATGCAAACTTTGTGGATAAGCACAGACAGAGACATAATAATTAAGTAAGCTGCAGTCCATAGAGTCACAGAGAGTCGGACACAACAGAGGGACTGACCATCCTTAAATAAAATGTTCCCCTGGTACTTGATATATGCCACGTGGTGGTGGTGTAATTTGGCCACTATTTATTTTTCCAATGTAGATGTGATGAGTGAGATGTATATAAGATATTCTTTGTATTTTTAGGGTCCACATTAGAGCCTCTGTGATTGAGAAAGCGTTAATATGACATCCATTTTCCTGTTTTTGTGTTGCAATTTAATGGGGTAGTGTCTCTCTAAATGCCATTAGCAGCATGATGTTTCATATTGGCATAACCATTCCAACAAATGAAAAAAACATATGGAACCCGTAAGATTTTGGCTGCCATTTGTCGTTTGTGGGCTTGAATGCGATTGTGGTCTTGAGGAATTTTAGCAATTGAATAGCAATTTGCGATTTTAACAAGCATAACTCTTGTGGATGTGACAGATCAAAGGCTTCGATGGGCTGTAAGTTCCAGTTTTAACAACCACATTGATTTCAAGCCCGTAACACATCGACCGTTTGCGGCTCACAATAAAAAACACTAATTGAATAGCAAATTAACTTAAGGACTCCTTTACGGGCTACAGTAACTTTCAATTGCTCAATTGAATGTGGCTCTATATGTTTACTTTAATTCAGGGCCACAGCTACTGCCGGTGTGGAGCGTCGCACATTACTGTTTAGGATGTGTTTATTTCCATGCTTGCCTATGGAGTGTTGCCATTGAATTGTAATTTAAGTTAATGAAAAATGTAAGTTTTATGAAATAAGATTAATCCTGGTGAACTTTTAAGTATGCACTGGATATGTGACAGCAAAACAGAAGTGGAAGTATTTGAAAGCCGAGTGAGAAACTAAGCATCTAGAGAAGCTATGAGGTGGTGTGTGCTCATGTTCCCTAAATTTTTAGATAAATAATGCTCCTAAATTTAAATGGTTAAAAAAAAACATAAAAACCTTAAAACACAGTTTTTATTAATATATTTGATAGATTATTATCTTTAATAAATTAATCTATAAGTTTTAGTTGGCTGTATTTTGCAATATTTGTAAATTTTACAATTTGATATTGATACATCAATTATTTCAAGTGATTTAAGAGGACCCTAAAACTCTTTCACATACACAGAATATAGAAAGGTACCAATGTGCAAGAAAATGTGACTATGAGCTACTGAATGGTGAACGTAAAAATACTGAAGTTACCAATTTAACTTTTTTCCATGTCAAAAGACCACTGTAGTGCACTAACAACAGGAGACAGTTTGTCAGAAGCACCAATGCTGGTAGGCCTTGTGGTAGCCTAAGGAAGTTCCCACTGTTTTTTCCTGCCAACCCATTGCCTGTTTTGACTCACAGACAAATTAGTCCTTCGGAGATTGAACTGGCAACCCAGTTCAGTATCTTTGCCAAGAGAACCTTATGGACAAGACACAAGCAGAGATATAATAATATAGCACCAGAAAATGAGCCACTCTGATCAGAAGGTGCCTATCACATTACTAGGGAAGAGCAGAGCAGGAGTATGAGTAAAAACAGTTCTAATTAAGTGGTTGGTCCAAAGCTGAGAGGACACCCAGCTGCGGATGTGTCTGGAGAGGAAAGGAAAGTCTGCTGCTGCAAAAACATATTCAACATAGGAACCTGGAATGTGGAAACTATGAACCATGGAAAACTGGATGTGGTTAAACATGAGATGACAAGGTAAAAAATGTATATCTGGGAATTAGTGAACGCAAATGTACTGGAATAGAACATTTCACGTTAGACAACCAACAAGAATGGAGTAGAGCTCATAGTCAGTCATAGGGTGGCCAAAGGTATGCTCAGTTACAAGCCAATCAATGACACAATGATTTCAATTTCAAATTCACGGCAAGCCATTTAACATCACAGTGATTCAAGTCTATGCTCCAATCATGAATGTTGAAGAACCTTCTATGAAGATATTGAGATATATGGAGTACAAAATGAAGCAGATCAGAGATTAGTAGAATTCTGTCAAGACAATTCTCTGGTTATAGTGAACACCCTCTTCCAATAACCTCAGAGATGACTCTACACATGGAAATCACCAGAAGGACATTGTAGAAATCAGATTAACTATATACTTTGTAGCCAAAGATGGAGGAGCTCTATACAATCAACAAAAACAAGACCTGGAGCTGATTACAGCTCAGATCATGAGAATCTTATTGCAGTTCAGAACCAAACAAAAGAAAAGAAAAGAGGGAAAATCATCAGATCAAGCTAATACAAAATAAATAATATCCTGTTAATACACAGTGGAGATAAAGAATAGTTTTAAGAGACAGGGCATGACAGACAGAATGCCTGAAGGACTTTGGACCAAGCTTGCAACATTATCCAGGAAACAGAGAAAAATAATATCCTGAAAAGAAAGAAAACTAAGAAGGAAAACTGGCTTTAAAAGCAACCCAGAAGAGAAGGAAAGTGAAAGGTAGTTGAAATGATTTGTCCAAATAATTTCCAGAGTATAACAAGAAAAGAGAAGAAGCTATACTATAATGAGCGATGTAAAGAGATAACAGAATGGGTCAAGAGACAAGAGATCTTTTCAAGAAAATAGGGATCTCAAGGCCTTTCATAGTACAGTTGGTGTGATAAAAGAGAAAAATGGTCAGGGAATTAAAAGAAGCAGATCAAATAAAGAAGAGGTGACAGGAATACTATACAGGAAGGATCTTAAAAGGAACGACCTCAATAGTTTGTCCAATGAGCTGGAGACAGACATCTTGGAGAGTGAAATGAGATGGGCCCGGGATGTCTTGCTGATAACAAGACTGTAGGAGTTGATAGAATCCCAGCTGAACTATTCAAAATCCTACAAGAAGAAGATGTGGTTTCCTTTTGCTAGCCAATTTGGAAAACTCAACAGTGGCCAGTAGACTGAAAAAGTTAGTTCTACATCCCAATCCTTAAGTAAGGCAGTGCCAAAGGGTGCTCCTTTACATAGCTTGTTCATAGTCTGTCCATAGCTTTTATCTACAGATGCAAACATCTTTTGCTTACATTGCTACCAGTCACCATCTGAAGAGATCTTGGAGCCCAGGAAAATAAAATCTTTCACTGCCTCCGCTTCTTCCCCATCTATTTGCCAGGAAATTAGATTGCTCTTTGTCATGATTTTCGTTTGTTCAACGTTAAACAGAAGGCCAGCTTTTCCACTCTCTTCCTTCACTCTTATTAGTATGCCCTTTAGTTCTTACCAGGGTAGTACCATCCACATAACTGAGGATATATATTAGGATATATACATATATATACTAGCGACATTGCCTTTCAAAAAATTATGGCAATAAAATGTTAAGCCAGGCAATGCTGTTTGCCACACAATGCGAGGATATGGCCCTTTCTGAGCACCTTCATGAGTATTACTAATTGGGTTAAGTGTTACTGCCTTGGGTTAAGTGTTACTGCCTTGGGTTAAGTGTTACTGGTTTGGGATTCTTTTTTACTTCGGCCTCATTTTCATCCTGTTACATTTTTTCGGACGCCATTTATTTTCTTGCTTCGGTACTGTTGCATCTATAGGCTTTGGTCCTGCGGTGCTCATTGCAGCCTAAGTCCCGCGGTCCTGCCAATGAGTGCCTGTTGCCTTCAGCGCTCATTGAAGTCTCAAAGTTTCACAGGCCTCACGATGATCGCCTTTAGTCCTCATTGCGAGGGCTGCAGTTGCGGGTCGCAACTACGTCCCTCGATTCGCAAGGCCCGAAAGCGTGACGACAATTTGCAGTATGACAATATAGTTGATATATAAATATATATATATATATATATATATATTTACACACATATACTGTATATTATTAGCATAGATAGCATTGATTAGTTCATTCATAATGGCCAATACAAATATATACTTCCATAACATAATTATACAGTCAGTGCATTTACATGCGTTGAAAATGTACTTTGCTAAAGAGTTTCCTCAGAGATTTCTTTACCTGCTCATTCTTTAAGGTATAAATTACAGGATTCATAGCTGGGGTAATAACTGTAAACAGTATGGCAGCTACCCGATCTTTTTCTATTGAAGCTTCTGATGAAGGGCCAAGATAAGTGCACATAGCTGTGCCATAGAACATGGTGACAATGGTCAGGTGTGAGGAGCAAGTGGAGAAAGCTTTACGCCTTCCCTCTGAGGACTTTATCTTTAGGAGGTGAATGATGATATAACAGTAGGATATTATAGTTAGACAAAAGGTACAAATGCTTATAGCTCCAGCACTAGTGGCCAGCACAAGCTCATTGATATGGGTGTCAGCACATGCTAACTTTAGAACTGGTTTAACATCACAAAAGAAGTGTCTGATCTTGTTATGTTTGCAATAGGGCAACAGTGAGGACATTACAGAGATGGTCATGGAGTATATGATGCCAATAAGCCATGAAAAGAAAACCATTTGGTAGCAAACCTCCTTCTTCATGATTACATTATATTGTAAAGGATGACATATGGCAGCATATCGATCATAAGCCATGGTAGCAAGGAGGACACCTTCTGTACTGCCCAAATTGTGCGTAAAATACATTTGCACAATACAATGTTTCAATAAAATCCTATTCTGTCCAAAAAATCCTGCCAACAATTTGGGTACTGTCACAGATGAAAAAAAGATGTCCAAAACAGAGAGGTTGGCCAATAAAAAGTACATTGGGGTCTGAAGTGCAGGAGTGCTGGTCACTAGAACCATAATGATGAGATTCCCTGTCATGTTTATAATATAAAAGGGCAAGAAAAATACAAAGAGAACCAGTTGAAGCCATGGATCATCAGTGAGTCCCACTAGGTTGAAGTCGGTTATCAATGTCTGGTTTCCCCCTTCCATATGTTGCTGTAAACAAAATGATAAATTTTTATATTGTTTAATACATAGTATATTTTTTTCTATACAACTTGGAACGAAATTACTGATATAATTAAACTAAAATATTACAAAGAATCAAACACAAAATAGTTCATTCCAGTTCTACCTCCATACCATCCTTCTTAGAAGGTCAGTCCAGTTCCATTTTGAACATAGAATGAAATATAGTTTCATCCATTCCTACATTAATACCAGCATTCTTATAACATCGTTCCAGAACCAATTATTTAACTATAACAATTTTTATTTTCTGTCTTTTTTGAAAACTGTTCTGTTTTACCCATTTTCTAAAATAATTTGAAGATATATATAACACCCCTTTTATGTTATTATCATTGACTTTCTTTTATAAACTTGAGTGTATACTAGAAAGGTCAGGGCCAGAGCTACAGCCGGTGCCATTGGCCAGAGCACCAGGACCATTAATGCCTAGGTGCCGATTGTTACCAGTGGTAACTTTAATGTAAAGAGGTCCTTTATATAATAGTATTATATGATTTACAAAATAAAGTATCATACTCCATGATATTTTGCCATTACTTACGTATATTATATTAGGATGATAACAATATGTCCACAAAAAAAGATCCACATAGATGGATTGTAGTTTTAATTTTATACTTCATTGTACCAACTATTGGTGAGATATGCTGTGCAGTGTTAGTTTAGAAGGACAACAAAAATTATTATACCTACTAATTAAATTAAGGAATAAAAATCAAAAAATTTAAATGGAAATTCGATGCAGGTTGCCGAGAACCGAGTAACACTATACTGATAATACAGCAAAGATGGTACAGTTGGTAATATGTATCTCTCTCTGGGCCTTACATTTATATTAAGGTTTGACTGCTTTTTTGATACTGTTTGACTTCTTTGATTTAGAGAAATACTGTTAAAGGAATACTTATTTGTCTATAATTTCTTTAAACATTTTCCTTTTGATTACAAATAATGTTATCTTAAAATATGGGATGGACAGACTTATCAATAGTGAGGAGATGAATATAGAAAGGGAAATTATTTTTTTCTGTATACACAATTGAGCTAGTGATGGGATGGACACTACAACTAGACATTCACATTCTGTACCTAATAATTTATTAAAAGGACGACTGCATTATGGGAAAACTTCATACATTTAACAAATTCTGCTGCAGTTTATGGAATGAGTTATTCTACAAGGACTTGCCTTTCTGTCGAAGGTTCCTGCTATTCCTATCTGTTGTCTAATCCTGTTAGGATTGGTAGAGAAGGTAAAGGACACTCATTTATTGGTCATATCCTGGGTTAAATCGTATGGCAATATTTATTATATACATGGCAATTGATCTGGAGCAAAGAAATGGAAGACCACAGATTTTAAGTAAAATGGTAACTTTTATTTAATACTAAAAATATATGTCTGTTAATTAACATACAGTGGATATAAAAAGTCTGCACACCCCTGTTAAAATGTCAGGTTTCTGTGCTGTAAAAAAATGAGACAAAGATAAATCGTTTCAGAACTTTTTCCACCTTTAATGTGACCTAAAAACTGAAAAACCAACTGAAACCTTTTAGGTGGAGGGAAGAAAAATAAAAAATAAAAACAATGTGGTTGCATAAGTCTGCACATCTTCTTATAACTGGGGATGTAGCTGTGTTCAGAATTAAGCAATCACATTCCAAATCATGTTAAATAGGAGTCAGCATACACCTGCCATAATTTAAAGTGCCTCTGATTAACCCCAAATAAGGTTCAGCTGCTCTAGTTGGTCTTTCCAGAAATTTTCTTAGTTGCGTCCCACAGCAAAAGCCATGGTCCACAGAGAGCTTCCAAAGCATCAGAGGGATCTCATTGTTAAAAGGCATCAGTCAGGAGAAGGCTACAAAATAATTTCCAAGTCATTAGATATACAATGGAACACAGTGAAGACAGTCATCATCAAGTGGAGAAAATATGGCACAACAGTGACATTACCAAGAACTGGAGCTCCCTCCAAAATTGATGAAAAGACAAGAAGAAAACTGGTCTGGGAGGCTACCAAGAGGCCTACAGCCTAAGATGAAAGCCTTTTCTTACGAAGAAAAACATCCAAGCCAGGCTACATTTTGCAAAAACACATCTGAAGTCTCCCAAAAGCATGTGGGAAAAGGTGTTATGGTCTGATGAAACCAAGGCTGAACTTTTTGGCCATAATTCCAAAAGATATGTTTAGTGCAAAAACAACACTGCACATCACCAAAAGAACACCATACCCACAGTGAAGCATGGTGGTGGCAGCATCATGCGTTGGGGCTGTTTTTCTTCATCTGGAACTGGGGCCTTAGTTAAGATAGAGGGAATTATGAACAGTTCCAAATACCAGTCAATATTGGCACAAAACCTTCAGGCTTCTGCTAGAAAGCTGAACATGAAGAGGAACTTCATCTTTCAGCATGACAACGACCCAAAGCATACATCCAAATCAACAAAGGAATGGTTTCACCAGAAAAGATTAAAGTTTTGGAATGGCCCAGCCAGAGCCCAGACCTGAATCCGATTGAAAATCTGTGGGGTGATCTGAAGAGGGCTGTGCACAGGAGATGCCCTCGCAATCTGACAGATTTGGAGTGTTTTTGCAAAGAAGAGTGGGCAAATCTTGCCAAGTCAAAATCTTCCATGCTGATAGACTCATACCCAAAAAGACTGAGTGCTGTAATAAAATCAAAAGGTTCTTCAACAAAGTATTAGTTTAAGGGTGTGCATACTTATGCAACCATATTATTTTATTTTTATATTTTTTCTTCCCTCTACCTGAAAGATTTCAATTTGTTTTTCAATTGAGTTGTACAGTTTATAGGTCACATTAAAGGTGGAAAAAGTTCTGAAATTATTTATCTTTGTCTCATTTTTTTATAGCACAGAAACCTGACATTTCAACAGGGGTGTGTAGGCTTTTTATATCCACTGTATATATATATATATACATATATATATATATATATATATATATATATATATATATATATATATAAATTAAAAAAGAACGTTGAGTACAATATACTATATACACAGCAAAGAATTAATGTGTGATGCGCTGCTATACGTTGATTATGAAGATACTAGCGTATTGCCCGTCAAAAAATGACGGCAATCAGATGTGTATGTTTTAAAAGTTGTTTAGTTATTAATATACATATGGAATTGTAAGGTAGCTAATGTTGTTTTCTGTGTACTACTGAAATATAGAAATCAAATTAATAAATGAATGTGCGTAATTTTATGCATTGTGTTGAAGAGCTGGCAATCTGTGTTGATGTTGCAGCAGCATTAGTGGTGTGGAGGTGCTGTGTAAGCGTGATGAATGTGTGCAGTGTAATAGTGAGCGTGCGCGAGCCGAAACCGTTAACGTAACTGTGTACTTCCGCATTATCCTAAAATGGCGGATAATGTGTGGTATGCGTCTTAGCGGATTATCGGTACGTGTTTTCCGTGGTTATAGTGCTGTCGCCTGGTTTTCGTTTTATTCGTGCGGCATTTTTTCTGCGTCGCTCATTGCCAAAGTACTACGGTTTAACGTCTCGCCTCGCTGCGCGAGGCTCGCTGGGCAATGAACGCCTGCAGCGCTCATCGCTCAGCCCGCTAAAGTACTACGGTTTAACAGTAAATATGGTCAAACGGTCAAATGACGGTCACTAAAAATTAAATGTAGTGAAATGTGTTTGCCACACAACATGATGCTACATTTGTCTCTTTTTTTTTTTCTTAAAATAAATTTTTTAAAAAAATGTTTAATTTTTATTTTTGTAACTTACAACTTATATTTCACATCAAATGCGTTGGTTTAGGCGGGAAATCCGATGTTGCGCGAGACAAAGTCGTTAAATCTGTGTTAATGCGTAAATCTGTAATTGTGTTTCGTAAAATTTACTCACTACTGTCTTTTTACTCATTGCGTGGTTAATCCGCATCCTTTATCTCGTTGTTTTTCAAAGACATACGTCTGTGACTGTGTTTTACGCAGTTCGTAGTAGTATAGCATCGTTTTCATTTTTTGCGGCGGCCATTTTTTTCTCGCTTAGCCGATTTTCGATCTTTGTAACTCAGCTAAATCGATCTAAATTGCAGTTCCAACTCACTTCCAGATGTCCTGCCTGGTCCCCCATGCTGTAAGTGACCTTTGTTTTATTTTTTAGTGTGTATTTAGTGTTTTTTTTACTGTTTTTGTTCCGCCGCTTATCTCGTAATTTTTTTCACCTCGTATTTTTTTTCTAAGTGCTACGGTTTAACGGCTCACCTCGCTACATGAGGCTCGCCTGCAATGAGCGCCTGCGGCGCTCATTGCCAAAGTGCTACGATTTAACATAACGGCTCGCCTCGCTACGCGAGGCTCGCCTGCAATGAGGGCCTATGGCGCTCATTGCCAAAGTGCTACGATTTAACGGCTCTCCTCGCTGCGCGAGGCTCGCCGGGCGATGATCGACTGCGGCGCTCATCGCTAAGTCGTACGCACTATGCAACGCAGCGTGACAACGAATCGTAGTTACACAATTATAATATGTCATAGGGTATGCCCAGTATTTATGTTCTTAGGACCAGGTCTATAGATGTGCCAGCTACATCAATAAACATTCTAAGTAATAATCATACACCCTCCAATAAAATAGTGATTAATATGTAGTCAATATTGTTACTATCTAATAGAGTAGGACAATGTCAATCATAAACATTCTCAACTGGCTCGAGTTCCGCGGTTTGGCCATTAAAATCAATTTTTTTGCGAGGTCCCGCAGTTATTCTAAGGTCTACAATTTTTGCAAGTCCAACGGGCCTTGCGATGAGCGCTCATTGCAGCTAAGTCCCGCGGGCCTCGTGATGAGCACCTGCGGCGATCATCTCCACCAGTACAATGAGCGCCTTTAAAGCTCATTGCAGCTAAGTCCTGCGAGCCTCCACCCCCGCAACTGCGTCCCTCGCAGGTTGACAACTATTATATTTGATATTGCTATATGAATCAAACCAGGATATGACCAATAAATGAGTGTCCTTTACCTTGTCTATCACATTAATGTTTCGTTTGATAACTGATCCATGTTTAATACTAAGATAAGAAGGCAGTGTCCTGAGTTGGGTTATATTGTACTCACCCTTTATTACATTAATCCTGGAACAAAAGGAAACATCTATTGCAATGCAAAGCAAAATTGAATACAACGGTTCAAATGTATGCATTTATTTTAAATTATTTAAAAACATATTGCTAATTATTAATTATAAATATGAAGTTTCAGTTGCCATTTAACTGAGAAGGAAATCAATAAGATGCTACAAGATAGAAATGTAAATGAAGCACAAGATCGAAATACCTGAGTAACATTAGTTATGTACTAGTCATATTATTATTATTTCTAATGTTTCCAATCTCAGTCTGCACTTTTAGTATCCAAGGATTATGAAAATGCAGATTTGGTATTATTATTTAAGAATTCTAGAAAATCCAGGGAATCATAGAAGGTAAGTTTCACATCAAGAAACATTCTTGGAAGGATTTCTAAGGGATTATCAGCCTTATTAAATTGCAATTTGGTAAATTTAAGAGGGCTCTATTTAAGCACACCGCATATTTTATTTACAGAAGTTTTTAGTTAGTAAAGACCTCGCTTTTGGATAGAAGTTCACTAACTAAAAACTTCTGTAAAAAAATATGATGTGTGCTTAAATAGAGCCCTTTTAAATTTACAGAATCGCAATTTAATAAGGCGGTATATTCAGGAATATTTCAATAATAACTAGATAACAATAGTGAGAAAGCATAGTTTATGACAGATAGGTGGTGACTAACTATTCTAATTAATTTTAGTGAAGAAGTACGTGGATATTTTAATGACAGCAATATAGTGTCTGTAGTCTATTTGGATTTTGTGAATGCTTTGGATTTGGAGTTTGGCATTGCCTTAAATAGCAAAACATGGATAGAAAATATTTTAATGTAAACAAATATATGCTAAGTGGAAATTCGAAAAATCCCTAAATAAAAACTTTCTTGCTTTCTTATTTAAAAAAAAAAAAAAAGATAATAATGAGCAGCTAAATGGCAAATGAGCTTTATCATTGATTGATCAAAATCTAATGGTAGCAGAGATGCATGTGGACAGAAAACAAGTATAATTCTTCCAGTATATTAATCCTAGTAAGACCTCACCTGGAAAACGGAGTGCAGATTTTGGCACCACTTTTGAAAAATGACATTCTAGAGCTAGAAAACATGCAAAGAAGGAAAATTGATGATAAAAAAAATTATGTTATGATGATATTATGATGATATTATGCCCATTTTTTGCTTTAGTATACTGAATTCCCTTTATAATCCAATTGCGTTCCTTATCTATAAACTTAAAGTAAACATCACACAGCTTTTAATTGCATACTCCAGTTTTTTTATGGCTACAGTGTTAAGAAATATCCACTCTAGTTTTTGCCATTCACACTCTTATAATCACTTTCTATCCTTCCAAGTATATTACACATAAGCAGATAAAATACACAGTATTAAACATATCAAAATACCAAAAATGATCAATTGTGACAATCAGAGTAGTATTGAAAGTGGATGATTGACAACAGTATCAATAGAAGGAACATGGTAAAATACCTTAGATATGTGACCTTAACCTTAATTTACTATCAAACAACAAATGATAAGAAGCAGAGATATTAACTTTACAAAATTTCTGACTTTAACTTCTCTTGATTTTTGGAATCTTAGAATTTTTTAGATAGAAAACATTTTTGTGATAAACTTTCTTTGTCACTGGTCACTCAACACCTACACAATATACTGTACCAACTGAAAGTTGGTGGTATACTTCAGGCAGTCAGTATCTGTGAGGGAGCAAGAAAAGGTAAATCTATTCAGTCCAGACTTCCCTACAACGTTCAGCATTTATAATTTGACCACCATCATTTCTGTTAGAAACACAACAAGGACTTGTGATATATGTGGAATTATGAGACCTGGGCATTTTTGAGATGTAGCCTCCACAGCAAACACAACCCTGGTAGCAGGACAAATGCTGGAAATGTGATGGTCACATGAGCTGAAGAAGCAAAGGATTTAATATTATAATAGCACAATTTTATTATAATATTAAATAATATCATGTTATACTCTTGTAATATAATATTATCTACTGTATCTGTTTGTCAGCCATTTAGTAGTATGGTGAGAATTTTGAACTTAGCCCACTGGAAACATCTTGTGAATGTCCTTGTATCAGGCCAAGCTGTCTGCCTTGATTGATCAGATCCTTCCTATTTAATGGTACCAGCTTCATAATAACTAGTAAAGCAATATTCCAATAACTAATTTAATCCTTTCAATCTCCCTTTTCTGTTGCTCATAGATGTACTTACAAACCAATGTTTTCTTAGGGTCTTGAAATGGAAGTGAAGAGTTTTTGCTTATTTTGTAAAGTGATATCGGCCAAAGCATCACTGGTCATGAAAACTTTCAGATCACCTAAATTCATCTCTTTTTAAAGCTTTATTATAAACACCAGACACTAAAACAATCCCATGGGTCAAACATCTGCATCATACCAATTAGTAATACAGCAGCGGCACCAAATATCATCAAGGGACTATTGCTGCATGATTATCACTCAGTATTTCTTCAATTATGATTTTGTATTGCCAGGTATATTTTATTATTCACATTATATCATTTAGCTTATGGTGGGCAAATGAGTGGTATAAGCCTCCATCAGTAAAAGAGTTCAGTAAATAAATAGGACATTTGTATTCCTATCTAGGGGATACATTCAATTAAGCAATTTTAAGTTACTGGGGTCCGTAATGTAGGCCGTAAGCTAATTTGCTATTTAATTGGCGTCTTTTTGCGAGCTGCAAACAGTCTACAGATTTCGGGCTTGAAATCCCTGCAGTTGTTACTACTGGAACTTACAACCCATCTAAGGCTGTGATCTTTCAAGTCCGCAAGAGGTACAATCGCTAAAATTGTAAATCACTATTCAATTGCTCAAGACCGCAAACGCATTCAAGACCGCAAATGTTGGGCAAAATCTTACAGTTCCAAATAGAACCTGCAAAGGGTTTACAGACTAGTTTGTACCACTACAAAATTCAATAAAAACACACAAATGGACTTTAAAATATGGAGAAAGCGATGGAAGGCATTACGATTCATTGCAGGCCTTACATTTTTTTTTATCATATGTTGGAATGGTCATGCACATGCCAATATGAAAAGTCATGCTGCAAGATGCTGAAAGCAATTAAAGACACACTACCTGATTAAATTGCAACACGAAATCATGCAACTGCCTGCCATATTATCCCTTTCTCACTCCCAGAGGCTCTAATGTCGACTCTAAAAATACAAAGATAGTCTTATATACATCTCACTTATCACATGTACATTGGGAAACAAATAGTGGCCAAATTACACCTCCACATCACATGTATCAAGTACCAAGGGAACATTTTATTTTTGGTTGTTCAGTCCCTCAGCTATGTCTGACTCTCTATGACCCTATGGACTGTAGCACACTTATATATGTCTCTGTCTGTGCTTTTCCACAAGGTTTGCATGGCAAACATACCGGAGTGGGATCAGAGGAACATACACCACACTAATCTACCCTAATCCGTCATGAAGGGCCGCAAACATACATGGAGGCTGTGCAGAGGTACGCCCATGCTGGAAAGTCCCACGCCATTGCTGGTGGCCATGTGCCAAGATGTATACCCTTTATCATTTGGTGAAATCCCATCAAGTGTTTTGCTTTTTACTTATTTTGTTACATTACAACCTTAAGTTCAATGTTTTGTTAATCTCAGGTTTATGTGATGGATCAGAACACAGTAGTCAAAGTTGGTGAAGTGAAATGAAAAAATATAAACATACAACTATTTTTTTGAAATAGAAAACAGAAAATTGGCATGTGCGTATGTATTCACCCCCTTTGTTATGAAGCCCATAAAAAGCACTGGTGCAACCAATTACCTTCAGAAGTCACCTAAATAGTGAAATGATGTCCACCTGTGTGCAGTCTAAGTGTCACATGATCTGTCATTACATATACACACCTTTTTTGAAAGGCCTTAGAGGCTACAACACCTAAGCAAGAGGAACCACTAACCAAACACTGCCATGAAGACCAAGGAAGGGACAAATAATGGACAATGTTGTTGAGAAGTATAAGTCAGGGTTAGGTTATAAAAAAATATCCAAATCTTTGATGATCCCCAGGAGCACCATCAAATCTATCATAACCAAATGGAAAGAACATGGCACAACAGCAAACCTGACAAGAGATGGCCGCCCACCAAAACTCACGGACTGGGCAAGGAGGGCATTAATCAGAGAGGCAGCACAGAGACCTAAGGTAACCCTGGAGGAGCTGCAGAGTTCCACAGCAGAGACTGGAGTATCTGTACATAGGATGACAATAATCCGTGCTTCATAGAGTTGGGCTTTATGGCAGTGGCCAGAAGAAAGCCATTACTTTCAGCACAAAACAAAATGGCACATTTTGAGTTTGCGAAAAGGCATGTGGGAGAATCCCAAAATGTATGGACGAAGGTGCTCTGTTCTGATGAGACTAAAATTGAACTTTTCGTCCATTAAAGAAAAACCCTATGTCTGGCGCAAACCCAACACATCACATCACCCTAAGAACACCACCCCACAGTGAAACATGGTGGTGGCAGCATCATGCTGTGGGGATATTTTTCACTAGCTGGGACTGGGAAACTGGTGAGAAAAAGATGGATGGTGCTAAATACAGGGATATTCTTGAGCAAAACCTGTACCACTCTGCGCGTGATTTAAGGCTAGGACAGAGGTTCACCCCAAACACACTGCTAAAGCAACACATGAGTTTAAGGGGAAAACATGTAAATGTGTTGAAATGGCCTAGTCAAAGCCCAGACCTCATTCCAATAGAAAATCTGTAGTCAGCCTTATAGATTGCTGTTCACAAGCACAAACCATCCAACTTGAAGGAGCTAGAGCAGTTTTGCAAGAAGGAATGGGCAAAAATCCCAGTGGTAAGATGTGGCAAGCTCATAGAGACTTATCCAAAGTGACTTGGAGCTGTGATTGCCGCAAAAGGTGTCTCTACAAAGTATTAACTTTAGGGGGGTGAATAGTTATGCACATCGACTTTTTCTGTTTCATTGGTTCACAAATGGGGTCTTCTCATTGGCTGAATTTGATAGACAGCCTTTTCAGCCAATCAGAAGGCGCAATTGCAAATTGTATTCTGGAACACTCCATAGGAAGGTCATAAGCTTTCGGAGACATCCGCCAGAGCGGATGTGTGTCGCTTTTTTTTTTTTAATGCGCGGATGCTTCCGGAGAAGACGAGGAGGCCGGAGACATCGCGGAAAGGTAAGTATAATGTAGATTGTGTTTATTTAACTTTGGTTTATGTTTACTAATGTTTTTTTTTACAGGACTAGCGCCGGACGATGCGCAAAGATGGACGACGGAACATGGAGAACGTGACATGCTGGGACGGGACATGCTGGAAAGGTGAGTATAATATTTAGAATATTTAGAATGTTTAGAATGTTTAGATATTTCATGTAAACGTGTTGTATTAATTTTTTTAATCTTTTTTACCGTAGGTTGCTGATCTGAAGAAACATCTCAAAGGTAAGTGGTCTTAATTATTTTATTGTAGCTTACAATTAGGGTAGCTATATATATATAGATAGCATGTATTGTATATTAGATAGATAGATAGGGGGATGTATTATTAGATAGTATTGTATATTAGATAGTGGCATGTATATTAGATAGTGGCATGTATATTAGATAGGGGTGTATTGTATTTAATTGTGTTGTATTGTATTATATGTATTTCATTTTCAGGTGTGTAATTTAAAAAAAAAATTGTAGTGAGGGGGGGTTGTAATGTATTTTGTTGTTTTCTGTAATGTTTCTTTTTTTATTTTTTGTTCTGTAATGTACATTTTTTATTTTTGGTGATTTTAGTTTTTCTTATTTTATGTAATGTAGATTTTTGCTTTTTGAGGAATTTAGTTACTTGAGGCACACAGTACACTCACATTGTGTGACAAACAGCATTTCAACACTTTCTTTTATTGACCGTCATTTTTTGACGGGCAAGTCGCTACTACTATATATATGCATGATATATTTGATAGTCCCAGGCTCTTGGCCACTAAGTATATATGTAATAATCAACAATAGGTGTTATATCAAAAGAGCATTATACGATTGATATAAGCAATATGATATGCTCGATACAATAAATAAAATATGTTTTATACTTTTTAGCTCTTTTTTTTAGTTATTATAGGTGTGCACAACAATAGGGGATACTGTTGTTTATTTTGCTGTACATTATGACATTACCCCCTTTAGGTATTCCCTTTTTCCCCAAAAAGCCTCTTGCCCTCCGTGTATCCTCCCACACAACACCAATGATATTAATGGAAAGTCTGGTACATTTCTGAGTGTGCTCTGTGTATGAAATAAAGCTTTGTTACCTTTATCACTGTGTCAGTGTGTTTTCAATAGTTAGGTTTTGGGACATCCACATACATCACATTTGTGTCACATTACTATATCTGTAAACTAATGAGTCCTAATTACTATGCAATAGATTAATGCATATAATAATAATAATAATAGTAACATGAAAAGACATAATATATATATATACATATATAAATATATATATATATATATATATATATATATATATATATATACAGTATCTCACAAAAGTGAGTACATCCCTCATATTTTTGTACATATTTTATTATATATTTTCATTTGACAACACTGATGAAATGATACTCTGCTACAATGTAAAGTAGTAAGTGTACAGCCTGTATAACAGTGTAAATTTGATGTCCCCTCAAAATAGCTCAACACATGTCTAAACCGTTGGCAACAAAAGTGAGTACACCCCTAAGTAGAAATGTCCAAATTGGGCCTAACTAGCAATTTTCCCTCCCCAATGTCATGTGACTTGCTAGTGTTACAAGGTCTCAGGTGTTAATGGGGAGCAGGTGTGTTAAATTTGGTGTTATCGCTCTCACACTCTCTCATACTGGTCACTGGATTTTCAACATGGCACCTCGTGGCAAAGAACTCTCGAAAGATCAGGAAAAAAAAATTGATGCGCTACAATAAAGATGGCCTAGACTATAAGAAGAATGCCAAGACCCTGAAACTGAGCTGCTGCATGGTTGATAACACCATATAGCGGTTTCACAGGACAGGTTCCACTCAGAACAGGCCTCGCCATGGTCGACCAAAGAAGTTGAGTGTACATGCTCAGCGTCATATCCAGAGGTTTTCTTTGGGAAATAGAGTTATGAGTGCTGCCAGCATTGCTGAAGAGGTCAAAGGGGTCGGGGGTCAGCTTGTCAGTGCTCAGACCATAGGCCGCACACTGCATTAGATTTGTTTGCATGGCTGTCGTCGCAGAAGGATGGCTCTTCTAATGATGATGCACAAGAAAGCACAGTTTGCTGAAGACAAGTAGACTAAGGACATTGATTACTGGAACCATGTCCTATGGTACGATGAGACAAAGATAAACGTATTCGGTTGAGATGGCGTCAAGCGTGTGTTGCGGCAACCAGGTGAGTACAAAGACTAATGTGTCTTGCCTACAATCAAGCATGGTGGTGGGAGTGTCCTGATCTGGGCCTGCATTAGAGCTGCGGGCACTGGCGAGCTACAGTTCATTAAGTGAACCATGAATGCCGACATGTACTTTGACATACTGAAGCAGAGCATGATCCCCTCCCTTCGGAGACTGGGCCACAGGGCAGTATTCCAACATGATAACGACCCCAAACAAACCTCCAAGATGACCACTGCCTCGCTAAAGAAGCTGAAGATAAAGGTGATGGACTGGCCAAACATGTCTCCGGACCTAAACCCTATTGAGCATCTGTGGTGCATCCTCAAATGGAAGGTGGGGGATTGCAAGGTCTCTAACATCCACCCGCTCTGTGATGTCATCATGATGGAGTGGAAGAGGATTCCAGTGGCAACCTGTGTTGCTCTGGTAAACTCCATGCCCATGAGGGTTTAGACAGTGCTGGAAAAAAATGGTGGCCACACAAAGTATTGACACTTTGGGCCTAATTTGGACAGTTCCACTTAGGGGTGTACTCACTTTTGTTGCCAACGGCTTAGAAATTAATGGCTGTGTGTTGAGTTATTTTGAGTGGACAGCAAATTTACACTGTTATACAGGCTGTACACTTACAACTTTACATTGTAGCAGAGTGTAATTTCTTCAGTGTTGTCACATGAAAAGATATAATAAAATATGTACAAAACTGTGAGGGGTTTACTCTCTTTTGTGAGATACTGTATATATATATATATATATATATATATATATATATATATATATATTATGTCTTTTTATGTTACTATTATTAAATAAGATTATTATTATTAAATTAAAAGTATTAACCCCCCCCTTTGCAAAAGTATTCACCCTCCCCCGCATGGCGTGTTGTGTTGCCTGGAATTAACATGGATTGTTTGAAGATTTGCATCATTTAATTTATAGAACATGCCCACGACTTTGAAGATGTTTTTTTTGTATTATTGTGAAGCAAACAACAACTGTTAGTTGTTTGCACAGTTGTTGTTTGCTTCACAATAATACAAAAAAAACATCTTCAAAATACAACGCTTATTGGATAACACACCTGTTAATCTTTATTTGAACCAATCCTAAGGCTTTATTGTCATCAGCCAATTACAATGGAATATACCCCCACGTACTGATTGGTGAAGACATCTGTGCCTTCCCATTGGCTGTAATATTGATCCTTCACCAATCAGTACGTGAGGGTGTATTCTATTGTGATTGGCTATTGTCAGTGCAACCAATCAGAATGCGCAGAGGCTCCAACCAATGACCCTTTGGTGGTGTATTCCATTGTGATTGGCTGAAGGCATCTGCGCCTTGTGATTGCTTTAAATAAAGATTGACAGGTGCATTATCCAATCAGAGTGGGATTTTAGGGTGTATCCCTTTCTGATTGGTTCACACATTGGCGCCTCCTGATTGGGTGAATTTGATAGACAGCGTTTTCAACCAATCAGAAGGCTAGTCTGTTACCTGACGGTCGAGTCATTCTCTGAGGGTGGACCCTGAAGGGCTGTGGCGATGCATAGGACTTAAAAAGCTCTGCATGTCCTCCATCAACAACACTTCTGTAAAGCGTCCTCTCCTTGCCGGCGTGGTCATGGGAGGAGGAGGATTATGTTCACCTCTTCCGCTGTTAGATTGCTGTTGTGCTGTGACATCACCCTTAAACACTGTGTAAAGCATACTTTTTTAATTTATTTTGGTAGTGCTGCATCCTTTCCGACTTGTGGTAATTCAGTAACATTTCAGGCACTTTCTGCTTATACCGTGGGTCTAGTAGCATGGACAAACAGTACAGGTTGTTCTCCTTCATCCTTTTTATACAAGGGTCCCTCAACAGGCACGACAGCATGAAAGACCCGATTTGCGCAAGGTTGGATGCCGAGCTAGTCATGTCCCGCTCCTCGTCCTCAGTGATCTCACTGAAGGTATGTTCTTCCCCCCAGCCACGTACAACACCACGGGTACCAGATAGGTGACAATGAGCATCCTGGGATGCCTGTTGTGGTTGGTCTTCCTCCTCCTCCTCAAAGCCACATTCCTCCTCTGACTCCTCTTCCTCACAATCCTTTTCCAGCATTGCCACAGGTCCAGCAAGCGATGCTGATAAGGCTGTTTCTGGTGGTGATGGTGACCACAACTCGTCTTCTTCCTCTTCACGCTCATCTACGTCCTGATCCAGCACTCTTCGCAGGGCACGCTCCAGGAAGAAAACAAATGGTATGATGTCGCTGATGGTGCCCTGGGTGCTACTGACCAGGTTTGTCACCTCCTCAAAAGGACGCATAAGCCTAAAAGCATTGCGCATGAGCGTCCAGTAACGTGGCAAAAAAATCCCCAGCTCCGCAGAGGCTGTCCTAGCACCCCGGTAATACAAATACTCGTTAGCAGCCTTTTTTTGTTGGAGCAGGCGGTCGAACATTTGGAGTGTTGAATTCCAACGTGTCGGGCTGTCTAAAATCAAGCGCCTCGCTGGCATGTTGTTTCGCTGCTGGATATCTGTAAAGTGCGCCATGGCCGTGTAGGAACGCCTGAAATGGGCACACACCTTCCTGGCCTGCTTCAGGACGTCCTGTAAACCTGGGTGCTTATGCACAAAGCGTTGTACAATCAGATTACACACATGTGCCATGCATGGCACATGTGTCAACTTGACCAAAGTCAATGCCGCCAACAAATTTCTTCCGTTGTCACAAACCACTTTGCCGATCTCCAGTTGGTGCGGAGTCAGCCACTGATCCACCTGTGCGTTCAGGGCAGACAGGAGTGCTGGTCCGGTGTGACTCTCTGTTTTCAGGGAAGTCAACCCCAAGACGGCGTGACACTGCCGTATCCGTAATGTGGAATAGTACCTGTGGAGCTGGGGAGGTGCCGTTGATGTGGAGCAAGACATAGCAGCAGAAGAAGAGGACTCAGGAGGTTATGGAAGAGGATGGAGTAGGAGGAGTAGAGAAAGTGGCAGAAGGCCTGCCTGAAAGTCGTGGAGGTGTCACCAACTCCTCTGCAGAGCCACGTATTCCATGCTTGGCAGCCGTCACCAGGTTTAACCAATGCGCAGTGTAGGTGATATACCTGCCCTGACCATGCTTTGCAGACCAGGTATCCGTGGTCAGATGGACCCTTGCCCCAACACTGTGTTCCAGAGATGCCATTACTTCCTTTTGCACAATTGAGTACAGGTTGGGGATTGCCTTTTGTGCAAAGAAATTTCGTCCGGGTACCTTCCACTGCGGTGTCCCAATAGCTACAAATTTTTTGAACGCCTCAGACTCCACCACACCAGCTTGTATGGTAAAAGCTGGCGGGCTAAGAGTTCAGACAAGCCAGCTGTCAGTTGCCGGGCAAGGGGGTGACTTTGTGACATTGGCTTCTTACGCTCAAACATGTCATTGACAGACACCTGACTGTGGGCAGATGAGCAGGGACTGCTCAGGGCGAGACATGGAGTGGCGGATGGTTGAGAGGGGGCAAGCAGGGCAGCAGTGGTTGACGTGGCTGAAGATGCTGGACCAGGAGGAGGATGGCGGCTTTGACTTTGTGTGCTGCTTGTACTCATGTGTTGATCCCATAGGCTTTTGTGATGTGACATCATGTGCCTTCGCAAAGAAGTTGTACCTAGGTGGGTGTTGGACTTCCCACGACTCAGTTTCTTTTTGCACAGGTTGCAAATGGCATCACTGTTGTCAAAGGCAGACCCACGAAAAAATTGCCACACTGCTGAGCTCTGCAATGAATGCATTCTGGTGGTGGCAACAGCATGCGTTGACTGGCTTGCTGTCTGGCTGACCCCGGGTGCCGATGCATGCTGTCTGACTGTGCCACTAGCTACTTTCGATGACCTCCCGCTGCTTCCAACTTGTCTCCTCCTCCTCTCTCTCTCCCCATCTGAACTTTCCTCCTGTTCTTCTTCTCTTATAGCGGGCACCCACGTGACATCCACGGACGCATCGTCATCATCAACCGCTTCACTTGTATCTGACAACTGAACAAAGAAAGCAGCACCGTTTACAACATCATCATCACCATCAGACCGTACTTCCATGTGTGTAATGCTGCCTGACTGGGACATATCCCGGTTATCTACATCCTCTGGCACTAATGTTTGTGCATCACTCATTTCTTCCAACGGATCTGTAAATAACTCTGCTGACGGATCAAGTGAAGTGGCTGTGGTGCTAATGTTGATGGTGGCGGCAGGCAGGCGAGTGGTAACTGGAGAGGTGCCCGAAGCTAATTGGAGAAAGATGGTGCGTCTAGGTTCCGAGCGGAAGCTGTATAAGATTGGGTGTCCTGTGTTAGCCAGTCAACCATGTCCTCAGAACTTTTCAAGTTCAGGGTACGTTGCCTCTGAAAACTGGGCATTATTCTAGGGCCAAAGGGAATCACAGCACCATGACCACGACGGCCCCTGCGGGGTGGCCTGCCATTGCCTGTCATTTTGTTTTTTCGATTAGTGGTACTATGCGTGTAAGCTACTGTGACACCAGATATGAGTGTCACTGTGCACTGGCAAAAGTTGGCAGAGAAGGCGCTGTAGGCCTCACACACACGCCTGTAGGCAGGCAACTGATATTCAATCGATTACAGAAAAAAAAAGGGTTATTTTATTTCACTGTACACTAGATTGCACCAGATATGAGTGTCACTGTGCACTGGCAAAAGTTGGCAGACTAGATGCAATAGGCCTCACACACACGCCTGTAGGCAGGCAACTGATATTCAATCGATTACAGAAAAAAAAGGGTTATTTTATTTCACTGTACACTAGGTTGCACCAGATATGAGTGTCACTGTGCACTGGCAAAAGTTGGCAGAGTAGGCGCTGTAGGCCTCACACACACGCCTGTAGGCAGGCAACTGATTTTCAATCGATTACAGTCAAAAAAGGGTTCTTAAATGTCACTGTACACTAGGTTGCACCAGATATGAGTGTCACTGTGCACTGGCAAAAGTTGGCAGATTAGATGCAATAGGCTTCACACACACGTCTGTAGACAGGCAAATGATATTGAATCGATTACAGTCAAAAAAGGGTTCTTAAATGTCACTGTACACTAGGTTGCACCAGATATGAGTGTCACTGTGCACTGGCAAAAGTTGGCAGAGTAGGCGCTGTAGGCCTCACACACACGCCTGTAGGCAGGCCACTGATATTCAATCGATTACAGTCAAAAAAGGGTTCTTAAATGTCACTGTACACTAGGTTGCACCAGATATGAGTTTCACTGTGCACTGGCAAAAGTTGGCAGAGTAGATGCAATAGGCCTCACACACACGCCTGTAGGCAGGCAACTGATATTCAATCGATTACAGAAAAAAAGGGTTCTTTTATTTCACTGTACACTACGTTGCACCAGATATGAGTGTCACTGTGCACTGGCAAAAGTTGGCAGAGTAGATGCAATAGGCCTCACACACGCCTGTAGGCAGGCAACTGATATTCAATCGATTACAGTCAAAAAAGGGTACTTTTATTTCACTGTACACTAGGTTGCACCAGATATGATTGTCACTGTGCACTGGCAAAAGTTGGCAGAGTAGGCGCTGTAGACCTCACACACACGCCTGTAGGCAGGCTACTGATATTCAATCGATTACAGAAAAAAAAAGGGTTATTTTATTTCACTGTACACTAGGTTGCACCAGATATGAGTGTCACTGTGCACTGGCAAAAGTTGGCAGAGTAGGCGCTTTAGGCCTCACACACACGCCTGTAGGCAAGCAACTGATATTCAATCGATTACAGTCAAAAGAGGGTTCTTTTATTTCACTGTACACTAGGTTGCACCAGATATGAGTGTCACTGTGCACTGGCAAAAGTTGGCAGAGTAGATGCAATAGGCCTCACACACACGCCTGTAGGCAGGCAACTGATATTCAATCGATTACAGTCAAAAAAGGGTTCTTAAATGTCACTGTACACTAGGTTGCACCAGATATGAGTGTCACTGTGCACTGGCAAAAGTTGGCACAGTAGATTCAATAGGCCTCATACAACGCCTGTAGGCAGGCAATTGCTATTCAATCTATTACAGTCAAAAAAAGTGTTGTTTTATTTCACTGAGCACAATAGAAGCTGTTAGGTGTTAGCCTGTCACACACACGTTGGCAGGCAGGCATATGCAATTAGATTACACAGAAAAAAATAATAAAATAAAATAAATTATTTTCTAGCCCTAAAAAGGGCTTTTTGGGTTGCTGTCCTTGCAGCAGATATCAGATGAGTCCTTCAGGTGTGTAGTGGAAGATAAACACACAGCCTGGCTATCTATTTCCCTATTAAATCAGCAGCAGCTAGAATATATGTCTTCTCTCAACGAATGTAGCTTCAGAATGATTCTAAAATGGAGGCTGTCCTTCACAAGGAAGGCTCTGGAAGGGAGTGTATGCTGCTGATTGGCTGGAATGTGTCTGCTGACTGTAAGGTGCAGGGTCAAAGTTTCCTCAATGATAAAGAATAGGGGGCGGACCGAAAAGCGCATGTGTTCGCCGTTCGATGCGAACGCGAACATGCAAAAATCGCCGCGAATAGTCCGCCGGCGAACTGTTCGGGACATCACTATTCATTAATCAATGTGTAAACTATGTAAATTCAGCCATATATGTTAATACACTGCAACTTCTATATACTGCTGTATATACAGTATGCATGATATATTTGATAGTCCCAGGCTACTAAGTATATATGTAATAATCAACAATAGGTGTTATATCAAAAGAGCATTCTATGATTGATATAAGCAATATGATATGCTCGATACAAGAAATAAAATATGTTTTATACATATTCTCTTATCATTAAAAGTCAAGTAGCTTTTACAATATATAAAAATTTAGCTCTTTCAACTAACATTTAATCTATAGGATCACATTTGAAATAAACAGCCAATTATTTGGCATTACTATACAAGAAGTTAAAATTATTTTTAAGGCCTTAATATAGAGTCATCCTCTATTAACTGCCCTATTCTAAGTATTTTGATTTCTCCGTTTTTAGTATTTTTGTTCACTCTGCATATATAAATTCTACTTATGGTATTATAAGAATTTTCAAGTTTTAAACTTTTGTATTATCTCGTTAGTCTATTGTACACCATTTCCATGGTATTTAAAGGCTATAAAGGTTAGCCTTCGGATCATGGCGGTGACCCTTGCTAAAATCTAGAAACGTGCGTCGGGTCAGACGCAGGAGCATGCGCGCGTGTTGACGACATTATCGCGAGGCGTCTAAACCGCGTGTCATGCAGTCACTGTGCTCCTATGATGAGAATTTCACTATTAGAGTGTATACAATAAGATAGGAGCCCATATTCTCGCTTTAGCTATTCAGCAATATTATAACATCCATCTAAGCCTCGGGCATGTAATGACGGAGCTCCGATTTCCAATATCTCACTCCTTAATAATATTGAGTAATGCAATGACATTGAGCTTATTTGGATAGCATAGCACATACCAGGGTCACATGTGGTCACTACACCTCTGCATCCGGAATCTGATGAAAGGGTTATCAGAAATCACTCCATTTAATTGAAGAAACCATTAAGGTGGAGGAGGATGTAGGGGCTGCACAAATGTTTTGTGCCTTCTCAATGAAACGGATGCAAAAACATCTGGACTGTGTAATCCAATCCAGCTTCACACATCCAGTGTGTTCCCATAACAAAAATCTGAAAAGAAGTGCTAAAAAATAAAAAGCGAAGGAGGATAAAAAAAAACTAAAAACATGCATGTACAGTACAGTGCTAAATACTATAACTGTAACAATATATCAACTCACCTGATTCCTATCTGCAAACATTACTAACCATTAGCTAGTTCTCAGGATATCTTACTGGATATGACCATTAACAATGATGTGTCATCTCACAATAAATGCTTGGCTGTGACCAGCGTTAGTGGTCCGGGTGTATTATCACCTTCTCTATATGATATTGGTCATCAAAATTGATATCACATCCATCAGCTATACAGGTGATAACACATGTTAAAATATACTCATGATATCAGCAATAGGGGACATCACGCATTAATAAGGAGAGGACACAAAGGTCAGCAGCCAGATTCAATGGCACTTAAATTAGACACAAGGATCTGTTCTCAAACTGACATTGAGGAGAGGATCACATGCTTCACTAGTGACTTTATTAATGCTGTCTGTCATTAACAAGCCATTGTGGGTCTTTGCAAGTCCACCGCCATAGCGGTATTAGTCTACATTTAAGCTAACAACAATCATGTCTTAGATATCTGTACATATGATAGCTTTAATATTGTGGGAGCCAATGTCCAGCTGAGAGGCACTAGGTAAGTCGTATACTTAATACATTTCCGTCACAATGCTTGCAGATGCAGAAGATGCCTTCATGGACCTGAATTGTACTAAAACAGAAAAAAAAATTGGCAAAATAAGGCCTTAAAAAATATAGGGATTGCAAACATCTCTTATCATCAGCATTCCTCAGTTACCATCAATTGGTGAAATGTTACACAGAAAAATTATGTGTCCACATAGAAGAGGATCATGGACCATGTGATCGGAGGTAGCCATCTGCATACAAAATATCACCATCACATAGGCCAAGATCCAAAACTCTGTAGCCAGGCTAGATTAGGTTAACATTGTGTCCAATACATTGTCACTGAGGAGTGCTGTTGAGAAGGCACAAAACATTTGTGCAGCCCCTACATCCTCCTCCGCCTAGCATCAGGGCCCCAATCCCCCATGAGCGGCTGCCGTCTCCTTGGTGGTGGTGCAGAGGAAGGCATTCCCCCAGGATTCAGCGGGATATGCAGTGTTTGTGCTGGCGGCGGTAATCGTGGCAGAGGCATGGGAGGAGGAGAGGAGCGACTGGGCTGCGGTTGTGTGGGGAGGCCTCCGTGGGGGAGGAGGAGGGGCTTTGGACCAGAGGGTGCGCAAGGCATCTATGGTCAGTTGTTGGAATGCCCCATCCTGAGCGGCCCTGCAAGATAAGATTCAGTCATAAGTTGGTGCCTCCTCTCCTCCCTATTTTGCCTTGCCAGGCTGCGCATGACCTCTGTATGATTGGCAGAGATTCTGGCCTGGATTCCCGAAGACACTCCAGTTGCTGGCACATGATGGCCAGCATCTCCACCTGCGCAGCCAGTGTAGCTGATGGTCCTGCTGGTGACCAGATGATATTCTCCTCCTCTAAACCAGTGACCTCGACTCTTTCCTCCTACCCCTTCGCCGTTTTTTGCTAGACTCGTTCCCAGGCCTCCTTGAAGCGGAAAGAGAGAAAATAAAGGTATATATGTTAAGTATGCTGTATAATACATTGTTTTGTGTCCATTTCTAACTATCTGACATCTAAGCTTGAACCTGGATGATTCTCTTAATTGCAATTATGAGTAGCTATCATTTGCTAGATGTGATATATTCTTTGGTTCTTGATCTTGGTTGTTCTTGGCTCCTAATGCTATCTGGATTCCTCCTGTGGTCTCTAACTGCACATGCTGCAGTGGACATACCCATACATGGATTATCTATTGGACACATGACTGATCCATCAATTTCTTGTCAATTCCTAGAGCTGACATGTCAGTGTCCTTGTTTGTCATCATGTACATGTGGTGCCATGTCGGTGTTTGTGAAATTCACCAGACATGGTGGCTGGATCCTGCTGGTCCAACAGGCCTGAGGCTCCAGTAGTGAGCAACCGGCTCAATAGATCCTTGGCGACCCTCTCCCACCCATTTGAACTGACTTTGGGGCCACCACTTGGTGCTGCAGCTTGACTGTCCTCCTTGGCCTCATCCTCCTCACCTGGGCCCTGATGTCATCAAACCTGTTTGAGCTGTTACACAACTAGCCACAGAGTTGCTCTGCACCCCAGTAAGGGGGAAATTAGAGATGTGTCTATTAGGAACCCTTATGCCCCCTCAAAATAAGCTCCCACAGTTCTTCAATTTAGCTTCCAAGAGCCATATACTAAAGAACTGGAAGTCTGATAAACTTGATCTGTCAACGGGTAAAAAACAAAATTAATTATACAGAAATAAAGGGAAAAATTACTCACATATTCCTCGGTACATGGAGGTTTGGGGCCATGGCTGAAGAGTAGAGAGGGACAACCCTTGCATACACTATTAACGGGGCATCCACAGATCGCACCAATGAGGACCACATTCTCCTGGTGCGTGTAGTTTTGGTCCCGGTGCTTGCCTTTAGCCTCTTGTCCTCCCGACTGTGGACAGGGATCCTTTACTCCCGCATCTGCCTCTGAGGCCTATCCTTCCTCTGAACTACCCACTTCCTGGGATCAGGCCCCTCAACCTTTGCCCCTGTATTGGATGTGCTTATCTCTATGGGCACCTTGCCCCCACCCATCTCCTCTACTGCACTCTCCTCCTCTCTTCCACTGTCCTCTAACCTCCACCTCTTCCACTCCTCCATTCTCCTCTCTGCCACTCTCCTCCTCTCCTCCACTCTCCTTCTTTCACTCTCCTCCTCCTCTCCTCCTTCACTCTCCTCTTCCCCACTTTCCTCCTCCTCTTCTCCTCCACTCTCCTCTCCGCCACTCTCCTCCTCATCAACCTCTCCTCCAGTATCCTCACCTCCTCCTCCTCCTCTCCTCCACCATTCCTCACCTCTTCCACCTCCTCCTCCTCTCCTCCACCACTCTCCAGGCCCACCTCTCTCTCCTCTCTCTAAACTCCTCTCCCCTCCTCTCTCCTCCCTCCATTTAAATCCTCAAAAAGAATATAACGATAAATAAAAATAAGTGTTACTGGATATATATGATGGGGAAAAAAGTTGTGTTTTATGTGTATTTATTAACTGTTGGGGGATGGGATGTGGGCTAAGGGATGGGGGGGTGTCTGGAGTGACATAGCTATATGTGTATCTATGTGTGTTCTTTAATATGTAATCAAAGTTTAAGTGTAAGAACGTAATTAGAATAATATAAGATAATAAACTCTCTCTAAAACTGCTCAAACTACCAACTCAATCAATTAAGGGATTGTAACTGCGACCACTTTAATTCCAGCCCACTAAAAGCTTGCTGGCGTGAGAAGGTTTTACGGTCTTAAGGTTTCGGCCAGTGACTTGCGGCCTTGTTCAATTGAATAGCTACGTAATTGTAGCAGAGTTCAAGCCTGCAGCAAGCCCGCAGACATAGGGCCTGTATACCACGAGTTGCGGCCTTGCAATTGAATGAGGCTCTAGATGTCTAAAAACAAGTAAAAAATGTATCTGCTTCTCAGAATTCAGAGAAAAACAGTTATTGCACTGCATTCTGAGATACATAGCAGGGACATGCAAATTATTCCACAATTTATTTTTACTCTTTAACCCAATAACACTATATATGTGGCTCCATTTAGATATAACTGCTCTATAACTGCTGTCCAGCATAGCATACAATGGATTATGCACAGGTGTTTCTTGCCGCTGGCTGAGAGGCTGTAGTCTTATAAACACAATTAGTTCCACATGCAATAGTCTCTATATCTATCCGATTTAAATTAAATAAAAACATCTGTAGAATGAAACAATGAAATTACATTGCATAAATGTGTGTGACAATAATAATTAAAAAATATTATTTTGTGAACAAGTATTTGCATATAAATGCAGGATTCTCTTTTATTTAATCATGTGATTCCTCTAACCAATTATCTTTTGCTATTGGCTGAGAGCATGGCCAGATTACCCATAAGGCCAACTAGGCAGCTGGCTAGTGGCACTTCTCTGTTTATTCTTACATTTTACATTTTGCATAATAATAAACCCCCCTTTTTTATAGTATACATAGTTTGGTCCTCCCTTTTCGCTTCTATCACCGGTTCCCCTCACGATGTGTCTTAGATACCCCTTGCCTTCGTATAGTATTCGTAACTCGAATAGACATTTGGGTCATAGTACAATGGAGAACTGATGAGCAGAAGGGCGCATATGGAACCGTGAAAAACAGGACAGCGACTGAAGGTACCACATTTGAATCACATTTGAATCAACACACATGTTCTGTTCATACCACATACCTCTGAGGTTCAGCCAGGTGAGAGACCAACAGATTGAGCTGAATTTGACCTATATTTGAAATCATAGGAGTAATCTGCACCAGGAGATCCTTGTGCCTTCTCTCCCACTCCTCGATTTTTCAGATATACAACTGTCATACACTCGAGCTACCAGTGTATTCGCGAGAAGCAGCAGATCACCACCAGCAGATCCTGTACCCGCCACATCCGCCGAAGATCTCAACCTTGGATTTAAGAGCTCTTCACTTCAAATTGAGAGACTCTAAGTTACAATTATAATAGGTATTTCATCTTTACATTCAGGCTAAATTTATTGGTTGAATGTGATAAGAGAGACTTTTCTCCCCATACTCTACAAGTTTTAAATTACTAGTATCATTGGTAGGTCTATTTATTTTATTTATTTATTTATTTTTTTCAGGATCAGCAATTAGTGTTATCTGGGTATTTATTGTACGTTAATTGGTAACTGAGCGCTTGGGCCTCTCTATCTGGAAATTAAACATTTCCATTTCCATATTATCTCTGTGAAGGGTGCCTCTTTTTTAACTTAAAAAACCTTAAAAATGGTTTCTAGCTTAGAAAAAACAAAAAATTGCATTTCACAGAATGGCCACTATTATATATATATATATATATATATATATATATATATATATATATATATATATATATATATATATATACTAGAGAATTGGCCATCAAAAATTTATGGCAATAACATTTTAAGCCATGACAATGCTGTTTGCCACACAATGTAAGGCTTTTGCTCCTCTGAGGGCCTTCGGCGCTCACTGTGAGCCTCTCCCTTTGTGTGCTTCTTTGCAACGATCACCTTTGGCGCTAATCGCAAAGACAGATATATAAGTACAGTGTAACATTTACAATTTTTTTTAGTACAGTGAATTAATAAATTAATAAATTAATATGAATTAATAAATTAATATACTTTACCTATTTATATTTATTATATGCAGCAATCAATATCCTGAAGAGCTAAGAATCTTTTACTTTTTTCCTGCATCAGGAAATGTACAGTTGGACTGTTGATGAGCTGAGGAAAAAGTGTTAGGAATGTGCCAATGCTGTATAAATAGGTTGCGTGTGCGAGGCACAATCATTTTAGAATCGTGATGTTATTATTTGCAAGTTAGTGTTGTAAAATGGCGGCTTTTTTCTATGTGTTACTTGGCTTGCTAGCATTTTCTGTTCCTGGCTGACTCGTACGTGCCTGGCTGGGATTTTTGTGCCTCTGTCTCCTTTAGCAAAGTTTCCATTTTTTTCGGCTGCCATATATTCTCGCTTAGCCGATTTTCGAGTGCCGAAACTCTGCAAATTCGGTTTAAATTCACGTGCAACCTGGCGTTCCCCCCGTTCTGTGTGTGAGTGTTTTTTTATTTTGTATTTTTCTTTTTCTTGTTTTTTGTGTTTTTTGTGTTTTTTGATTTCCGCTGTTTGGCCGTTAAAGTCGTATTTTGGCAAAATCAATTTTTTTGCCCCTGTGATTCCGAAGTTGGATTTTTCTCAACTGCTTGCAGGCCTGCGTGTTTCAATGCCTCAATGGCAGGAGCACCTTCGGCGCTCATTTCAGTCTAAGTCCTGCATGATTCAATGCCTCAACTGCCTTTGGCGCTCATCGCCTAAGTTCTCTGAGGTTGGAAGGCTTCTATGCCTCAGGTTATTTTTAGGTACCATAGGGAAATGTGATAGATATAGATATAGATATATAGATAGATAGATAGATAGATAGATAGATAGATAGATAGATAGATAGATAGATAGATAGATAGATAGATAGATAGATAGATAGTGTTGTGTGCTCACCTTAAGTAGTGGGTTCTATTCCTTAGTTTTTCTAGGGAGACTACTGAGATTAAGACTCTGGTTAACTGAGCATATATCTATGGTGTGCAAAGCAGGTCTGTGTAAGTGAAATAGTGTTTTTTTATATCTATAATGAGAGGGAATAACAGTAGTAGTAGTATCTTTTTGTTCAATACTTTGTGCTCACTGACATCAGACATGAGGTGTCTGTATGTCACCACCTCCCACGTCGGCATCTCTACACCTCCACACTCATGTCCAGCACAGCATGAAGCTTCTCTTTTATATTCCACTTGTTTAGTAGTGGGTTCTAAACCTTAGTGTTTCTAGGGAGATTACTGAGATTTAAACTCTGAGTCTTCCATGTATACTTAAGACCGGCTGTGAACACACATTCGAGTTAGAGAGCTAAAGCCAAACCTGCCTTGGGTGTGAGTCAGCAAGTTTATTTCTTCAAATCTGCTTATAAAAACTACCATAGCTTTACCGGAGTTCTTACTGGAGCCCTTGGAAAGTACCCTATGTGGTGCTATACAAAGATAATCTTTACATTTTAACAGTAATAGCATTCTAAATATGTAGGCATAAAAATACAAAAACCTACATTATTATTATTAACTTTTATTTGTAACACGCCAACATATTCCGTAGCACTGTACAGGGGAGAAGAACAGAGAAAAATACAATATTAACAACTGAAGAAAATGGAGGGTCCTGTTTTGAGCTTAGAATCTTCATGGAAAGTACTTTTTTTCCCAAAGCACCATACAAGATTGGAAACTTGCTACTTACAATCTAAAGGGAGTGGAAGAGGCAGAAAATATAAGGGATAGCAAGGGTCAGGAAGTAAGTGAAAGTTTACTTAGGTGGGAAGGTGGGAAAACTTGGAAAGGTTTTTCATTTCCTGGTAGTGGGAAGGGGTCTCATAGAAAAGCATTTGAGTGACTGACTCTAGTTTAGTGTGTTATCTGCCCCTAGTGGTCAGACAATATAATCTGCATGTGGGGAAGTCAAGGGTTAGCTTTACAGAGTGGGGGTTTACATTTTAGGCATATAAGAGGGGCAACATTCAAACACGTGGACTATGGACAGGGTTAGCAGCCGTGGGAGCTGAGCATGACAAATGATAGGTGGGACTGAATGAGGGTTCATTGTTAGGAGATATATCTCCAGAACAGCAAAATAAGCAGGGAGAGGAGATGAGAGAACGACTTGCAAAAGCATTTCAGCTTATGAACTTTAGAACATGAAGGAGATAGTAATTGGAGGAAGGAGAGGATTCCTTATCATTTATCAATTTTCTACTGATATTTTATAGATTTAAATGTCACAAGTTATCTCCAAGAAAAATATTATACAATATGATAATAGTAAACAATTATTTGGATTTGCAAATCTTTTTAGAAACAATTAGTTTACAATAACTATACAAAACAGAAATGGGCAACCATTTACTACAAATGTAAGTATAAATCAAACTAATTTATAGACAGTTATGTTTTAAGCCCAAGAGGTTTACATGTTCTCAGAAGGTAATGTAATTCAAAATATATTAAGTTATGATCTTCAACAGACTCTAACAGACCTACCACTCTAAGATATTGCATGTGCTTCTCTTTTCCAAATCTTCTACTTTATTTAGCAAATTAGTATTCTACTGAACTTGGGTTTTTATTTGTTTTTTCTTGCTCAATCAGCCTGTCCTCCATATTAGATATTGTCTGTTCTATTTGGTCCATTCTGTCATTCATTTTCCTGATCTCCTCTTTAAATTAGTCCAATCCATCTGCATAAAAGTAGCCGAGATCTGTTGAACAATAGATTGGACCAGTTGTCAATAGAGAGTTCAAGCTGTTGACTCTTTAGGTTCTTTCACATTTTTTTCCCCTTCTGAGTAGATGATTTTTGCTCACCCCCATTGTAATGAGCTCCAGCCATCTCATTCAGCCCTGGGGATTAATGCGTCTGCTCATTTGGTGGCTTGAGGAAACTGAGCAATTAAATAGCGATTTGCGATTTTAGCCCTGCAAAAGTGAAAGATCAAAAGCTTCCTTAGGCTTTAAGTTGCTAAGATAACCATCTCCATTTTATCAAGCCTATAACTCGGAAGCCATTCCGAGCCCGCAAAAAGACATCAATTGAATAGCAAAGTAGCTTGCTTCCAGATCTCCAGGAACCTCAACTGAATGATGCCCCAAGTGTTCAAAATAATCAAACAGAAAACAAATGATGAGTTCACATAACACATTTCCATACATTTCTTCTTTAATCAGTGCAATTGCATACTTTGCAAGTTAGCTCTGCAAAAGAGTTTTTGCAGAGATTTCTTTACCTGCTCATTCTTTAAGGTATAAATTACAGGATTCATAGCTGGGGTAATAACTGTAAATAGTATGGCAGCGACCCGATCTTTTTCTATTGAAGCTTCTGATGAAGGGCCAGCATAAGTGCAAATAGCTGTGCCGTAGAACAGAATAACAATGGTCAGGTGTGAGGAGCAGGTGGAGAAAGCTTTACGCCTTCCTTCTGAGGACTTTATCTTTAGGAGGTGAGTGATGATATAACAGTAGGATATTATGGTTAGGCAAAAGGTACAAACGGTTATAGCTCCAGCACAAGTGGCCAGCACAAGCTCATTGATATGGGTGTCAGCACATGCTAATTTTAGAATTGGTTTGACATCACAAAAAAAGTGTCTGATCTTGTTATGTTTGCAGTACGGCAACAGTGAGGACATTATTGAAATGGACACTGAGAAAGTGATGCTAACAAGCCATGAAAAGAAAACCATCTGGTAACAAGCTTTCTTATCCATGATTAAATTATATTGTAATGGATGGCAGATGGCAGCATAGCGATCATAAGCCATGGTAGATAGGAGGACAGCTTCTGTACAACCAAAAAGGTGAAAGAAAAATAGTTGGGCAATACATTGTTTCACTGAAATCCTGTTCTGCCCAAAAAATCCTGCCAACAATTTGGGCACTGTCACAGTTGAAAAAAAAATGTCCAAAAAGGAAAGGTTGGCCAATAAAAAGTACATAGGAGTGTGAAGTACTAGGGTGCTGGTCACTAGAACCATAATGATGAGATTCCCTGTCATGTTCATAACATAGAAGGGCAAGAAGAAGACAAAGAGAACCAGCTGAAGCCTTGGATCATCAATGAGTCCTGCTAGGATGAATTCTGTTAACAATGTCTGATTTCTCCCTTCCATATGGTGCTGTAAGCAAAAGCATATATGGTTATATTATTTCATACATTGTATATTAATTTTATTATTATCGTTTATTTGTAACGCGCCAACATATTCCACTATACATATAGTGCTATACATGGGTAAAAACAATGCAAAAACAATAGCAATATTAACACACTGCAAAGGTTGGAGAGCCTTGTCTTTAAGTTTAGTATCCAGTGCCCATAGTGCTTTCTCCAAAGCCCCATTCAAAATTGAAAACTCACAAACTTACAATCTAAAGGTATTTGGGTGTGGTACAAGAGGGTGAGAGAAGTGTTGTGCACATTAGGGTGGAAGGCGATAGGCTTCTTTAAATAGATGTGTTTTTAGTAATGTTTCGAAGGTTTTAAGGCAGGGAGATAGTCTGGTGGAGTGAGGCAAGGAGTTCAAGAGAATAGGGGCAGCACAAAAGAAGTCCTGAAGGAATGAGAGGGGGGGGGCAAGGAGGGAGATAAAGTGAGGGGGAGAGAGATAGAGAAAGAGGGAGTGAGAGCTAGAGAGGGAGACAAACAGTGGGAAGAGATACAGAAAGAGGGAGGGAGAAGAGAGAGAAAAAGATGGGGAGAGAGAAAGAAAGAAGAGGGGGAGAGAGAAAGAGAGAGGGAGAGAGAAAGTAGAGGGAGAGAGAAAGAGGAGAAGAAAGGTTGAAGTGAGAAAGAGGGGGATAGAGAGAAAATGGAGAAAGAGGAAATAGAGTGAGAGGAGAGAGAGACAGAAAGAAGAGGAGAGAGGGACAAAGCGAGGGGAGAGAGTAGAGAGAAAGAGGGAGAGAGGGGAAGAGAGAAAGAAAAGGGGAGAAAGAAAAAGGGACAGAGAGGGTGATAAAGAGCTGGGAAAGAGAGAAAGAGAAGGAGAGAGAGAAAAAGGGAGAGAGACAGAAAGAGGAGAAGAGGAAGAGAGAGACAGAAAGAGAGATTAAGAGGTGGAAAGAGGGAGACAAAGAGAGGGGAGAGAGAGAAAGAGAGGGGGCAGAGAGTAGAAAGACAGTGTGAGAGACAGAGGGAGGGAGAGGGAGAGAGAAAGAGAGGGGGAGCGATAGAGATGGAGAAAAAATCTGGGAAGAGAGACAGAAAGAGGGAGAGATGGGAAGAGAGAAAGAAAAGGGGAGAAGAGAGGATAGAGAGAAAAAAAGGGATAGAGAGGGAGACAAAGAGAAGGGAGTGAAAGAAAGAGGGGGAGAGGGAGAAAGTGAGAGAGCCAGAATGAGAGAGCGAGGAGGAGGGAGACAAATAGAGGGGAAAGAGAGTAAGAGAGGGGTAGAGGGAAAGAAAGAGAGTGTGAGAGAGAGACGGAAAGAGGGAGAGAAAGGGAGGGGAGAGAGAGAGATGGAGAGGGAGACAAAGAGTGGTAAGAGAGACAGAAAGAGGAAGAGGGAAAGGAAGAGAGGGAAAGAAAGGGGGAGAGTGGGTGTGGGAGAAAGGAAGGGAGAGAAAAAGATGGGAGAGAGAGAAAGAGAGGAGGAAGAGAGGAGAGAGAAAGAAAGTGAGAGAGGAGATGGGGGAGAAAGAGAGGGAGAGAAAGAATGAAAGGGGTGATAGAGAATGAGAGGGGAAAGAGAGGAGTGAGAGAACAAGAGGGCTAGAGACAAAGGGAGCGAGGAGATGGGGAGAGAAAGAGAGGGAGAGAGAGAGAGGACAGAGGGAGAGTGAGTGGGGGAGAAAGGGAAGAGAAAGACAGAGAAAGAGAGGGGAAAGAGAGAAAAAGGTAGAGAGAGAGGGGGAAGAGAGAAGAAGGCAGAGAGAGAGGGAAGATGGGTGAAGAGGAGGGAGAAAGCGGGAGAGAACGCAAGAGAGAGGGAGAGAAAGAGAGGGGAGAGAAAGAAAGAAAGAGAGACAGAGAAAGAAAAAAAGAGGGAGAGACAGGTAGAGGGAGACAAAGAGGAGGAGAGACAGAAAGAGAGAGAGGGAGATACAGAAAAAGGGGCAAGAGAGGAGGGTGAGAGAAAATAAGGGTGGGAGAGGTTGGGAGAGAGAAAATGGTGGGAGGAGAGAGTGAGAGAGAGAAGGGAGAAAAGGTGAGCAAGAGAACAATGGGGAGAGAGAAAGAGAGGGGGCAGAGAGTAGAGAGAGTCGGAGAGAGAGGGAGAGGGGAGAGATAGAGAGGGGGAGAGATAGAGAGGGAGAGATAGAGAGGGAGATACAGGGTGGGAAGAGGTACAGAAAGAGAAGGGTGAAAGAAAGCTGTAGACGAGAAAGAGAAAGAGGGAGAAGAGAGAGCAAAAGAGGCATAAGAGAGGGAAAAAGAAAGAGAGGAGGAGAGAGAAAGAGGGGACAGGAAGAGTTAGTGGTGGAGAAGGGGAGAGATATAGAAAGGGAGCGAAAAAGATTAGAGAGAGAGAGAGGGGGATAGAGAGAAAAGGGAGAGAGGGTGGGAGAAAGGAGAGGGAAAGAGGTGGGAGAGAAAGAGAAAGGGGGAGAGAAAGAGGAGGACAGAAAAAGAGAGGTAGACAAAGAGAAAGAAAGAGAGGAGTAGGAGAGAAACAGAGGGGATAGAGAGAGAAAGAAATAGCGTGGGTGTGAGAGAGACACTGGAAGAAAGAGGGATAAGAAGAATGGGGGCAGAGACAGAAAGAGGGAGAAAGAGAGGGCAAGAGAACAATGGGAAAGATTGGGAGAAAGATAGAGAGAAAAGGAGAGGGAAGAGAGAAAAAGAGAGGGGAAAAAAGAGAGAAAGAGAATGGAAAAGAGAGAGGGAGATGGAGATAAATTTAGGAGAGAGAGAGAAAGAGATGGGAGGGAGAGAAAGAGAGGGGTAGAGAGAGAGGGAGAGAAAGAGAGTGGGTGTGAGAGAGACAGAGGAAGAAAGAGGGAGATAAACAAAGAGTGAGGAGAGGGACAGAAAGAGGGAGAAAGACAGGGCGAGAGAAAAAGGGGGAAAGATGGAGAGAGATAGAGAGAAAAAGAGAGGGAGAGAGAAAAAGAGAGTGAAAGAAAGAGAGTGGGGGAGAAAAAGAGAGAGGGTGAAAAAGACAAATTTAGGAGAGAAAGAGAGAGAGAGAGAGAGGATGGGAGTGGGAGAAAGAGGGAGAGTCTCGGAGAAAGAGAGGGCAGAAAGAGAGTGGGTGAGAAAGAGAGGCACAGAGAAATAGGGGGAGAGAAAGGTGGAGGGGAGCAATAGAAAGAGGGAGAGATAGAGAGAAAGGGGAGAGGGAGAGGAAAACAGTGAGATAGGTGAAAGAGAGGGAAATATAGAAAGAGGTGAAGGAGAGGGAGAGAGAAAGATGGAAAGTGGGAGAGAAAAAAAAGAGGGAGGGAAGGAAAGAGAGAGGAGGGGAGAGTTGGAGAGAGAGAAAGAGGGAGAGGAGAGGGAAAATGAGGGAGAAAGAGAAAGAAAAGGGGAGACTGAAAGGTAGAGAGAGAGGAGAGACAAAATGGAGGGAGTGGAAGAGTGATGGAGGGAGAGAGAGAAAGGAGATAGGGAGAGGGACATCAAGAAAGGGATAGAGAGAGAGAGCGGCAAGGAGAGAGAAATAGGGAAGGAGTGAGAAACAGAAAGAGAGAGAAAAGGAAGGGTCAAAAGGAAGGAAGGTAGAGAGAGAATAAATATATATTTTGTTCACATGGGGGGGGGGGGTAAATCAGTAACCGCCCCGGGTGGCAAGAGCTTTAGCAACACCACTGATACTGTAGTAAGGAGGGCTTTCAGTTCTTGGGCCAATAAATTGATTACTCAGGAATTAACTAGATAAATTTAAAAAAAAAATGGCCCTACTAGAAATGAGGCAATCTTGGATCCAGTGATCAGATATAATGTTGTTATTTCATCAAATATTGAAGTAAATGAACACTTAGCTTAGGAAATAGAGATGTCCCGAATAGTTCGCCGGCGAACTGTTCCCGGCGAACATAGCATGTTCGCGTTTGCGGTGAACTGCGAACATATGCGAGATTCGACCCGCCCCCTATACTTTATCATTGAGCAAACTTTGACCCTGCATGTCACAGTCAGCAGACACATTCCAGCCAATCAGCAGCATACACTCCCTTCCAGAGCCTTCTAACTCATGGACAGCAGCCATTTTGGAATCATAACTAACTTGCAGTCTTACTGAGAGGAGGCTGAGTGTAGGTGATACTGCATCAATAGGGAAAACCATAGGTAGGCTACTGTACACAGTGTGCAATACAGTCCTGAAGGACTCTTTTGATCTCTGCTGTAAAGACACCCCTGTGTCTCTTCCCCCCCCCCCCTTATCATCATCCTCCCATCACCTTAGCACCCCTCACACTTATCCCTAACACCCCTCACCCTAACCCTAACACCCCTCACACTTATCCCTAACACCCCTCACCCTAACCCTAACACCCCTCACACTTATCCCTAACACCCCTCACCCTAACACCTAACCCCCTAACCTTAACACCCCTCACACTTATCCCTAACACCTAACCCTAAAACCTAACCCTAACACCCCTCACACTTATCCCTAACACCCCTCACCCTAACACCTATCCCTAACACCCCTCACCCTAACCCTAACACCCCTCACACTTATCCCTAACACCTAACCCTAACACCTATCCCTAACACCCCTCACCGTAACCCTAACACCACTCACACTTATCCCTAACACCCCTCACCCTAACCCTAACACCTCTCACACTTATCCCTAACACCTAACCCTAACACCCCTCACACGTATCCCTAACACCCCTCACCCTAACCCTAACACCCCTCATACAGGGGAGGATGATGTGGGAGGTGGGAGGATGATGAGGGAGGGGGGATGAGACACAGGGGAGGGTGATGAGGAAGGGGGCAAAGAGACACAGGTGAGGATGATGAGGGAGGGGGGAAGAGACAAAGGGGAAGATGATGAGGGAGGGGGAAAAGAGACACAGGGGAGGATGATGAGGGAGGGGGGAAAGAGACACAGGGGAGGATGATGGAGGGGGAAGGAGACACAGGGGTGGATGATGATGTATGGGGGAAGAGACGCATGGGAGGACGATGAGTGAGGGGGTAAAGATATACAGGGGAGGATGATGTGGGAGGTGGGAGGATGATGAGGGAGGGGGGATGAGACACAAGGGAGGGTGATGAGGAAGGGGGCAAAGAGACACAGCGGAGGATGATGATGGAGGGGGGAAGAGACACAGGGGAGGATGATGAGGGAGGGGGTAAAGAGATACAGGAGAGGATGATGAGGGAGGTGGGAGGATGATGAGGGAGGGGGGATGAGACACAGGGGAGGGTGATGAGGAAGGGGGGAAAGAGACACAGGGGAGGATGATGAGGGAGGGGGTAAAGAGATACAGGGGAGGATGATGAGGGAGGTGGGAGGATGATGAGGGAGGGTGGATGAGACACAGGGGAGGGTGATGAGGAACGGGGAATGAGACACAGGGGAGGATGATGAGGGAGGGGGGAAGAGACACAGGGGAGGATGATGAGGGAGGGGGGAAAGAGATGCAGGGGAGGATGATGAGGGAGGGGGGAAAGAGACACAGGGGAGGATGATGATGGAGGGGAGAAGAGACACAGGGGAGGATGATGAAGGAGGGGGTAAAGAGATACAGGGGAGGATGATGTGGGAGGTGGGAGGATGATGAGGGAGGGGGGATGTGACACAGGGGAGGGTGATGAGGAAGAGGGCAAAGAGACACAGGGGAGGATGATGATGGAGGGGGGAAGAGACACAGGGGAGGATGATGAGGGAGGGGGTAAAGAGATACAGGGGAGGATGATGAGGATGATATAACTTCTGCAAGTGCGCAGTACCACTCATATCTGTTGTCACAGTAGCTTGCACGTATAGTACCAATCTGTCAAAACCTGTAATGATGAATGAGGTCTAGAGTAGCCTGGTTCCCTTGTCCTCTACAGGTTGAGACCTAATGTTGGGGTGACTCCAGCCCAACACATGAGTGCAAGCAGCACACAAACTCAAAGCCGCCATCCTCCTCCTGGTCCAGCATCATCAGCCACATCAACCACTGCTGTCCTCCTTGCCCCCTCTCAACCATCCGCCACTCCGTCTCTCGCCTTGAGCAGTTCCTGCTCATCTGCCCATAGTCAGGTGCCTGTAAAGGACATGTTTGAGCGTAAGAAGCTAATGTCACAAAGTGCCCCAAATTTGAAGTGATACGACCAACCAAGCATCTTTTTCCATCTCCCGGTCCCAAAAATCCAGGCCTTATACACGTGCCCTGATAGGTGACGTAACAAGTATTAAACTGATAAGAGTAGTACTTACAAACACGCCACTCCTATCTGGTGGCACCTTTGATTGCACGCGCCGTGCCCCAAATTTGAAGTGATACGACCAACCGAGTATCTTTTTCCATCTCCCGGTTCCAAAAATCCAGGCCTTATACACGCCTCCTGATAGGTGCTGTAACAGGTATTAAACTGATAAGAGTAGTACTTACAAACACACCACTCCTATCTGGTGGCACCTTTGATTGCACGTGCCGTGCCCCAAAATTGAAGTGATACGACCAACAAAGCATCTTTTTCCATCTCCTGGTTCTAAAAATCCAGGCCTTATACACGCCCCCTGATAGGTGACGTAACAAGTATTAAACTGATAAGAGTAGTACTTACAAATATGCCAGTCCTATCTGGTGGCACCTTTGATTGCACATGCCGTGCCCCAAAATTGAAGTGATACGACCAACAAAGCATCTTTTTCCATCTCCTTGTTCTAAAAATCCAGGCCTTATACACGCCCCCTGATATGTGCTGTAACAGGTATTAAACTGATAAGAGTAGTACTACTTAACACACCTTTGTAATAATGCAGAGAGAGGCAACCCAGTGAGAAGAGTCTGAAGAAGAGGAGTCAGAGGAGGAAGGTGGCTTTGAGGAGGTGGAAGACCAAACACAGCAGGCGTCCCAGGGGGCTTGTTGTCACCTTTCGAGGACCCTTGGTGGCCGGGTGGATGAAGAGACCTTCAATGACATCAGTGAGGACAAGGAACAGGACATGGCTAGCTTGGTATCCAACCTTGTGCAAATGGGGAGTTTGCGGTTGTGCAAATGGACTGTTTGCGGTTGTTTGCGGTGCGTTAAACGGGGAGTTTGGTCTGTCACTGTGAAGCGGGCCTAACCCTTACACTACCTGATCGATACAACATCATACCTGATGTTTTAAAGCTCGTTATTCCAAACAATTTAGGAATGTTAGGTAATTTATGCCCTTTATGGCTTAAAACGAGACTCTGCATCAACTATGTAATTTTCTGTGGGAGTTTTGCATTGGATCCCCCTCCGGCATGCCACAGTGCAGGTGTTAGTCCTGTTGAAACAACTTTCCCATCACTATTGTGGCTAGAAAGAGTCCCTGTGGGTTTTAAAATCCGCCTGCCCATTGAAGTCTATGGCGGTTCGCCGGGTTTGCCGGTTCGCGAACATTTGCGGCGGTTCGTGTTCGCTGTTCGCGAAACGAAATTGTTATGTTCGCGACATCACTATTAGAAAACAATGGTTATAATGGTATCCCATTTGAACTCTTAAAAGCTATATTATAGCAAACAAAGACTTTAGATATGAGAACAGCATTTTTGAATAGCATAATTGCAACTGTGCCACAAAATGCAGAAATATTTAGACAACCTTGAACCTTGGTAAATCAACACATACCCTGTGCAAATAAAATTAAAAACTACATTACAATCTATGTGACCTAAGGAAGTAAAACAGAAATAAGAAAGAAAAAGCTGTTGTGCAGTTTATGTACGAAGAAAGGATGTAGAAGGAATACTAAACATTCTGCAAATATAAAAAATTATACTGGCTAAAATAAAAATAAATATCAAAGGGAAGTAAAATATATTGTAGAGATATATTTTTTTTATGTTATACAAATAGCAAAACAATCTGAAAAAGAAAATAATGCAATCTTATAATATGAGATAGGCAGGCATATCAGTAGTGGAGAGAAGAAGGCAGATTATTGTCTTCAGTATTATCAACTGAGCATTTGATGGAATGGACCCTGCAACTATACATCTTGTACCTAATAATTTATTAAAGGATCAGTATATTATGGGATAACATCAGACATTTAATAAATTCTGCTTGGGTTATGAGGGTTATTCTACTTGGACTTGCTATTATAACGTTGCTATTCATTTTGACTTTCAGTAGAATTGATAATAGATATTATCTGACTTCAAGGTTCCTCATAATCTTACCTGGTGTCTAATTATGTTAGAAGCAAAAGGAAAAGTCTTCTTCTATTAAAGGAAAATTGAATGAAATGTTTAAAACGTATGTATTCATACTAAATAATCTAAAAACATATTGCCAGTTATTAACTGAAGTTCGTAATTTGTGCAAACTATAAATATGACACTTAACGGAGAAGGAAATCCAAAAGAGACTAGAAGATAGAGATGTTAATGAAGCAATGGGTCTAAATACGTCCAGGTTTTCTTATGGAGCTGCGTTCTGTCCTAGTCATAGCATTATTTCTAATGTTTCTAATCTCAGTCTCTACTGTGTAGTATTTGAGGATTATCAAAAAGCAGATGTGGAATATTAATTTAAGAACTATAAAAAATCCAGGGAATCATAGACCGGTAAGTCTCACATCAATAGAAGAGACCTTCTTGGAAAATTTCTAAGAGACAGGAATATATCACTTATGATAACGAGATAACAATCATGATACTGCACAGTTTATGGCGGACAGGTGATGACTAACTAATCTAATTCATTTCAATGAAGAAGTTTCTAGACATTTTGAAGACAGCAATTCAGTTACTGTAGTCTATTTGAATATTATAAATGCTTTTGATATATGGGGGATTACTGAACAAAATAATGAAAGTTGATATTGTAGTAAATATCAGAACATGGATAGAAAATATTTTAATGTAGGCAAATATTTGATGTAAAAGGAACATATTCAAAGTGGACTAAAGTGGTAAGTGTATTTTTTTAAGCCAAATTAAACAAGGGCCTACTTTCTTGCTTACTTTACCCCGCAAGACTTTGAAATCCATCCTCCATTTTTCTTTGACACAATCCTGATGATCTCTGTTTCCATTGGCTCCATATAAAATAATAACTATGGACTTACTTGATTGATTATGTTCTAGCCTGCAAATCCGACTGACGACAAATGGTTTGCGGTTTTGTGGCACCAGCTCATAGCTCGCAGCCTTTCTAATTTAATTTGCATAGTAACTCGGGCCAAATTACAAGCCTGCAGCCGTTGGAGTTACTGGCTTAGAATTTAACAGTACCCTTAATCGTTTCAATCTGCCTTTTTCTGTTGCTCATAGATGTACTTACAAAACAATGTTTTCTGATGGTTATGTTCTCTCAATGGAAGAGAAGGGATTTTTGCTTATTTTGGAAAGTGCTATCGCCCAACACATCACTGGCTGTGTCATGAAAACTTCCAGATCACCTATATTCAGCTCTTTTTAAAGCTTTATTATTAACACCAGAGACTAAAACAAACCAAACAAACCCTTGGGGTCAATCATCTGGGTCACACCAATGAGGAATACAGCAGCAGCACCAAATATCATCAAGGGACTATTCTTGCATGATTATCACTCAGTCATTGCTAGCTACTGTATATTTCAGTATTTCCATTACATAATTTAGCTTATGATGAACAAAAGAGTGATAGAAACCCTTCCTCGTACAGAGCACAGTAAATAAATAGTACATTTGTGTACGTTTGGACATCTAAAAACAATGTAAAAAACATCTCCTGCTCAGATTTCTGAGATATACAGTTATTGCACTGCACTCTGGGAAAATGGGCAACCAAATAAGTTCACAATTCGTTTCCCTGTTTAACCCAAAACCACTTTATACATGTGTGGCAATTATAATAAAAAAAATATTTTAAATGTGAATTCCTTTATTATCAGTATTTTCATATAAATGCAGAGATCTGTTTTATTTACATCATGGGAAGCCTCTGACCAATTATATTTTGCTGTCGGCTGAGAGGCTATAGTATATACTTGATATCTATATCTATCATTCATGCTTACAATCTGTGAGCCCAATTTAATTGCAAACCCGGATACAGGCCGTAGGTCTGGGGGTGTGCTGTAGATTCTGATGCTATTCAATTGAACAAGTTACGGGCCAAACCTTAAACCACGCACTCGCGCATAGCAGTTCAGGGCGGGAACATGATCAATTACGCAATTTAGAAACATCCAATAGAAAATGAGGCAACCATCATTACGGCAGTCAATGACGACATGTCAATCAATTAGGTTTGGGGGGCCGATATGTGATGGGACTTCCAAACCCTCAAAATACAAAACAATAAAAAGGAATGCCAATACTGTTCTAGTCCATATGGGTGGTCTGATATGTATTAACTCATTGATTCCCGAGATCAATATAACCCAGAAAAGACACATAAAAAACAATAATTTGTTATTGCCAATTTGCGAGCTTGAGACTGTTGTGCAATTAATTATAATGTCTTTCATCCCTTTCCCCGTTATTTAAAGTGCAGTACTGATTTTTTAGTTGCATTTACAGTGCTACGGACAGGGGTTAAACCCCCTTGCGGGTCCTCTCTAGCACTCATAGAATTTTCTCTTACATTAGCCGTTTATGGGTGTGAAAACATTTGCCGGCTTGGGGATTGTAGCAATTGAATAGCGATTTGCGATTTTAGCGATTATAACTCTTACGGACGGGAAAGATCAAAGGCTTTGGGAGGCTGTAGGTTATGGGTTTAACAACTGCAAAGCCAGTAACACGTAAACCGTTTGGAGCCCACAAAAAGACGCCAATTGAATAGCAAAAACTTCTGATTGCTCAATTGAATCAGGCTCTGTATGTCTATTATTTTAAAGTTAATCATCCAAATATAAGAATTAAACATACAAAAGAAGGATTGATGAATAGACTGTTTATGAGATAATACTGATATTATTTCCGGTTCCCCACTCATGTGATAGATATAGCCAATGACATCTGAATAACGGATTATGATGTAATCTTCAGTGATTTGAGGGATGCTGTTTAAAAGGAAGCAAAATGTGTCAGCAAGGAAGGGAGCCTAATATTAGGTAATCCCTTGTATTTTAGTAAGATAACTCCAGTAAAGAACCAGTGTTCTGGGCCTAAGAGGAATCCAATGGTCTTCAAAAAAGAAAGAATCAAATGCAATTCTTCAATCAAGATGGCTGTGTCCACCTATCCTTGGCAGAAAATGAGTACCAATGTGTCAATTAAAGCTGAATGATAGTCAAAGAGAGTATATGTAGAATCCACCCCCCACCCCCTAACAGGTGTGGATTTATATTTGCTTTTTGACAGTATATCTTTTCTTTATTTTACATAGTTACAAAGTTGATATTGAAAAAAGACTTTTAGTCAATCAAGATCAACCTTTTTAGATCACCTCTGATCTTGGTAATATGTGGATTAATTGTTAATTGATCCAGAGGAAGGCAAATAGAGAAAATACCATTGAAACATTGCCAAGGAAGCCTCAAGACTAATGACAGTACCTACTGGTGAAATGCGTCAACAGGGAGGTAAGCTTCATTTTTGACCCCTTGTCTTTTATTATTATAGGTCCCATAAAGAACCAATGTTAACTGAATATCATTTAATGACCTCATCTAAAACACAGGCTAGAAGCAGTCTAGACAAAATCACTAGGAGAAGTAAGTGTACTTCAACAACACTGTAGCAGAATAACAAGATGTATTAAAGAAAAAATATTAGTGTTATTTTTTTAATTACATTTTTAATTAGAATTTAATGCTTTATAACACCTACCATTTTCCCTTCTTTTATGTTTTTTTATTTTTCCCTTTTTTAAACCATTTTTTTCTTAATTTCTCTTTTTTAAATGAACAAAATAAAAGTAAAATGTTAAATATTCAAATTTTAAAATGAGTGCATAATAAAACATGCAATTCTTTTCTTATGAAATATTATTGACACATATTTTAGCCAATCAACAGCCATTAAAATATGTATATAAGGCAAGGGTGCAGTCAGGAAACAGTTAGATGGAACTGCTCAGGGAGAGCTTCTCAGAGAATTAGCTACATTAGTTAATTAATTAATTAATTAATTTATTTATTTTTGGTCTTGTGCAATTCTTTTATGTGGAGTCCCTTCTGTGGCCTAAGAGGAAGCCGAGGGTCTTTAATCAAGAACGAATAGGATGCATTTCTCCAATCAAGATGGCTGTGCCCACTTATCTGGCCTGAAAAATGAGGACCAGGACATCAGTGATTATACCTGGATGGTCGTCAAAGAGATGGTAAGAATAATTCCTCCCAACAGGTGTGGATTTTAAAAAAATCTTTTTTATTTTCTTTTTCATCTTTTTATTATTTTATTTGTAATTTTGTTTTTATTTTTTATAGTTCTTTTTTTATTTTTTTAAATTCTTCTTTTTTATTTTTTGTAATTTTATTTTTGTATTTATTTAGTTATTTTTAATGGGGATAGTGGCAGAAACTGTGGAGATAGGGTTTTTAAAGGTCCAACAGGACCCTGATGGTAGTTAAGTGTGCCATGGAGGTCCATAGGGTCTCCCATAAAATGGTTTGGTTCAGGTATCACGGGGTTCCATAAGGACCCCTGTGGTCATGGGATAGTATACCATGGGGATATGTAGGGACCACCATGGTATATGTGTTAATGTCAGGTGCCATGATGGTCCATATGGATGCTCATGTTAAAAAGCTAATTTTAACTACCAAGGGAGAACATAGGGACCACTATGGTTATGGTAGAGGCCACACTGGGGTCCATAGGGGAGAACCAATGGGTTAGTGAAGCCTCACTCTGAAGCACAAGGGGTGAGGGCACCTATCTGCCTCCCAGGCGTTGAAGGGAAATACCTAGGCTCATAGGAGGTAGCAGGTCATAGGTGGAGGGGTCATAATCTGCCTGTATTCATGGTTTAATCATTTAACTCCTCCCATGCCATGGGAAGGGGTTTAGATAAATGGATATGGCAGAAACCCCTTTGGTGCTAGTCAATATGTTTTACAGGATTACTTTTTGAGGCAGCCGTGCGATATATCTGTAAATTTGCTTATAAAAACTCCTATAGCTAAAAATCAGTTGTTACTGAAGCTAAGGGATATGGCCCTATGTTAGTGCTATACAAATATAATTGTTAAATTTTAACAGTAATACCATTCTGCGGGCCCCATTCAAGTCTTTCATGCTTGCAGCTATGGTGCAAGTTCATATGTCACTTGTAAACCTATCTATTCAAATGTATCATTTCATTCAGTGCTGTGTGAATGCAGCACTGAATAGGCTATGATGAGTTCTCAAGTTATGATGACCTGCCGCCCTCAAATTTACCTCCAAGCCATTCCAAACAGTTGTAACAGTACTTCTCACAGGTTACATGTTGTGAATAGCCCTTATTTTTCTCCTGAATCTGATGAGTACTCTAGACCTCACATAGAGACTTAAAATTGCCTCTTAAAATGATTCAATAAGCAGTTTTGATTCTGTCATGAGTAAAACACTTCAATTGAGTTGGATATCAGGCTTTTGTATTCAACACAATTAAGACGTTAACAAAATGCCCCATAGACACTAAACACAAAGCATTCTTGGGGAATCTCATGCATCCCCCTAATAGCCCTCCCCACTATGAGCCCAGGGATCTCCAGGATTCCCCCATTTAAAGTACATTAAATGTGAGTACCCTGGGGATTCCCCTGTTCTACTCCCTGAAGGGAACCCCAGGAATTCCAGCACGCATGCAAAACGGAGAACCCCCATGATTCCCTCCCCTGCTAACCATTGTTCCCCGATGGCATCTAACAATTAAGCCCATGGAACCTAAAACTTAACACCTACCACAGGGTCCCTAATAGTCCCCCTTTTGCAATCTAAATAAACCACATATTTCTATGGCATCTAACTTGTAACCTAGCATTAGAATAGATTTTTTTGTTGAATTATTATTGATTATTATTTGTTATTTTGAATGTATTTTTTTATTTTATTGTAATGTAGGTTTTTTTTATTTTGAAATTCAGTTATTTTTATAGTGTAGTGTTTTCTATTTTTAGAACTTTAGGGATATTTTTTTACATAGGGTGCCATAAGGGTCCTTGAGGACCTCCATGGAACATAAGGGGTTAAATGTAAAATACAATTGGTCGACTTTCTAACAACCACTTCCCAAATTTCTGATGTAGTGAAACCTAACTAGGTATTCCCTAGGATGATGACTTGCATCACTACACTGATACAGCACAATAACAATTTATCACAATATAATGGGTGGTCACTAGATTAAGGTGGATTGGTACTTTTTACTATTGACGCTCATATCATTGGCTAATTTCTGATGTTGTGAAACCTAACTAGGTACTCCCTAGGATGATGGTTTGCATTCATGCATTGGGACAGCAGTTTGGTTGGCTTTGTAAGAATCAGTGGGTAGGATTTAGACTATTTAAGTGGCATTCCTGAACGCCATAACTTTTTTCTTGCAATATTTTTACCATGTTGCAGTGGTAATCAAGCTGTTTGTGAAATGCTTACACTTTTGCTTTTAATTTCAATATTTATTGGAGGTTGCTTAGGCATGGATTTACTGGCTAAATTATTGGGATTACATATATCATCAGAGTAGGGAAGTTGGGAGGTGGTTGTTAGAAAGTCGGCCAATTTCCCTGTTATGTCACCTAGATTGACACCACTTTTTCATACTTTCCCATATTTTCATATGCCTTTCCTAGATGATATATGTTATATTTGATCATCTAGTTAAATAATCTCTTTATGTTTACCCAAATGTGGAGTTATTCACCAATTATTTTTAATGGTTTAAATAAAAGGTTAAAGGTTATTTCCCTGAGTCAGAGTGCTCTTGCTGGAAAAGAGTTTTCTATCTATCCATTTTTTGATTATTGGTTAATGTTAGATACAATAGGTAACCAAGGGTTAAAATCATACTGCCATGGTACCCCCATGGTATGGGGTTAATTAATGGGGTCATTACAGGACACCTGTGCATGAGGGTTGATATTAAATGCTCCCATAGGATCACTATGGCATTCCATATAGGCTTATATTAAATGCCTTTATTTGGGGATGGATTTTAGATGCCTCAATAGGACCTTCATAGTATAAATCTTACCAGGACCTCCATGGCATATAGACTAATATTAGATGTCATGGAGGTCCTGAAAGATCTTTTATGACATATCAAAGTGCTGTCAGTGCCATAGAGATCCTTGCAGGACTTCCGTGGCTAGGTAATTAGTTAGATGCCATAGGGTTCCTTACAGGACCCCTGTGACATATGGCATTAGTTTTCTGTGATCTCCATGGCATGGGGTTAAAGGCATATTTACATGGATTATGAATGCACCTTATAGAGGAGAATCTGTAGTGTATGAAAATATTTGTTTGCATGGGAAAATATCAAAATAATCATTAAATTATTAAACTTACCCCAAATTTTGCTAAATCTCTTGAATTTGCTAGCAGTTGATTTTAAAAATTAACACCTTGTAAAATCCTGATAAATCTACCATAACATTATTAATTTGTTTTGGCCAATTAGAGGCAGGTAAAGCAGCCTCTGTAGCAAAGTATCATGGGATTTGCAGTTTCCTCTATCTCCACCCTTAAATGATGCAACTCACCACTGCTGTGTGGATTTCTGCCTTGTGCTGCTGTTGGATAGAAGGTTAAGTATAGGATTAAAAACTGTACCCAAATACAGTGTACTGTGCCTGGGGGTGTGGAAAACACATTTTATTTTAAAATAAAGAACTCTGTATGTGTATATGATGAATCAATATATTGTATGTTTCTGATATATGCAGTATGTGTTAGATTAGAACAAGTAAAAAATAGTGAAACTTAGATATACCTTTAGTAGTTAGGTGCCATTTTATGTACAGCGCTACGTAATATGTCGGCGCTTTATAAATAAACTATAACATAATAGGTATCTAAATAGAGCCCCACAGCCATGTTTATAGTTCTCTGTAGCGATTGGGTGAGCTGAAGAGAGAATCTCAGGGGTTCCCTTGGATCATAAGGCTGATCTGCAGTAGGGTCTTAAAACCCCTGCTGATCTCTTATTATTTTTAACCCCTTCACTGCCATGGGAAGGGGTTTATGTAGATAGATGGGGAGGCAGATGTGTAGGGACTTCTGGAAAACAGCCCTGGTGCATTGATCCATAGTTTTAAAATCAATATGTAGCTTGCTCAAAAAAGCTCCCACAGTTGTAAGCATAAAGATGCAAAAACCTACATTATAACATTTCTATCCATATTTTATAGATTTAAAAGTCATTCATTTCTCTACATTTGCTAGGTACAATTAGTTTACAATAACTATGCAAAACAGAAACAGACAACAATTTAGTACAAATGTAAATGAAAATCAAACTAATTTATAAACAGTTATGTTTTAAGCCCAAGTGTTTTAGGTGTCCTCAGAGACAGCTACACCTTGATTGCGTGTTTTGATATTTTTAGGCTATGTTGGATGCACTTCTGGTAGAGCTACTTTTCTGGGGACTGGAATATCTTGGTAGTGATTTATTTTAAAATCATGACCCTAACTTACAAAGCCCTCAACAATAACGCTCCCCATACATCTCTGCTCTCATCTCCAAATAATCCCTCACCCGCCCTCTTCGTCCGGCTAGTTACCTTGTTCTTTCTACAACTCTTGTCACCTCCTCTCACTCCTGCCTCCAGGGTTTTTCTCGTGTTGCCCCTAGTCTCTGGAACTCCTTGCCGCGCTCCACCAGATTATCCTCTTGCCTCAAAAGATTTAAAACCTCACTTAAAATGCATCTCTTTAAAAAAGAGTATCACGTTCTACCCTAACACCTCTCTCTGTGCTAATATAGAGCCCTTTAGAATTTGCCGAATTGCAATTTAATAAGGCTGTAAAAAAGGATGGATATGTTTTGAGAATGTTGAAGACATTTGAGAGGGAAAGTGTGATAAAAGACGAATGTAGAGATGTATTCATCTTTAATGTTTAATAATATTTGAAAATTCCACAACTTGATTTAGACAGTCCTATTACTTATAAAGCCATTCATATTCTTCCTTTCAATATGTGCTCTCTCTATCATTACTGGCTGTTCTTTTGGATCCAGAAGCTTGGGAAATTTTACTTAGGGAAAATATATCAAGTCATGTCCTTTGGCAGACTCTGGCAGACCAACCCCTCTCAGATTATTGCCTCTGTTTTGGATTTCCAAATCTACTACTTTATTTTGTAAATTAGTATACTGCTGAGAGAGGATTTTTGTTTGTTTTTCTTGTTCATTCAGCCTGTGTTCCAGATTCTATATTTTATTCGGTCCATTCTGTCATTCATTTTCCTTATTTCCTCTTTAAATAAATACACTCCCTCTATTAAGGGCATAAAAGTAGCCGAGACCTGTTGAACAACAGATTGGACCAATTTTTGTTCGTTATTCTTTCCAATGCCATATCAATAGAGAGTTCAAGCTGTTGATGGATATTTCTTTCATTTTTCCTAACCATGTGAGTAGATTATTTTTTTCACCCCTACTGGAATGAGCACCAGCCATTTTATCCAGCCCTGGTGATTATTTTTTATAAATGTATCCATATAATGCAATCATGGGTGTAGGAGCCAAAGAAAATCTGGGGGGATACCGCATATAGTATAAAAATACTACACAACTGCTTCACCCATGATTGCATTAGCTCCTGTTATCTCCAAATAGAGATCAAAAACTGCAAATACAGTAGTTAAAAAGGAGCAGTACACAGACATTTCTGATCCAATTAGTTTAGTATACCAGACATTGATTAGACAGCAATATTCTTTCCCCATTGTTTCACTATGGGATAATAAATGCTGAGAGGACCGTGAAATTAATTAGTTCTTTAGCTATTATGATAGCATCCATTCTTCAATGAATGTATCCTCTCCAGTCTGCTAGTCAACCGCTCGATCCAGCCATGGAACAATGCGTCAACTGTCGGCCTGGTTCTTAGAGGTAAATCAGACACTCCTCTCTAAGATACTTTAAGCTGTTCCTCCTGGGGTTGCGCCGTGTTCCTTTAATTTATCTCCTGTGGACAAAACCTTAAAAATTGCAATAATCCTCATTGTAGTTAAGCCAAATATTTTGTAGCAGGTTTGAAGATCAATTTGTAAGCTCTAACATGTACAGTAGATAAATACACAAAATAATCAAAAGTATTGGTTCACACTATACAGTCAGTGCCTTTACATGCGTTGAAAATTTGCTTTGCAAAATAGTTTTTGCAGAGATTTCTTTACCTGCTCATTCTTTAAGGTATAAATTACAGGATTCATAGCTGGGGTAATAACTGTAAATAGTATGGCAGCTACACAATCTTTTTCTATTGAAGCTTCTGATGAAGGGCCAAGATAAGTGCACATAGCCGTGCCGTAGTACATGGTGACAATGGTCAGGTGTGAGGAGCAGGTTGAGAAAGCTTTACGTCTTCCCTCCGAGGATTTTATCTTTAGGAGGTGAGTGATGATATAACAGTAGGATGTTATGGTTAGGCAAAAGGTAGAAATGCTTATAGCTCCAGCAATAGTGACCAACACAATCCCATTTATATAGGTGTCAGCACATGCTAACTTTAGAACTGGTTTAACATCACAAAAGAAATGTCTGATCTTGTTATGTTTGGCGTAGGGCAACAGTGAGGACATTATAGCATTGATCATGGAGTATATGATGCCAATAAGCCATGAAAAGAAAACCATCTGGTAGCAAACCTCCTTCTTCATTATTACATTATATTGTAAAGGTTGACATATTGCAGCATATCGATCATAAGACATGGTAGAAAGGAGGACAGCTTCTGTACAGCCCAAATTGTGAAATACATACATTTGCACAATACAATGTTTCAAAGATACTCTATTCTGCCCAAAAAATCTTGCCAACAATTTGGGTACTGTCACAGACGAAAAAAAGATGTCCAAAACAGAGAGGTTGGCCAATAAAAAGTACATTGGGGAGTGAAGTGCAGGAGTGCTGGTCACTAAAAATATTATGGTGAGATTTCCTGCCATGCTTATGGCATAGAAAGGCAAGAAGAAGACAAAAAGAACCAGTTGAAGCCACGGATCATCAGTTAGTCCCACTAGGTTGAATTCTGTTAATAATGTCTGATTTTCCCCTTCCATGAGTTTTTGTAAGCAAAAGCATATATTGGTATATTATTTCATATGTAGTTTATTTGTTTCTGACATCTTGTGACAATTATAGTAAAAATAGTTGCATCCATACTTACATCAATAGCAACATTCTGATAAGATCAGTCCAGTACCATTTCTGCAACTGTGGCAATTTTCATTTTATGACCTTAAAAAAAAATGTTCTGTTTTACCAATTTTCTTGTTAAGATGTAGACATACATGATAACCTTATTTTTCTTATAATCATGAAATCCTGACTTTATTTGTAAACTAGAGGGTACATTAGGAATATTAGGGACAGAGCCACTTCTGGCACCATGGTATAGAGCACCAGGCCCATTACAGCATAGCAGTACTAACTTAAAGCAAAAGAGGGCCTGTACTGCTTCTTGCAAATTTGTAAACTGTCTTCATTATCCAAATGTCTATAACTAAATAGTATGATATTAGTTCCAATATAAAGTAACATACTCCATGATCTTTTGCCATAACTTACACTTGTTAGGAAATTTAAAGGATACCCCAAAAAAAGAAAGATGCACATAGATATAATATAGTTTTAATTGTATACTTCATTGTACCAGCTGTTGGTTGGATATGCTGTGCAGTGTAAATTAGAAGGACAGCATCAATTATTATAACTACTAAATGAATGAAGAAATACAATCAAACAATTACAATGGAGAGTTGATGTAGGATGCAACACAATCTTGCATCCAGTGATCAGATATAATTAGTTTAATTCAATTCGGAGGCCGCAAGTTAGGGGATGTAGGCCATATGTCTTCGGGCCTCCTGCGGGCCCGCACAAGGCCCGAGTTACGGTGCTATTCAATTTGGCAAGACCACAAGTTATGGGCCGATAGCGAAATTCGGAAACCATGCCATTGTATTTAGCATTTGCGAGCTTAAACATGAAGGCCATAACTCCTGAGTTAGAAACAGCCAATGGAAACAGATCGTTATCATTACGGCAATTAAAAATGGAGTTTTGATTTCAAAGTCCTACAGGCTTCAATTACGAGTTACGATCATACCCACATTCCTGAAATATTGCAATATTGATAAAACCGTAAATATGATATTCTATTACATGCGAGTTCCATTATATGTACTGATTACCGATATAACACACACATTAAATATGAAATATAGTATTTTTTTATGTCGATTTACAAGCCTGAGAATGATGTGCTATTAATTGTAAGACCTAACATCACTTACCTTTTTAATAAAAGTACAGTAGTGTATATATGTGCATTTAAAGAGTCCTCCTTGGAACCCCTAACCTGTGGAGCGAATTTTGCCATTTGCGGCCTTGGCGGGGTCATTAGCGAGGGGAAATTGGAGCAATTGAATAGCGATTTGCAATTGTAGTGATCGGAACTCCTACAGCCGTGAAGGATCAAAGGCTTGGAGGGACACTAACTTGCGATGGTAACCATCGCAATGAATCAGAGGCCAGAGCCCATATCCCGATCGTAGCCCGCAAAAAGACACCAATTGAATAGCAAAATAACTTACAGCCTCCATTTCCGATCTCCCGATGCCTCAATTGAATGAGGCTCAATGTTATTTTATCAGATATTGAAGTAAGAGGAAGCAATGGTCATCATGATATCTCATATGAAATTAATTCTTAAAAACAATGTTAAATGGGACAAACAAAGACTTTGAATATTAGAACAGCATATTTAGATAGCATAAGGCCATTGTTACAAATGGGGCAAAATACTGCTTGTTGAAAATGCAACAATAATTAGACAACCTTTAGGTTATTGGAAAATAACATACATATTAACACATACCAAGTGTAAATTATATTAAAAACTACATTAGAACCTAGGTAACCTAAGGAATTAAAACAGAGATAAGGAAGAAAAAGCTGGTGTACAGTTTATGTACGAAGAAAGGATCTGATGCATCAACATAGGTGTAGAAGAAATGCAAGAAAGGGAAGTAACTTTACCATAGAAATATATATATTTGTATGTTATAAAATGGAAAACAATCTGTGTAAGAAAATAATGTAATCTTAAAATATGAGATAGACAGACATCAATAGTGAAGAGATGAATTAGTGATGGAAACTGATGGAAACAGATCCTACAACTAGGACACACCTAATAATTGTGAAAGTTTCATACATTTAACTGCTTGGGGCATGGTGTGAGTTATTCTATGAGGACTTGCTTTTCTATTAGGTCCTATTGTAAAATTGTTATTCACAATAGCACTCTTTCAATAGAACTAACTAGATATATTATATGTCCAAGGTTCCTCCTAGTCCTACCTGTTAGGAACAAAAGGAAACATCTACTGCTATGTAAACTGAATTGAATACAATTGTTAAAAAGCATGTATTTGTTTTAGATTAAAAACAAATTGGCAATTATTAATTGAAGTTCTTAATAAGTGCAAACTATAACTATGACACTTCAGTAGTCATTTCACTGAGAAAGAAATAAAAAAAAATTGCTAAGTGATTTTCAAACCTCCTTGAAAAATGAATTTGCACAGGAGACTACCGATAACTCAAGTGCCATAAAAATCCTCAGTAATAAAACAGAAGAGTAAGAAATTAAATATGACTCCATAAAAAGGGAACATCTATCTATGACAACACAGGTAAAAATAATGGGGTAAGAGTTAAAAGCCCTAGACATAATAATTTGAGAATAAGGGGGAGAGAGGGAGATAATAGGAAGGAAAGAGCACACAGAATACCAATACCAGGGAGTCTTCCAAAAGATACCCCTAGAGATACAATAGTAAGAATGCACTTGTTTCCCTTTGAAGAAGCTATTTTGAGAGCAGCCATTAGGAAAGACCATTTCCAACTGCCATATGATAAATTGATAATATTTTCAGATTTATCTAGCAATACATTGAGTAAAGGAAAGAATTTCAGAAAATTACAAAAGCTCTAAGAGCAGTGAAAATAAAATATAGATGGGGATTCCCTACGAAAATATTGGTTAATAGGCACAATTAACAAATCACCTTTTATAACCCACAATAAGTTGAACAAATATTTAATTGAATGGCAAATTACAGTTGAAGGCCCACTTATATAGCAAGTATTCAGAAGGATGCCTTATTCTTTCCACCATTTTTCCACTAAGTAAGAATTGATATATCCTTTATATCAGTATGGATAAGATAAGGGAAGACTAGATGTTATGGTACTGTATAGAAAATATATGTAATACTGAAAGTAATAAATCACTTAGAAAAATGTGATATTTTGAAGTTAGATATATTAATTGGACTGAAGAAATTCACTGGGGAAAAAGAATCATAAGATAGGAGGTATAAGGTTTTGAATACAATAGAATTTATATTAAAACACTATTGGAAATGTAAAAGTTTTAAAGAATAAGTTTGTCTAACACTTAAACTTATTGGTAAAATGATTTTATACCTTATATGGGCATATAAGAAAGGGGAAAGAAAAAAAAGACAATATGACCACATAATGTTATTAAGATTATAATTAGATACTAGTAGAAGCACATAATGTTTGAGATGCCATGAAGAAGTTCATTGGGTAGAAAAAATTACAAGATAAGAGGTATAATATTTTGAATATAATAGATATTATATTAAAACACTATTGGAAATGTAAAGTTTTAAAGAATAAGTCTGACCAACCCCTAAGTCTAACACAAGTTATATTTTCATAAAGATATGAGAAAGAGAGGGGAAGAAAAAGGGGAAAAAATATATGATCAAATAAAATTTATATGCAAAATTAGAAAAACAATCATTTATTAAACCTATGGCAGACTCTGCAGCAAAAAGAAGAGCAAAACATTTAATTAAAAAAAAAAATCTTAGTCAAATATAATATTTTTGATGCATGGAGAACCATGCATTGAAATCAGAGAGATTTCACTCATTATTCATTCCGTCATAAGGTATACTCTAGACTTGACTTCTTTCTAGTAGACTCTGTAACAATAGAACTAATTAATAAGACTCAAATCATTTCAAACATAAACATGTCACTGCTAAAATCTATAAAAAATAGAGAAGCAATAAAGTATGAAATAAAATATTTTTTTGAAAGAAATAATAAATCAGTTAAATCAGAAAGTGGGATTTGGAACACATATAAAGCATTTATCAGAGGTCTAATCATACAATTGAATACTCAGTGGAAAAAACAAAGAGGTTCTACTCTTAGATAATTAAATATTAAATTAGCTTTAGCTGGGAGAAATAATAAAATATACCCGAATCATAGTAATTCAAAAGAGATATCCCTAATAAAATCACAAATAAATAAAATAAATCAAAAGAGAATTGATGAAATAATTTGGCTAGTCCAACAAAAACAATATGCCCTAGGAAATAAATCTGGGAAAATATTGGCAAATACATTAAATAAAAGGGAATCACAGAAAAGAATAGAGAAAATAAAAGATAGAGATGGGAGATATCGTAGTAAACCTGATGAAATAACAAAAACATTTCTTGATTACTATAAAAACCTTTACTGCTTAGAACAACAGAAACACTTTATTAGAACATCGAAACAATAAATAAATTAGAACAACAGAAACACTTTATTAGAACATCGAAACAAGAAATAAATTAATTTTTAAGTCAAAATTATTTACCAGGGGCCTCATTCTATTATTGGCCGTAAATCGGCCGTAAGGCTGCGATTCCTTGCGGGGGTTCAGTTAACTCGCGATTCTATTATACGGCCCCGCAAGGATCTCATCTTACGGCCGGCCGCATATCTTGGAACCGGCCGTAAGCTGTGAAATATAAAAACTCAAAAATAAATTCAAGCCTGCACTGTACAGCTCTGTAAATGCTAGGGATCATAGTGGGGGACATGAGGATTAAAAGGAACCCACTCTCAAGCTTGCACATCTGCCCAAACCCGAGTTCAAATTAACTGTTTATTTTCCGGCTGCGGCGTGGGCGGGTCTGAGGTGCTCCAAGCACTCTGGACTTTTTACATGGATATTTTACGGATATTAAAAATAAAATATTTTACGGATTTGAGTACAGGATAATTATGTGCTATTTTTTCTAACACCTAAAATCCCTTTATAGTCTTCTCAAAGTGCAGGATGGCTTTATTTGAGCTATTTTATGTGCTTAATTGGTGCTAGCGAGACCTCTTTCCTGCAAGTAAGCAGCGGCTCGTTTTTAGCCTTGCAGAGAGGTTTCCCGGAGCAATTGAATTGCAAAACTCTTGCGGCCGTTTTAGATCAAAGGCTTTCCTCCGGCGCGAGCTGCCGCAAGAGATAGCAAGGCACCGGCCACAAGCCTGCCGGAGCCTCCGGCCGTAAGGGAATAGAATAGCCGAATAGCTTGCGGCCGGTCCTTGCGGCCCCGCAACGGCTGCGGCCGCTAATAGAATGAGGCCCCTAGAGTACAACTAGAATGTTTAAATAAAGAAATAACGATTGAGGAGATTCAATTAGCCATAGATAATTTAAAACCATATAAATCCCCTGGTCCAGATGGGATACCAAATCTCTGTTATAAAATGTTTGCACCCCACTTCATAGATCAATTAAAAGGTACATTAAATGAGATTATGGAAAATGGAATTGCACCCAGGGAAATGCTAGAGGCAGAAATTATCACATTACTCAGAGAGAATAAAGATATGTCACAATGTAAAAAACTATTGACCAATATCTTTAATGAATACAGATATCAAATTGTACTCAAAGATCATAGCTACTAGATTGAATCAGACCCTACAAGAATTAATCAACTTTGATCAAACTGGATTCGTAAGAAACAGACAACCAGTAGATAATACTAGGAGATTTATAGATATAATATAATATGCTGTGTCCATGAAGATCCCATTACTGGCCCTGCCATTAGATGCTGAAAAGGGTTTTGACAGGGTCAGTTGGGAATTCATGGATGCAGTATTCGGTATTTTAGGTAGATTCAGAACACATGCGATAGGAGCATTTTATAAAGAACCTTCTTCTGAATATATTAAGGGTCTGGGATTCAAGACAAAAAAAATTCAGATTAAGAACGGGACAAGGCAAGGATGCCCTCTGTCTCCCCTGATCTTCGCACTAATGATAGAATCGTTTGTGAAAATAGAGGGAATAAATATAATGGATTATGAGAACAAAATAATGTTTTCTGCTGATGACGTTATGATAACATTAACTAATCCAGTGAAATTATTTCCTGCCTTATATAGAGAAATTGATATTTTTGGTAAATTATCATATTAGAAAATCAATTTAGAAAAAACTAAAACAATGAGTATAAATCTGGATAGAAATTTTAACAATCAATTAAAAGAACAATATCAATATAAGTCTCAAGAAAACAATATTTCATACCTAGGGTAGTCTTCTGTCCTCAATTAAATAGACTGCTACAGTATAATTTGGATCAATTAACCATCCATATTAAAAAAAAAACTATTGTTACAATGGAAAGATCCCAAATTATCTTGGAGTGGAAGAATATCCGCAATAAAAATGATTATACTCCCTAAAATTACCTATTTATTTAGAGCTATTCCCCTCGAGGTACCCTATATCTTATGGACGAAATCAGAACTTGTCTAAATTTGAAACTTGGCTTATCCAAGAAAAAAAAAAATTCAATAACTGAATGTTAGAAAATTTGAAGAGATACATTTCAGATAGGTAAAACATCAAGGATAATGGAATGGGAAGTAGAATTTAAAGAAAATTGGGAGGGCTCAAAATGGCATAAAGCATACAAACTTACTCAAAAATCTATAAAATGTTCGACTTAGGTAGAGATCCAATTTAAAATATTACAGGTGGTATAGAGTTCCATCGATATTGGCAAAAATCTTCCCAGGAAAACAGTCTGATAGATATTGGAGGAACTGTGAAGAGGAAGGGACCCATTTCCATATTTGGTGGAAATGTTCTAAAATACAAACTCTTTGGACGTCGTGTATAAAATATATAGCAATTTTGTGCGATCATGATATAGACATGTCTCCTCAAATGATTTTATTCCATATATTCCCAAAGGAAATTAAAAACCCCATAAAACAACTAATAATCCAAATTCAAATGGTAATTAAATGGACAATTACAAGAAAATGGAAAACCGAAAAAAATCCCAATTGGAAGGAGATTGTATTAATTGTTGATAGTAATAGACAATTAGAAAGAGATTTTTCAAATATTTAATAGTAATAAACTGAAATCTTTAGACAAATGGAATATATGGGCTAAATATATGAATAAATACAATGCAAATCCCTAAACCTCTTTAGGTAAATATTGGGTAATTTTGATAATAAACTAATAGCATAACACAGATACGAAAGAATGAATAGCAATAGAAATTAAGAAATTGAGTTATTAGTTAAACTTTCCCTTGAATGTTTACTTCACTATTAGCTAATCATGCTCTTGTATGTAAATGATTACAGAATTACATTTGCAAAAGAATAGAGAATGAATGTTACTTTTAATATTTTGTATAAGATATTGATATTTATTGATTTCATTTGTAATAAAATTGTGAAATAAAAAAAAAAGAAATAAAAAAGAGGTTGAAATATTGAAATGTAAATGAAGCACAAGGTCTAAGGTGTCTAATGTGTCCAATGATTTCTGAGGAAGCTCGGAGGAGTTCTGTACAAGTGAAATTGTTATTTCTAATGTTTCCAATCTCCACTTTTTAGCATCCAAAGATTATCAAAATTCAGAATTGGTATTACTATTTAGGAACTTTAGAATATTCAGGGAATCATAGTCCGGTAAGTCTCACATCAGTAGAAGAGAGATGTTCGTGGAAGGTTTTCTAAGGGATTGTATTCAGAAATATATCAATAATAACTAGACAACAACGGTGAAGACTTCCGATTTTACAAAATGAACTAATATAATTAATTTCAATGGAAAAGTACATTGACATATTGATTACAGCAAAATATTTTAATGTAAACAAATATTTAGTGTAAAAAGAACATATGCAAATTGGACTAAAATGTTATATGTAAATTCTGAAGTCACTACATTAAATCAAACATGGTCATACTTTCTTGCTTACTTTACATGAAAAAATAGAATAATAAGGAGCTAAATGGCAGATGAGCTTTTTGTATTTGGCCTAAAAAAGCTTGTTTCTTTAAGCTGAATGAATCAAAACCTAATGGTGGCAGATATGCAAGTGGACATACACGTATAATTTTATAACTATGTAAATCCTGATAAAACCTCACCTGGAATGTGGAGAGCAGATTTTGGCACCACTTTTGAAAAAAAAAGGACATCGCAGAGCTAGAAAACATTCAACGAAGGGACATTAAATTATGTTTTAACTCTTGTATGACATGCACAATGTTTTTGGTTTTTACTTTAGTATGTTGAATTTCCTTTATAATCCAATGATGTGCCTCAGGTATTCACTTAAAGTAAACCCCACACAACTTTTAACTGCACACTCCAGTTTTGGGATGGGTACGGTGCTACAAAAAGTGCACTCCAGTTTTTGCTCCTGACACTGCTATAATCACTATATACCCTTCCAAGTATATTACACATAAACAAATAAAATATTGAACACTTCAACATTCAGAAAATGAGGACTTGTGATAAACAGAATGGCAGTGGAGGATTCACCACAGTATCAAAAGAAGGAACATGGCAAATTGCCATATGTGACCTTAAGCATTTCAAGTACAACTACGGAGTTTACTATCAAACCATAAATGATAGGTGGTGGAGTTATTAACATCACATAATTTTCCCCTTTTCTATCACTTTAACTACTGTTAATAATTTTGGGATAAGAATCTTTCTTATGACACTGGGCACTCAATGCCTACACCAGGGATGTAGGAGCCAGATTAATTCTGAGGGGGATACAGCTCATTGTATACACAGGATGTAAAATAGCCTATTTATACATACATACAAACAGAGAAAAATCTGTGTCCCCCCCCATCCCGCCCAGTTCATCAACCCATGGCCTACACAATATACTGTACCAATTGAATGATGATGGTGTACTTCAGGCAGTGAGGATCTGTGAGGAAGCAAGAAAAGGGGAAGTCTATTCAGTCCAGACTTCCCTACAACGCTCAATATTTATAATTAGATTTATTTTAAAAACACAAGGAATAGTGATATATGTGGAATTATGAAGCATGTAGCCTTCACAGCAAGCACCTCCCCAGCAACAAGACAAATTCTGGGTATTGTATCTGTTTGTCTGCCATTTAGTAATATGGTCAGAGTTTTGAATTTAGTCCCCTGGAAATATCTTTCAATGCCCTTACCTCAAGCCAAGCTGTCTTGTCTTGATTAAGCAGACCCCTGGTAGCAGCTTCATAGTAACTAGTAAAGGAAGATTTAGATCACTAATTTAATTTTTTTTATCTCTGTTTTTCTGTTGATTAAAGATGTACTTACATGCCAATGTTTGCTGAGGGTTATGTTCTCTTAATGGAAGAGAAGGGTTGTTTATTTTATAAAGTGCTATTGCCCAATACATCACTGATGGTATCATGAAAACTTCCAGATCAACTAATATCAGCTCTTTTTAAGGTTTTATTATGAACGCCAGACACTAACCCCCCCCCCCCCCTCCATGGGGTCAAACATCTGGATCACATTAAAGAGTTACACAGCAGCACCAAATATCATCAAGGGACTATTAATGTATGATAATTGCTCAGTTATTATTTCAATTATGATCTAACATTGCCAGCTATATTTCAGTATTCTGATTACATCATTTAGCTTATGGTGGGCAAAAGAGTGATGGAAGCCCTCCATCGTACAGAGTACAGTAAATAAATATTACATGTGTGTTCCCATTTGGACATCTAAAGACTAGTGAAAAAAACTTATCTCCTGCTCAGAATTCTGAGAAATACAGTTATTGCACTGCACTCTAGGAAACTGAACAGGGACATGCAAATAAGTCCACAATGATTTTTCCACATTTAACCCAATACCACTTTATACATGGTCTCTTTTGGCTTATGCCTGCTGCAAAACATAGCTTCCAAGCATAGCATAGAATGGATTATGCACACGTTTTTACTGCAACTGGCCAAGAGGCTATTGTCATATAAACCCAATAAGTTTCACATGGGAACTATCTGTATACTAGCGACTTGCCCGTCAAAAAATGACGGCAATGAGATATGTATGTTTGTAAATTTGTTTAGTTAGTAATATACGTATTTGACACTTGTAAGGTTTTAGTTATGTCATTTACTTTTTTTAAGTTTTTTTGCTGGTAATGAGGTCATCCGAATATCTGACACTGATGTTTCTAAAATAGGCACTGGTAGTTTAAATCCACTATGGACAGGTCTTCCACCTTCTAACAAAAGTGCAGCAATTCCATTAGTGGCAAATGCAAGTGCTATTTGTCCTTGTGCTCGTACAAAACTCATTAATAAATTATATAGATATGTTTTTCCTGATCCGCAAGGTCCATCAAGATAGAAATAACGCTCTTTGACAATGTGATTATCTAGTGCATTTTTTATGGCATTAAATGCTTCCAATTGTAAAGTATTTGAAGTTGCAAGTCTTTCTTCTGTCCTTTGTACTTGCAGTTGAATGTCATAGTCTTCAATGTTTATGTCATCTATAAGACTGGATCAGGCAGATTAAAACTTGCACAACTTAATCCATGAGTTAAAAATACTTCTTGGATTTCCATTAATGCTTTTAAGTGTGCAATGGGTTCATTGTATCGTTGCATAAAGTCTTCAGCCATATTACGTTTAAATATGTCCCACAAAGCTAATGCATTTGGAGCATTTGAGAAGATACAAATGAATGCAAATTGTTCTCTCATCTGGCGTGGCATTTGACATAGTGCAGCTTCTTGTAGACATCTTTCCCATTCTGTATCATCAGCTAGTAAGTTTCTATGTCTGGCAGCTAAATGAAAGGATTCATATACTATGTTATTAACAGTTCTTAAGTGTTCAAAACTTTGTGCACCAGGAACATTTGAAAGTAGTAGTGGTAAGCAGAAACGTTCAAGGTTATTTCCTCTGCTTTTTCTTGTTCTCCATAATCCATTAAAAAAAACATAGTGATATGGAATTTCAATATATAAGTATTGTGTTGCTTGTGAATCGTTACAATTTAATTGAAACCATGCAGTTAGTGTAGTGTGACGATGCTCACTTTGGGACAATGCATTAGTTTCATTTCCAGCTTGGAAATAGACGAAATGTCTTTGTGGCAAATGTACTGCTAATCTATATACTGCATGTGATCTATCATGAATTTCAAATTTTAAAACCCGCCACATAGCTTCTGGCGCATAGCGAGCATCTACATGAGATGCAAGTGCATCATGTACTAACTCAGTGCTTTCGGTATTGTCTGCACTTTTGGCAACGACAGTAGCTGCATCATAGCCTTTGTAAATGTATTTGTAGACATATTTTATCGATTTGATGCAAGTACAGGCTTCTACATTGTGTGCATTATATTTCATAAGTAAATGTGGATTGTATGGTACCACAAATCTATTGTCAACCTTTTTTCCACAAATAATGGCACTTTGTCCCTCTCTTCTTCTATATAATAGATAGCCATCACAATTGGTATACGTTTTGTCTCTATAATCTTTGGGAAATTCTTTAGAACATTTATTATTTTCCATACATGGTGATTGTGGGTTAACATCTCCACACGGTCCGTGAATCATACGATGAGTTACAATCTCATATAGTCTACCATAAAGTTCTGGATCTGAGAGTTCAGCACCACTATCTAACTTATCTTTTTCTTGAAGGATTATAAGAAGATGTGCATGTGGAAGGCCTCTTTTTTGAAATTCAATTGTATAAACATAAGCAAGACATTTTCCAAATAAGTAAGTTATAGTGATGTCACGGATTAATTCATTTAATTTAATTTTGAAAACTCTGGCTACTAAATCTGGTCTATCAGAAGCACTTTGTCCAAGAAGTAAATTTTGTGTAATCTATGGCCATTGGGGATTACATGTAAATGTAATAAATAAATTGGGTTTCCCAAATTTGGTGACAATAGTCATGGCATCATTGTATCTTTCTCGCATATTGCGAGGAGATCCCTGGAAAGAAGATGGTAAAATGATGTCTTTATGTCATGTCTCTGCTTGTAGCAACCTCAGCAACATAATCCATTAATCCACAATACTGTTCTACACGTAGTTTATCTTGTTGATATTTGATGAAGTTTAAATTATTGGCCTCAACTTGCAAATAGGAATCAATAATCGATTGTTGTGTTAGTTTACCACCACATAAAATTGGATTGAATGTATTTTGAATGGCAATTTGAGCTACTTTAAATTCCAGCATGGAAATATTATTTCTTATTCTTACTTTAGAATTTGGGTAACTTGGAAGTTGTAATTTTGGTTGCCAACCTGCTACTCTGTGTGGGAAAAATATGGGATATGTCATTGGATCTAAATTAGTACTTAAGATACTTATATTAATGAAAGGTTGCTCCTCATTTCTGGGATATATTCTAATGTCTCTTTGAAATGGTGGTTCTCCCTCATCATTTTGAAACACCATTGCAACCTCATTTGATGTTGGTAAATTATAACAGCGTTTATCAGTATGTTTATCTCTTTTAGGCACCATATTGACCTTTGGGATTGGTAATTGATGTCTTTCTGCATGAAGTTGTTGTTCCATTTCTACTTCTGCCAATTTTTTATAGGCTTGAGTATAGGGGTTATTTGCCATAATTTTATCTAGCTCTATAAAAACACTGGGTAAGCATTTTTTATTTTCTTGCAGCTGCATACGTTGGTCAACAGCTTCCATACATTCCATTCCATCCATTTACAGCTTCTTTGCCCTCCTTCCTCTGGATGTAAATGTGAAGTACGATGGTAGATTTGGCCTTGGACTTTAAAGCAGTAAGGGCCATGTCCTGGTATATTAGCAGCTAATGTTGCGACCATAGATGCAAAGGATATGGCACTATTGTATGATCTTATGTTTGTCTTGAAATTTTAGTAGTTTGGAAAAGTCGGTTCAGTCATAATGTCTTTTAAATATGGTGGAAATTGTTGTCTTTCTGGAAGTTTGACCTTGCCTTGATGACAGCAACTAATGAACTGTCCATCTTTGGGTCTTTCCTGTTTAAAATGAGAAGCCTCACAAAAGTGACAGAGAATATTCATGTCACCACAATTATGAACCTCTTATTGTAAAGACTTGAATAAAAGAACAATTTGAAGAGCATATAGTATTTTCATTTTCGGAATCATCATTTGAAATGTTATGTGATGGTTCAGGAACAGGTTCGAAATGCTTTGTTTTTTTGTGGCTTTTTTTGGTATATGTATAAGTTTTTCAGGTGATAGTCTTTTGCTTGCAAGTGTTTTCCCTTCTTTTTCTGGTGTAATTTGCTTGCAAATGTTATGTGATGGTTCAGGAGCAGGTTCTAAATGCTTGTTTTTTTCTTTGGCTTTTTTTGGTGTATCTTGAATTTTTTCAGGTGATATTCTTTTGCTTGCAAGTCTTTTCCGTTCTTTTTCTAGTCGAATTTCCTTCTGCTCCGGTGTCTGTTGGTTTGCCCATCTTTGTTGTTGTTCTCTAGCTTGACGTCTTATCTTTTCCTGTTTGGTCTCGTTATTAGGCATCTTTATCTGTAAAAGAAAATAATGTAATGTATTATTAGTTTTTTTTTGTGATGTGCAATTGATTTTAAAGTATATATTATTTTTTATTTTTACTGTAATGTTTTTGTTGCAACACTGTCTTGCTTCAACATGTAGTTTATTTGTATGTCATTATAGGTCATTGTAGATGAAGATATTTTCTAGAGTGAAATTACTATGTCTTATTTTGTAGTTGTTATTTTTTTATTGTGGTTTTTAATTTTTGGGTTAGAGGCATAGAAGAGCGAAGGTAATAGCATTTGAGGTAATTTTAGATGTAAAATTTTTATGGTGTTAAAGGAGTATGTATTTTTTTTTTGGGGGGGGCTTCTTAGCTATTTTTAATCTGGTAGGTTTGGCTTATAGGCATAGTAGAGAGGCAAAATGTTAGTAATATATTGATGTTTGCAATTTTTTCTGTAGGTGATTGTTTTAATAGTAGCATTATATTTTCATTACAGCCTTATAGGGTGTTGGTGTGAAAAGCAGGTTTGTATTGTTGTTTGGTAGGTTGGAGTAGTATTTTTTGTGGTATTTTATTTTGGGTGCGTGTTTGGGTTTGGTGGTTAATGTTGTAGGTTAAGGAGCTGAAGAGAGAATTTAGAGTATAATTTTTTATGTGTTTTGACTATTTCTTGTTCTATGCTGTTTTATCTTGTGCACATTTAGTTTCATACATTGAAGTCAGGGTTTACTGTTCAAAGTTGATGTAGGTAAAAGGTAATTAGTAGCTAAATTCGAAAAGGGTCACCAATATTTCTTGAAGGATGGTGATTTGTGGGGCTTATTGTTGTTGGTGTGTTGTTGTTTTATTTGATATTTGCTGATGACATGGCTGCACAGCAAACATGTTCATTTTGTTTTCTATTTTTTTACTTGTTATACTATACCTTGTTGGAAGTGGGATTTGAAAATTAATATCCTTAGATCCGCTGATGTAAATCTTTGTCTGATAGTCTTCACGAAAGTGTCTGTTGTAAAAGAAAAAGATAAATGTTAGTTTATTGTAATATTTTTTTCATGAATAGCATGGTTTATTTATTTTGAAAGCAATGTGTTGTGGTATTCATTTTAGAGTGTGTGACAGCATACAGCGGTGGGTGTAATTCATTAGTATGGTGTTTTGTGTGGACTACTGTTGTAATTGTATTCTTCTTTTAGTGTAGTAGTTTGTTGGGTATGAAACAGTATTTAGTATTTGTTTTAATTGTATCTGTTATCCTGATTTGTTCTGCTATACAGTTTTTTTTGCGCCACATGAAAAGGGTTGTATTGTATTTCTCAGTTATAGTTATATTTGCTTGTCCAGTAATCATTAATGTTAGTTGTATTTTCTATATCCTAGGAATGTTTGTTGGGCTATTATATTTTGTGTGCAGCCCTTTTGGGATGTTATATTTGGCTTGTGGGTCAGGGTTTAAGTTGTTGTAGAGTAAACATGACTGTGAATTGTATTTTCTGTATGTTGGAAGTATTTGCAGTACTATCCTGTTTAACGTCCATCACTTTTGGTATGCTTAATTTGGGTTGTTTGGGAAGGTTAGAGGTTGTTGGAGAGTAAATGTGAATGTGATTTTTTTTTCTATATGTTGGTGGTCTTTTTTGTACTATCCTGTTTTGTCTCCCCCACTTTTAGTATGCTTAATTTTGGTTCTTTGTGAGGGTTACAGGTTGTTGGAGAGTAAACAGGAATGTGCCTATTTTTTATATATATGTTGTAGGGATTTTTTGTACTATCCTGTTTTGTGTCCACCACTTTTGGGATGCTGCATTTGGCTTCTGGGTGATGGTTATAGGTTCTTCTAGAGTAAACAGGAAGACTATCTATGTTTTCTGTCTGTTGCTAATGTTTTGGATGCTATCCTGTTTTGTGTCTGCCACCTAAATTTTATTAATGCATTGTGTTAACAATTTTTTTTGCTTTGGAAGTGTGTTTATTAGGGAATTGCATATGTGTTTGGCAACTTTATTGAACTGTGGTGTTCTTGTTTTGCTGTAATTTGTATTGAGGCTTTAAGAGGATTTAATATTTTTGTTTGACTTGTGATATTGGGGGTCAGTAAACATGGGATTGTGTGCATTTTTTGATTTGTTATACTATACCTTGATTGAAGTCTATTTGTTGTATGAATGACAGAGGGGCCCCTACTGGCAATGTAAATCAGGTAGTCTTCTTGAAGTGTCTGTTTGAAAGAGAAAGGAAAATGGTTAATTGTATATTCCTTGTTTTGGTTTTGGAAAAGCCTTCTCTTTTTCTGCATGTAATGTATTTTTGTCTCTTACCTCTTCTTCTTCTTTCTTTCTGTTGTTGAAAAGTAATTCCCTTTCACAGTCCACGCTGCAAATTCTTGAGTGACGCTGTTGATGCAAAATCTGTTTGAATAGTGAAAAAAAGGGAAAGATTGAGCTGCAGGTTAAATATGTATGGGTGTAATTTTTTTTGGTCAGGCATTATTTACTGTGAATTAATGTCACTTGAATATACTTGTTTCATTAGTTTGAGTTAAGATGAGCTTGTTGTAGGGCCTATACACATATATGTGCATTTGACATGTCACTATACATGAATGACGTCTTGGTTGTGAATGTTTGAACTGTTTTATTTAAAAAAAAAAAAAATGTTTGGGGGGAGGGCTTTCTTAATAAATGAAATATATTATAGCTTACCTCTCAGTTTGAATTTGCAGATTGTGAAGTTGTAAATTCGGAAGTTATTCTCTTTTCAAGTAACGGCAGCAGTGAACTATCCAGTCACACTGGTCATCACCTCAGGAGAAATGCAGAATTTTCTGGAAAGTGGGCAGTATTTATAAACTTTTGGGTGGTTGAAACCGTTAGAACGCAAAACCCATGCGCTATTTGCGTTCCAATGTAAAATTTGCGTTCCTGCCGCCATTTTGTGTGTGTCATGTAAAATGGTGGGTATTAGCAGTGTGGTACGTGCCGCATAGTGTGTGTTACGTGCCTCGTGAAGTGGTCTGGAGCGTCCCTTCCGTTTTGCGAGTTCGTGTAGTAGTTTTGCTTCGTTAGCCTCGTTTTCGTTTTGTTCGGCTGCCATTTTTTCTCTTGCTTCGGGGATTTTCGGGTGTCTAAAGTCTTTTATTTCAAGTTTAATTGAGCTGTAATTTCACTTTTGGAGGTCCATGGTGCCTACGCTTGCTGTAGGTAATGTTTTTATGTCTTTATTGTGTGTATTTATTGTGTTTCAAATATTTTCATATGCGCGTTTCGGGCGGGAACGTGGTATTTTTGCAAGCTCGTAATGTTTTTACGCATCTCGTTTGTTGTTGTCGTAAGTCCGTACATTTTTGCGAGGGCTGCAGTTGCTGGCAAGGAGCGCCTTCGGCGCAGTATGCTCTCATTTTCCAAATACTCCCGCACATGCCCTTTTCATTCTGCTAACAACCTTCTTTCCACCTCTACTGCCTCTATTCTCTGGAACTCCTTGCCTCGCTCCACTACACTATCTCCCTGTTTTAACAAATTCACAAAAAAGGGAAGAAAAAATTTGGTGTTTTCTATCAGGAGCTCCTTGATTTTACTGCCTAGGTGCTCAAGAAAGATAATTCCGTACCAACACATAGGCCTCCAAGGTATGAAAGGGTCATATGAGGGAGCAGGTCATAGGTGGAGGGGTCATACTCCCCCTGCATTCATTTTTACTTATTTTACTCCCCCTTTGCCATGTGACGGGATTAGATAGATAGATAGATACATACATACATACATACATACATACATACATACATACATACATACATACATAGGCACTGGGTTAGTGTAGTGCATTCCAATTAGGTAGTTGGACCTATTCCATAGTGTTGCTATTGATACTACTGAGATTCAGACTCAGAGTCTCCTACAGGAATACTTAAGGCCCCTATGTGTATGCTTAAGACAGGCTGTGAGCACACATTAGGGCTAGAGAGCTATGACAAAACCCCCTTGAGTGTGAGTCAGGGAAGTTTTACAGGATTATTTTTTACATGAGATATCTCTGCAAATTTGCTAATAAAAACTACCATAGCTAGAGTCAGTCTCACAAGAATTCTTACTGAAACCATGGGATAGTGCACTATGTTGGGGCTATGCAGACAAAATTGTTCAATTTTGACAGTAATAAAAAATATATATATATAATCATTAGTATATAAACCTACATTATGCACTTTCTATTCATATTTTATAGATTTAAAAGTTATACATTATCTCCAAGAAAAATATTACATAGAGATAGTACAATAATATTAAAAAATAAATTGGATCTATAGAAAAAAAGGACAACAAATTATTACAAATGTAAGTGAAAATCAAACTAATTTAATTTTTAAGTCGAAGTGTTTTACATGTTCTCAGAAGTTAATGTGTTTCAATTGCATATTAAATTGGAGACATTTGAATGGGACAGCTACACCTATATTGGGTGTCTTGTGGTTTTTAGGTTACTTTGGATGCACTTCTGGTAGGACTGCTTTTCCTGTGGACTGGAATAGCTGGTAGCGATTTATGGGTCAAAATGAATCCCTGAATCTTATCCTGGGTTAAAAAGAATGCAAGAAGTTCTATAGTAGTTTGAGCCACTTACATTTCCTAAGTCTTTCCCTGATTTCCATCCTGGCTGTTGATAATATTCAAAAAAGCCTTGACCCAAGCATGTCCCAGGCGATATATTTACCACAATAATTGACACAGAAAACGTATATTGGTGAAACACAGTCCACAGCATTTATTAGCAAGAACATAGTGACAGATAATCAAATAAATAAATAACTAAGGGGATCAGCTAGGGCAGAGACAGTACCTTACTTGTGGCTTACTGTGGAGAGAATGGCCAAATGGCACAAACAGAGGTTCTTCCCCCAAGCTGTCAACTTCCTCCAGCCTACCCCGGACCTGCCGTGTCAAGTGGCTTCTCTCCCCAACCCAGAGGATCTGGGAGTTAGACCTCCATTTCCTCTCTCAAATGTCTAAAACCCTCATCAACCTTCTCAAAATATACCACTCAGTTTCTAAACAGAGTTTAGCAGGGTATAACAAAACAAATGTCCTACCCTGACTAAAAAGCCACTTGCAATATACAGAAAATTATCTGAGCCTATAGAATACTTTAGCAGATTAGTGAACAGCCTTAAATTAGAGCCCTCATACAAAATATTCTCAATTCTCCTAAAGACCTGTAACATCTGCTGTTTCTCTTAAAAATTCAAGAACTTAATTTAAACAGTCCTGTTATTTATAAAGCCATTAATATTTTTCCTTTCTATGCTAATTCAGTGTGCTCTATCTCTATCATTATTGGCAGGGATTCTTGCTCTCTCAAAGATCAGGATTTCACTGGCCTGTTACTGTGAAACCAGCAGACGGTTCTCTTTTGGTGATCATAAGCCATGGCAGGGATTCTTGCTCTCTCAAAGATCGGGATTTCAATGGCCTGTTACTGGGAAACCAATAGACGGTTCTCTTTTGGAGATCATAAGCCATGGCAGGGATTCTTGCTCTCTCAAAGATCTGGATTTCACCAGCCTGTTACTGGGAAACCAATAGACGGTTCTCTTTTGGAGATCATAATCCATGGCAGGGATTCTTGCTCTCTCAAAGATCAGGATTTCACTGGCCTGTTACTGTGAAACCAACAGACGGTTCTCTTTTGGTGATCATAAGCCATGGCAGGGATTCTTGCTCTCTCAAAGATCTGGATTTCACCAGCCTGTTACTGGGAAACCAATAGACGGTTCTCTTTTGGAGATCATAATCCATGGCAGGGATTCTTGCTCTCTCAAAGATCGGTATTTCAATGGCCTGTTACTGGGAAACCAATAGACGGTTCTCTTTTGGAGATCATAAGTCATGGTAGGGATTCTTGCTCTTTCAACGATCGGGATTTCACCGGCCTGTTACTGGGAAACTAATAGATGGTTCTCTTTTGGAGATCATAAGCCATGGTAGGAATTCTTGCTCTTTCAAAGATCGGGATTTCACCGTCCTGTTACTGGGAAACCAATAGACGGTTCTCTTTTGGATATCATAAGCCATGGTAGGGATTCTTACTCTTTCAAAGATCGGGATTTCACCGGCCTTTTACTGGGAAACCAATAGACGGTTCTCTTTTGGTGCCTACACTACAGGGACCTGTGGTGTCTAAAGCACCTGACTCAAACACTAGATCCAGCCATGAATCATTCTGTCAACTGTCAGGCCAGTTCTTAGAGGTAAATAGGACACTCCTGCCCGAGATACTCCAAGCTGTTCCTGCCGGGGTAGTTCTGTGTCCCTTTAATTGATCTACTGTGGACAAAACCTTAGTATTGCAATAATCACCAATGCTCATTGGAGTTAAGCCAAAGATTTTACAGTAGGTTTGAAGATCAATTTGTAAGCACTAGCATGTACAGTAAATAAATACTCAAAATGATCAAAAGTAAATATATGTATATATATATATTTTTTATTTACTAAATTAAGTGATAAAATTGATCGGTTCACAAAATACAAATGTGTTCTTCCATAAATGAATTTTATAGTTAGTGCAATCGAATGCTTTGAAAATTTGCTTTGCAAAAGAGTTTTTGCAGAGATTTCTTTACCTGCTCATTCTTTAAGGCATAAATGACAGGATTCATAGCTGGGGTAATAACTGTAAATAGTATGGCAGCTACCCGATCTTTTTCTATTGAAGCTTCTGATGAAGGTCCAATATAAGTGCATATAGCTGTGCCATAGAAGATGATGACAATGGTCAGGTGTGAGGAACAGGTTGAGAAAGTTTTACGCCTTCCCTCAGAGGATTTTATCTTTAGGAGGTGAATGATGATGTAACAGTAGGATATTATGGTTAGGCAAAAGGTACAAATGCCTATAGATCCAGCACTAATGGCCAGCACAAGCTCGTTGATATAAGTGTCAGCACATGCTAACTTTATAACTGGTTTAACATCACAAAAGAAGTGTCGGATCTTGTTATGTTTGCAATAGGGCAACAGTGAGGACATTACTGAGATGACCACTGAAAAGTAATAGCAATAAGCCATGAAAAGAATACCATCTGGCAGCAAACTTTCTTATCCATGATTATATTATATTGTAATGGATGGCAGATGGCAGCATAGCGATCATAAGCCATGGTAGAAAGCTTCTGTACAACCCAGAAGGTGGAAGCAATGTAGCTGGGCAATACATTGTTTCAATGAAATCCTCTTCTGCCCAAAAAATCCTGCCAACAATTTTGGTACTGTTACACTTGAAAAACAGATGTCCAAAAAGGAGAGGTTTGCCAGTAAAAAGTACATTGGGATGTGAAGTGCAGGAGTGCTGGTCACTAGAACCATAATGATAGCATTCCCTGTCATGTTTATAACATAGAAGGGCAAGAAGAAGACAAAGAGAAACAGTTGAAGCCATGGATCATCAGTGAGTCCTGCTAGGATGAATTCCATTAACAATGTCTGATTCCCCCTTTCCATATGTTGCTGTAAACAAAATCACATATTATTGCATTGATTCATACATAATATATTTGTTCTATATGATTTGCAACCAACTTGCTGACATAATTCTAATAAAATAATACAAACACAATATAGTTCCATTCATTCCTACATCAATACCAGCATTTCCACATCAGTCCAGTTCCATTTCTGCACCTATGCTAATAATTATTATTATTGTTATGTTTTACCCATTTTCTTGTTAATTTTCAGACATACATAACACTTTTTATAAACTATGGGGTTTACAAGGAAGATCAGAGCTAGACCCAAACTAAAAATGAGGCATTCATGGGTGCAGTGAACAGATGTAATGTTATTTTATCAAATATCCAAGTACGATAACACCTAGAAAGCAATGGTCATAATGATATCTCATTTGAAATTAATTATTGAAAGCAATATTAAAGGGGGCAGACAAATTTTTTGAATATTAGAATGGCATATTATTTACCATTTATACCACTTAATACACGTTGTATAAAAACACATAGAAACACAGCATGAGTATTTATCTTTAAGTGATAATAGCATTAAGAATATTTCTTTAATTTATCTTTGGTGATATCAGGTCAAAAACTATTAAATATTAAATAGCAAAGGAGGTATTATTAAATCCATACACATCTAGCCACCTAAAGGGATCCAAAAATGTATTATGTTGGGCTATCTCTTACCTTACAAATACTCAGTTGTAGTGGAGGTAGACGGGACCCACTAAGTGCCCCTTATTTGGTTTGCTCCAAGTGCTGCACACCACAGTTAGGAATCTATTATGCCTTTACACTTCACTCACCTCCTGATCTGTCCCTTTGTTGGCCTGTGTATACTGGATTTATGCAGCACAAAAGAAAAGCTGCATTCAGCTCCTGATAGCTCTCAGACTGCGGTACCACCAGGATAGTAGGTCTGACACGCGTGTTTCGCGATTGCTTCAACTGAGGACCGTCTACATCCACTAATAGTAATGGATAATAGATAGCCCCAAATAATTCATTTTTGGATCCCTGTGGGTAGCTAGATGTGTATTGATTTAATAATATCAAAACATCAATAAAAATGCACCTCTTTAAAGAAGCCTATAACCTTCCTCCCTAACATGCTCAGTGCTACTCTCTCCCTACTGTACCACATACAAACTTTAACCTTTAGATTGTAAGTCTGCGAGTTTCAATCTTGCAAGGTGCTTTAGGGAAAGCGCTATGGACACTGGATTCCAAGCTCAAAGACAGGGCCATCCACTCTTGCAATGTGTGAATATTTAACTTTTCATTGCCTGTAACTTAACTTATGTATAGCGCTACGGAATATGTTGGCGCGTTACAAATAAATGATAATAATAATAATAATAATAATATCTCCTTTGCTATTTATTATTTACAGCATTAGTATTTTACCTTATATCACCAAAGATAAATTAAAGTGGAGTTCGTAATACTATTATCACTTAAAGATAAATACTTATGCAGGACTTGTTGCTATATTTTGCTGTGTTTCTATGTGTTTTTATACGACATGTATTAAGTGGTATATTTTAGTGTATTCAATAAAAGTACAATTTTATTTTCATTCTCAGTCTCCTGCTTATTACATCTCAAACCAATTCTTATATTCAACATGTTCCACGGGTATAGTGTCTAGCTTTCAAAATTTTCTTTTTTCTCCCTTTTCATTACTAGTTGTTTTTCACGCATTCGGCTAGTCACTTAATTTACCTGAAAACATACTTAGAATATTAATTTACCTGTGAAATACTCAGATTATTTGATTATCACATTAAAGTAATAATAACATTTAGTGAGACTATAAATTCGGTCTGATTAACAAACCTTCATCAGGTATTGGATCCCACTGGAAGACCATAAATATATTTTTCCTACTGTCCATTTTTCTCTCTCATTGTTATGTATTTAACAATATCTTATTAAATAAAATTTGGAGAGGGGAGAGAAAGAATCACACCTCATCCTAGTACAGATCCCTAAGGTCACATAATACATATCAGAGATACTGTACATATAGAGAACAATGTAGCATTCACAAGAGCAAAAGGTATAATGCTCGTATATGGACAGGTCCAACGTCGGGTCCACTGTGTGATCCTGATGGACCTGGATGCTTCTTGTCCAGTCAGCTGTTTTATTAGACCTATTTAGGTAAATTCCATACCATTCTGCACTGCTACAGGTAGGCTAAACCAGGTGGTTTAGAGTGGGTAGAAAAATGAAGAAATATGTGTACAGGTAAACTTTAACCAGTCATTTCTTTGTACAATGAGCTAGTTGCAAAATTGGCATAATGCTTCCAAATGAAACAGTACCAATAACAATAAAGCTTACATAAAACATGAAGATACAGAATAAAAGTAAGTAAAAGCTAATAAATAAATTGTCAAATAACAGACTCGTTTTACAGTTTCTATACAGCTTTCTCAATTAAAAAAACAAGTTTATTGGTATGCCGTTTAACATACCTGAAGACTTGGAGCCCGATTCAGTTGAGCAATCGTAAATTACCGGAGCCTGTAAGTGAGGCTGTAAGTTAATTTGCTATTCAATTGACGTCTTTTTGCAGGCTTAGGATGGTTTACAGGTTACTGGCTTGAAAACTTTGCAATGGTTAAACCCGGAACTTACAGCCTCCCGAAGCCTTTGATCTTTTACTTCCGCAAGAGTTACTATAGCTAAAATCTCAAATCGCTATTAAATTGCTACAATTCCCCAAACCCGCAAATGGTTTCACACCTATAAACGGCAAATGTAGGAGAAAATCCTACAAGTGCTATAGAGGACCCAAAGGGGGTTTAACCCCTGCCCGTAGCACTGTAAATAACAAGAAAAGGGATGATAGACATTAGAATTAATTGCACAACAGTCTCAAGCTCGCAAATCGGCAGTAAAATAAATGTATTTTTATGTTTCATTTCGGGGTTTTATCGATCTCAGGAAACATATCAGGCCACCCATATGTACTAGAACAGTATTGGCATTCATTTTTATTATTTTGTGCTTTGAGAGTTCCATCGCATATCGGACCCCCAAACCTAATTGATTGACGTAACCTCCATGTTTTACTGACGTAATGATGGTGGTCTCATTGTCTATTGCTTGTTTCGAAATGGGAGGTTATGGTCTTAATTGATCATATTCCCGCCCTGAACTGCTGCGGACCAGTGCACGGTTTACAGAGTTGGCTTTCGGCTCGTAACTTATGGGCTCCTTCAATTGAATAGCACCAGAATCAGAGACAAACGGGAGCGCCCAGCACGCCCGCAGACATATGGCCTGTATCCCGCGAGATGCTGGGTTGCAGTTAAATAGGGCTTCTGGTATAATTGAACATTATTTAAACTGTAAACTATGTTTGTGCATTTGAAGGCATCACGGGTGACATGTATGATGTCCTCATTGCCTAGATATGCAAATGGTCAATCAGTGATCCCTTGGTGCGTGTGTCGCCATTGCTGTAGGACCCCTGCGACCAATGGGAACCCTAGAACCCTTATAGCCCTGCTAAAGCTAGGTTTTCAATGAACGTAGACAACCCTGTTTCATAGTCCATACACATAAAGTGTACCAAGCATCTGAAATAGAAGAGCGCAGTGGGTATTTAGGTGTAATGATCTAATTGACCTTTCTAAGTGGGTAAATACGGACCTGTATGGTTTTAATATATGATCTTGGAAATTTAAACTTTGGTGGTAAATTACCAACAGTGCTTCTTGTCCCCATAAATATATAAATCTAAGTCTTCAGGTATAGATGAAAAAATCAATATTGTTCAAACCCTGTATAAATATGAATTTATATATGAAAATAAGTATAAATATAAAGCAAAAGTGTAGATAAGACGACTACAATAAAAATGTTCCTAGTGTAAAACATGTTATTAAGAGAAAGGTGAAAAACAGCAAAAATATATGGAGAAGTTTGGGTTATTTTAATATACACATGAAAGACTGTACTTCCAAAACATAAAAAACACTACAGAAACATGTCCTCAATCTTTGACAGTACACACAAAGGTCATGTTAGGATTAATAGACTGTATAGCCACAGGTTGTCTACTACAAAAGTCAATTATTTGACATAATAGATATGTAGAAGCTTTTTTCTTTAACTAAAGATCACCAGTGTGTAAAAAACAAGTGTAAAAAATCTGCCATAATACATACATTAAAAAGAGGTTTGTTTTATGCTAGATAACTGATTTTTTTAATGGTATATCTAAGTTTCACTGTTTTTACCTTTTTCTAATCTAACACACACTGTTTATATCAATAGAAACACTGCATTTGGGTACATATTTTAACTCTTTACTAACTTTCAAGCCAACATCATCACAATGCACAGATCTACAGAGCAATGTCTAACTACTCCTTACGTCCTTGTGCAGGGGACTACAGACCCATTGATTCCTTGCTACACAAGCTGCCATCATGATTGATACAATGTATTAGTTGCCTGTGATTGGCCAAAACAAATTATGAATTTCATGCTAATTTTAGCCTGGATTTCTAGGGGTGTTAACTCAAACTTTAGCGTACGTATAATAATATTTATTCAGGGATTTTTCCATGCAAACATCCATCCATACTTGGACGCGGATCTGTATCGCCTTGGATCACTGCTTCCATTGGTGGTGGATAAGTACAATTTCTTTGATATTCTAACACATAGTGCTTATTTTGTATAGTGCATACTTTTATATGTTCTCTTTATACTTATACCTCTCTTCCCTGTTCTGAGAGTAGAGTTTAATTCCACCACTCAGGGCCACAGTTTTTTGTCTCTTTAAATTTTATCCCCCCAAATTTTTTGGGCTCCTACACCCATGATTACAACCTATGTGACCTAAGAAAAAAAAACAGAGATAAAGAAGAAATGGACATATTGGAAATGTAGCCTTTACAGAAAACACGGCCCTGACAGCATAAAAAAATGCTGGAAATGTGATGCCACATGCTGATGAAAAACTTACATTTGTAATAAAACACAATTTTAATAGAATCGAAAAATAATATCATCTGATAATCTTGTAAAATAATAATCTACTGTATTTGTTATCTACAATTTACTAATATGGTAAGGATTTTGAATTTAGTCCCTTGGAAAAAAATCTTGAGAATGCCATTGTCTCAGGCTAAACTGCATAATTTCAATCACTGACTTAATCCTTTCAATCTCCGTTTTCCGTTGATCATAGATGTACTTACAAACTTATGATTGCTGAGGGTTATGCTTTTTTAATGTAGGGGAAGGGTTATCGTCCAGCACATCACTGACAATGTCATGAAATCTTCAAGATCAGCTAAAATCAGCTATTTTTAAAGCTTTAATATGAACACCAGAAGCTAAAGCAACCCCATGTGGCCCAACATCTGGATCAAAATGAGTAATACAGCAGCGGCACCAAGTATCATCAAGGGACTATTCTTGCATGATTATCACTTAGTATTCCATCAATTTTAATTTAACATTACAGCTATATTTCAGTATTGCCATTTAAATATCTTAACAGCAGATAAAGCAACATATTCTACTATAGCAAAGCTTTCTTTTCTGGCCCCATCAAAACTATCACATCACACATATAAATTTAACCTCTGAGAAATCCCGTCCGAGTGCTCAAAATGTCCTTAATATCCTAAGCCCCTAGTACCTGTCCCATAACTATTTTTAAAATTGCTATCACATGCCTCCGGTAACACTGAGTGCCTACTGGTACCTTCAACCCCACGTAAAAATTACTTCCAGAAGCCTGGATGCCTCAAACTCCAATGCCATGAAGGAAATAACACTTTAATTGTGTCAGATTTGATCCGCTTAAATCTGACAAACATAATCTCCCGGATCCCCATCAATACCAGCTGCCCCCAATGAGTGTGAGTATCTGCTGGATTTATCTTTTAGACCAGCTACCCTCTATCAGCCTTGGTATCCCCCAACTAAAGTATAACCATGTTTTTTTTTTTTATGAACCTTAATTTCACCAAATAGTTATTAGATACTAAACTAAACAATGGCGGTCCTCAGGGAACCCCATAGCACATAAAATTAACCTCTCTAAGCATCGCCATGGAACCGGATATTAACCCATATACCATGTGGAACACAACAGGCTATCTTGGTATACTAAGCTATAATCATGAGGGTCCATATGGACCTCCATAGCACCTAAAATTAATCCCTATACCATGGGGGTCTTGTAGAATCCACCTAGTCCCTAGTACTAAATAAATAAAAAATCCTGCATAAAGTAAAAAAAAGGGTACAATTAATATTACTTATCATTTTGACTCCCTCCAGCGATTATGGTCAATGCTCACTTTCCTCACTTTTCAGCCCTGGTATAAGCAGGAACTTCCATATTAATTAAAGAATCCGTCCTCTTCTTTCTTTATTGAAACCCTTGTTCTTCATCTTTGAAATGGACCACCACCTAAAAACCTGCTGACTAATATTTTTTGACTGCAACTTCACCTTTTATATTGTAAATTTGTGCATCAGATTTGAGCCAGGAGTAATTCAAATACTCAATTCAGTTTGGCTGAAATATGATACAAAAATAATATAAAAGATGAAAGTATGGTCAAAAAAAGTTAGTTGTGCAAGCATTCCTCAGGCGAGGGGCTCCATTAGAGTTCTTTTTTTATACAATGACTCATTTCCAGGGTACGAAGATGAAGACCAAAAGCTTTAATCAAGAAAGAAGAGGACAGATTATTTAATCAATATGGAAGTTCCCGATTATCGATGTATTACAGTGGGGGGAAAAAGTATTTGATCCCCTGCTGATTTTGAACGTTTGTCCAGTGACAAAGAAATGATCAGTCTATAATTTTAATGGTAGGTGTATTTTAACAGTGAGAGACAGAATAAAAATTAAGAAAAAAAAACAAGAAAAATCCATGTAAAAAAAGTTATAAATTGATTTGCAGGTCAATGAGGGAAATAAGTATTTGACCTCTCTGACTTAGTACTTGGTGGCAAAACCCTTGTTGGCAATCACAGAGGTCAGACGTTTCTTGTAGTTGGCCACCAGTTTGGCACATATGTCATTAGGGATTTTGTCCCACTCTTCTCTGTAGATCCTCTCCAAGTCATTAAGGTTTCAAGGCTGATGTTTGGCAACTCGGACCTTCAGCTCCCTCCACAAATTTTCTATGGGATTAAGGTCTTGAGACTAGGCCACTCCAGGACCTTAATGTGCTTTTTCTTGAACCACTCCTTTGTTGCCTTGGCTGTGTGTTTTGGGTCATTGTCATGCTGGAATACCCATCCACTACACATTTTCAATGCCCTGGCTGAGGGAAGGAGATTCTCACCCAAGATTTGACAGTACATAGCCCCGTTCATCGTCCCTTTGATGCGGTGCAGTTGTCCTGTCCCCTTAGCAGAAAAAAAAACCCAAAGCACAATATTTCCACCTCCATGTTTGATGGTTGGGGATGGTTTTCTCACGGTTATAGGCAGCATTCAGTTGTGTTGATGCCAAAGAGCTGGATTTTGGTCTCATCTGACCCCAACACTTTCACCGTTCTCCTCTGAATCCTTCAGATGTTCATTGGCAAACTTTTGACGGACCTGTACATGTGCTTTCTTGAACAGGGGGACCTTGCGGGCGCTGTAGGATTTCAGTCCTTCACAGAGTAGTGTGTTACCAATTGTTTTCTTGGTGACTATGGTCCCATCTGCATTGAGATCATTAACAAGATCCTCCGTGTAGTTGTGGGCTGATTCCTCACCGTTCCCATGATCATTGAAACTCCACAATGTGAGATCTTGCATGGAGCATCAGACCAAGGGATACTGGCAGTTATTTTGTGTTTCTTCTATTTGCGAATAATCACACCAACTGTTGTCACCTTCTCACCAAGCTGCTTGGTGATGGTCTTGTAGACCATTCCAGTTTTGTGTAGGTCTACAATCTTGTCCCTGATATCCTTGGACAGCTCTTTGGCCTTGGCCAAGGTGGAGAGTTTGGAATCTGATTGATTGCTTTTGTGGACAGATGTCTTTTGTACAGGTAACAAACTGAGATTAGGAACACTCCCTTTAAGTGCTCATAATCTCAGTACTTTATCTGTATAAAAGACACCTGAGAGCCAGAAATCTTGCTGATTGATAGGGGATCAAATACTTATTTCCCTCACTGACCTACAAATCAATTTATAACTTTTTTGACATGCATTTTTCTTGTTTGTTTTTCTTGTTATTCTGTCTCTCACTGTTAAAATACACCTACCATTAAAATTATAGACTGATCACTTCTTTGTCAGTGGGTAAATGTTCAAAATCAGCAAGGGATCAAATACCCCCCCCCCCTACTGTAGACACCTTTTATTCTAGAGTAAATAAGTTTAATTTGGTTAGTCTTTCTTCATAACTTAGTCCCTCCATTTCCCTTATTAGTTTTGTTGCCCTTCTCTGTACTTTTTCCAGCTCTTAAATTTCTTTTTTATGAAGTGGTGGCTAAAATTGTACTGAACATTCCAAATGCGTACTAGGAATTTGTATAGTGGCAGGATTATACTTGCTTCCCTGGCTTCTACACCCTTCTTAATACATGCTAATGTTTTATTTGCCTTAGCAGCTGCTGCTTGGCATTGAGCACTGTTACCTAGGTGGTTGTCCACAACCACTCTCAAATTAGGTTATAAATTGCATGGCTATTTTTCCTTCCCAGATGCATAACTTTCAGACATTTATTCATATTAAATCTCATCTGCCATATAGTCACCCATTTTTCTAATTTATGCAAATCCCTTTGGAGAGAAAGTACATAATTGTATTCAGTTATCTTTCCCAGCTTAGAGTCATCAGTAAAAATGGAGACAATACTCTTCAGTCCTACTTCTACGTCTTCTACTTTTAATAAATATGTTAAAATAGGACCTAATACTAAACCCTGAGGAACCTCACTTGCCACATTAGTCCAATCTGAGTATGTTCCATTAACAACAACCCTTTGCTTCCTGTATCCCTTAGTTTATACAGTAGTCTTCCAAGTTATCAAAAGCCTTTGCAAAATCCCAAAAGACTACATCCACTGAGCTGCCTTGATCCAAGTTCCTACTAAACTCCTCATAGAAATGAATTAGATTTGTTTGACATTACCTGCTTTACACATGCTGCTCCAGGAAGAGATCTGTTTGCAGTCAAGTTGTTTAATAATTAGGTTCAAGTTTCATTGCACATAGTCTTCTCCCTAGAGAGTTACCCATACCATCTTCCTGTTTGTGGCTAATCACCAGCCAAGCAGGATACATAGATCATGAGTCAGAAATAATAAACAGTAAACCCATCTACTGGTCTTTTGAGTCAGATTAACTGTGAATAAATATGAATTCTAACAGCTGCTACCTTTCTCTTTCTACACTTAGGTCTAAAACAACATTGCTCTCAGATCTCTCAGAAACACATTTCCCACCCACCACTAGTAGGTGCTCTTTTATAGATGTGCTCTGCAGCAGATTTCCACATTTGTAGGTTTTAACATCTGGCCTTTGCGACAAATTCAGAATATCCAACAAACATCCACAGTGTGGTTTATTTCATCACACACTTTAGATACCAAGGCTCTCCTGCTGCATTAATGTATTCTAATTGTATACCTAGTAGGTCCTGTTGTGACTGGCTTTGTTTCTGTCCAGAGGAGAGCTCAAGCAGGAGCTTCATTTTTTTTCCTGCTGGATTGGAGCTCAGCCAATCAGGAAGAAGCATCATCCGACACCACAGCTCCACAAGGGTGTCTCCCGATTGTTTAACTAAGGTATGAAACTGCTTGGGGTATGCCTACAGGGTGATAGCGTACCAGTCTAGCAGTACTTGGCAGACCTCCTCATATTTCCCAGCTTTGTCCCAGGGATAGACCAGTAAGCTATTCTGCATAGTACACTGAGCAGGCTGATCATTTGGCTGGAGAAATCTGGTGGAGCTTGCACTGCTTCTATCCAGCAGGAACCTACAATATCCTGCCGGTTCTCATGAAAGTGATTGAAGCTGTTGTACGTGACTTTAAGCAGACTGGAGAGTGGGCCCCTAAAATCACTGGTGGAGAGCGGTGAGGACCCAGTCACTGGCCTCCCTTTACAATGACCTCTTGACTGATCTTCTCCTGAAGAGCTATTACCTGATTCGTGGTTGACACTCTAAGTATTGCAGCCCTCCATATCTGATATCTCCTGGACACCCTGTTCTCCCCAGCTAGTTCAGTACTGGTGAAGCATCCACTGAGGTAGTGTTGCCAAAGCAGATGTCTCCTATATCTAGTCCTTCTTCTTGCTGGTTGAACTTGCCATCCCACTGGAGATTTTAGATCATGGCCAGACAGGTCTTGGATCCTGGTATCTGATTACCCCATTCATTAATCTCCTCTCAGAGCATGTCAATCATGTCCTCATACTATGCCACCCTGGTATTATGTCTCTGGGATCCCACCAGTTGTCACAACCCGCTCTGCGTTGGGCTTGAAAAGGTTAAGAAGACCAACCCTTTCCATAGGTTGTTAGGTTCTTTCGATCCCATCACACAGGATAGCTTAACTGTAGGCTAGGACAAGTTACCAATTTCTCCAGAGGAAGTTGCAGAGAGAAATTATCAAAAGCAGCCCTTTCCTTGTGCAAACATACATTTCACACCTTATGCCCCCTTTGAACTACGGCGCATGAGTCAGGAGCCATCCTGTCCCCTCGTCTCAATAGGTGCCAAGTCTAGGGACTTGTTTATCAGTTTCCTCTGGCAGGATATGGGCACAGCAGGGGTAGTTAGGTAGTGTAACAGCTGGAGACATAGGGCCACATTCAATTCCAGTCCAGTAACTCGATCGCAGACAGCCTATTGTCTGTGAGTGAATTGCAGGCGCCAGTTCCCCTCCGTTTGAGATGCTATTTAATTGCTCAAGGTCGCAAGTTGCGGTCTTGAAACCAGCACCGTAAACCATGCACTGATTCTGAGCAGATGAGTACAGGAACATGATCAATTAAGCAAGCCCGTAACCTCCCATTTTAAAACATCCTATAGGAAATGAGACTGTCCGACTTACAGCAGCAAAACATGGAGGTTACCTATCATTCAATTAAGTTTGTTCTAGTCCATATGTGTGGCCTGATATGTATTAACTCCCTAATTCCCGAGATTGATTTAACCCCAAAATGAAACATAAAAATAAATCTTATATACTGCCGATTTGCGGCTTGAGACTGTTGTGCAATTAATTATGCCTATCATCGCTTTCCTCTGTATTTACAGTGCAGGATTATTTTTTTATTTGCATTTACAGTGCTACAAATTGGTGTTTAACCCCCTTGCGGGTCCTCTCTAGCACATGTAGGATTTCCTCCTCCATTTGAGGTTTACGAGTGTGGATACTTTTGTGGTTTTGCGATTTTAGGCTTGCGAAAGTGACAGATCAAAGGCTTCTGGATTCAGTAAGTTACCAGTTAGACGTACGCAAGTTTTCCAAGACCGTAACTTGTAAACCTATCGGAGCACGCAAAAAGACGCCAATTGAAAAGCAAAATATCTTGCAGCCTCACTTACGGGCTCCCGGAACTCAAATTCGGCCAATTAAATGTGGTCAATAGGGTCTGGGAGAGGGGCTTGTGTCTTTACCCTATGTCGGAAACTAGGAACCTGGGGTGTACAATGCTCAAATTACTGGGGTCAGGGATCTATGGAGGAAACCTAGCGGGCAGTAGAAGGAATGGTTGGCAGGTTTGGGGTACCTCTTGCATGGGGTGAACCGAGTAGCAGGGCTTGGTGGTTTCAGCCTGGTAGGCTCAAATGACTTGTTTGGAATAGGCTCTTGGAGGCCAGGAGTACATAATCAGTGCCTGAGGGCCAACACGATACCACAATATAACTGTGAAACATCATAGTCCCTTAAGGCAAGTATCATGGTCATTGTAATAGCCCCCAGCGGTTGGTTGGTAGCCACATGGGCTAGTGCCCATCCAAAGCCACTTGTCCACAAAAAGAATCCATGAGTCCAATGGGTCATGACAGTGACCATTCCCACATCATCCTCCTTTATCTGTATGTGGTGTATGTATATGTGTGCAATTATACAATGGTGTACATATTATACAGTGTGTGTATAGTACAGAGCAAGCTGCTGGGCTAGCAACTCTCCTATGCACTATTACTTTCCTACATTATCTCAAGTATGAAATTACCCTGACTGGGTCCATTTAATTGATATTTTATTAAGTAAATATTTGCAAACAAATATTTATAGTGTGCACAATTGTTTTATTTGTTTTATTTTTTATTTGTATCAGTATTATCATGTTTAAATAAGTACTGCAAAGTGAAAGTTTTATGAATATTATGTCTAACAGACAGTTTGGTATGCCCTTCTCTTTAGGACTTGGCCCTACCTGGATAGGCATTATGAGATTACATATGCATGCTGTCAGTTATTTGGACATATGATAATACATGTTTGACTCATATAGTATTTGCATATACTGATTTTATTGGTTCAAAGCTTTCCATTTTTTCCTTATATGTTTAATTTTTTTATGCTGCTAAGACTCCTATGACTTATGGGTGAAGTTAATGTCCATTACAGATTTTGGTTTAAACCTACAACACAGCTCATTAAAGACACTGTTAATTTCTGTTGTTGTTTAATAAATTGATTGAAAAGAGGGGAAACAAAGGCCTGCTGTTATAAATAATTTAAAGAGTCTTTACTAACAATGTTAATATTTTATGTAAATATAGCTAAATTGGTAATTTAAAAGGATGCAAGTCAAGTAATTATTGTTTACTACAAAAAAGAGAAAATTCAGGCTGTGCCTATCTGACTGAGATTCTGCAACTTGCAGGAAATTAGGTCATTAGTGTTAAACTGTTCCAACATGCCATATTAATGTTTGAGATAACATTTTTATTTACAAGTTTTATTTGCTTAAAGGACCAATGTAGTACGTTTACAAGTAAATCTCATATGTTTATTTGCTCACACCCAATCCCCACTATCAACTATAACCATTGGGGCTATTGAGACCCCCATAGCACCTAAAAATGAACCCTGTGCTATGGTGGTTCTTAAAGGACCTCCCGTGGCATATAAATATTAACCCTTACCACAAGGGTCCATAATGGACCCCTGTGTCACAAAGACGCAAGCCCTACTGACTACCTATCGACTACCTATCTATAAACTGATCATAGATATACATGCCATGGAGTTCATGGAAGGACCTCCATGGCATTAAAAAAGAACCCTCTATGCACGAGCTTGTGTAAGGACACCATGGATCTTAAAATATATTACATACCACAGATGTCCTTTAAGCCTTTAAGGACCTCCATGGCATCTAAAGATTAACCCATACCACAGGGGTCCTTAACGGACCCCAATGGTATTACCTATTATTTCTACCTACGCTATTCTATATTAAAGGACTCCCATGGCAAACTAAATTAACCCAATATCATGGAGGTATATATAGACCACCATGGTAAACTGAGCATAACCCTACAACTGCTAAAATAAAAATTGACCCCCACTAAGTACAAAAACAACTACATTACAAAACACAAAAAGACTCCAAAAATTACAAAAAATATATATTACAAACCCCCCCACTACAAAGAATACCCCCTAAATTACAAAAAAAAACACTACATTATAAAAAATAAAAATCAATAAAAACAAGAAATTAAAAGTTACAATAAAAAATAAATAAAATAAAACAAATAGAAACATTTAAATAAAAACATTACAATAAAATCGTAAAAATAAATGTTAATAAAATAATAAAAATGACCTGTAAAACAAAATATTAATAATACTAATCTACTTTCATGATCCTCCAGCAAAGAACAATAAAGATCTTGTCCTTCATCCTTATTATAATGGTTCCTACTGAAAATTCTTATGACCCCAAAGGCAGAAAAGGAGTGTATTTAAAGCACCACAAAAGTTTAAATAGGTGAACAACACAAATCTTTATTACTAAAGTTTAGCATGCAGAAACACGGGCAGTTTACTCAAATATTTGGCCATAAAAAAAAAAAAAAACAACAACATCTACCTGCTGAGTAAATGATTATTGTATTGTATTCTATTTTTTTCTTCTTTCTTTATGATGGCAATTTGGGCCAGGCTATTTTGTCTTATTTGTGGTAAAGATACTGTTTCTCCCATAATTGTGTTATCCTCATTTTACTATATGTGAGGAATAATACCAAAGGATAACACTTCTTTCTGTTGGGAAGGATATGATGATCATCATTTGTAGAAGAGACAGGGGAAGGTAGCAAATTAAATTATTGGTTTATGGTATCATCAGTAATGATACAGTAGTTTCAATACCAGCACACTTCCTTTCACAGAATAGACATCATTTATCAAATTAAATAGTGCTTTTAATCTCACTACATAAATAACATTTACATGCATTAATGTTAAACGATTGTGACATTAACCCCCTGTACCCATGGACTTTTTTGAGATGGCAACCAAACTTTGATGGACACTAGCCCTGTGTCTACCAAACCTAGGGGCTATTCTAATGGCCCTAAGACCCTTTTTATCCAGCCTCCTGTACTCTTGGGTAGTATTTGCACCACACCAATGATATTAACACATGATCTGCTACATTTAAGACTGTGCTTTGTGAATATAATAAATCTATATTCTTAATATACCTTTATCCATTTGTCAGTGTATTTCTAATGGTTACTGATTTGGGACATTGGCTTACTTTACATTTAGTTACTGATATGATATGTGGATCCATATCATGTTTCAGTATACCTATCCTGTGTTAAGGTATAGTGCATGTGTATAAATCGTATATTAAGAAATCATGTGCATGAAGATATTAAGAGATTTTGGATAACAACATAATCATATGATTATATGAAATATGGATGATGAAGAAATATATCTGCACACTTCAATGTCTTTATGCATTTGATTACTATAATCTTATATTTTCTTGTCAATAACATTTTGTTTAATAGTTGACATCAATTCACAACACCTAAAATATGCATTAAAGGGATACCTAAGTGAGCTGGATTAATACATTTCTGCACTCTGTAGGCAAAATTTGAAGCCATGGCAATGCTGTTTGCCATAGAATGTAAAGCTTTTTCTACTTTGAGTACATTCAGCGCTCATTGCGAGCCTCTCCTCTTGTGTACTTTTGCTCCTCTGAGCACCTTCGGAGCTCATTACGAGCCTCTCCCCTCGTGTCCTTCAAGTTTTGTGCTTTGCAACAATCATCTTCGGCGCTCATCGCAAAGACAGATATATATATATATATATTTTTTTTTTTTGTGCCAATTTTGCAGTATAAATAGGTGATCCCGCATTTCCTAACTGCTGGGAGGCTAAGTCCTGCGTTTTTCAATGCCTCAACAGCTTGTCTTGCTTTGCGAGGCTCGCAAGAGTGACTTCGGCGCTCATTTTTTCCTAAGTCCCGGGTGCTTCGTGGAGCTCGGAGTCGCTCATCGGGTAAGTGCTCCAAGCTCTGAAGACTTCTGTGCTTCAACAGCTCGCCTCGCTATGCGAGGCTCGCAAGCGTGACGATGATTCACAGTTTGACAACTATTATATGTGACTAGCGACTTGCCCGTCAAAAATGACGGCAATAACATTTGAAGCCTGGCAATGGTGTTTGCCATACATTGCAAGTCTCTCCCCCTCTACTTAACTAGTCTTTGCGATGAGCACCTCTGGTGCTCATTGCAAACCCCCCCCCCTAGTGTCTCTTCCCCCCTCTCCCTCCCCTGTGTCTCTTCCCCCCTCTCCCTCCCATGAGTCCCCTTTCCCCTCTCTCTCTCCCCTGTGTCTCTTCCACCCCTCTCCCTCCCCTGTGTCCCTTTCCCCTCCCTCCCCTGTGTCCCTTCAACCCCTCTCCCCTTTCCCTGTGTCACTTCCCTCCCTCTCCCTCCTTTTTCTTTTCCCTCCTCTTCCTCCCTGTGTCTCTTGCCCCCATCTCCCTTTCCTGTGTCTCTTCCACCCCTTTCCCTCCCCTGTTTCTCTGTGTCCCTCCTATCTGTCTCTCTCTGTGTCCCTCCTGTCTCTCTCTCTCTCTCGGTCTCTCCTGTCTCTATCTGTGTCTCTCCTGTTTCTCTCTCTCATTTCTCTCTCTCTCAGTATCCCTCCTGTCTCTGTCTGTGTCCCTCCTGTCATACTCTGTGTCCATCCTGTCTCTCTCTCTGTCCCTCGTGTCTCTCTCTGTGTCCATCCTCTCTCTCTCTCTCTCTCTCTGTGTCCCTCCTGTCTCTCTCTCTCTGTCTGTGTCCCTCCTGCCTCTCTCTCTGTCTGTGTCCCTCCTGTCTCTCTCTCTGTCTCTCTCTCTCTCATGCCTCTCTCTCTCTGTCTGTGTCCCTCCTGTCTCTCTATCTGTGTCCCTCCTGTCTCTCTCTATTCGTGTCCGTCCTGTCTCTCTATTTGTGTCTCTCCTGTCTCTCTATCTGTGTCCCTCCTGTCTCTCTATCCCTCTTGTCTCTCTTTCCCTCCAAGCTGTCTCTCTCACCTCAATCCCCGGCATGTCTGCCGGTCCCTCCCCAGGGAGGAGTTGAGAGCAGCAGTGGGAGGAGTTAAGAGTAGCCGGGGGAGGGGTTAAGAACAGTGGGGGAGGAGTTAAGAACGGCGAGCGGGCCGGGAGGAGTTGTGCAGGGCAAAGTCCAGCGGGCATGCGTTTTGGTCCGAGCAGGATTACAACAACTCAGTGTGAGCCCCTGTAACCTGCAGCGTATTGTCCCCCCGAACAACTGATATTGCCGCTCCTTGCAACCGGGGTCCCTCCTGTCTCTCTCTGACCTCCAGGCTGTCTCCCTCTGTCTGCATGCTGTCTCTCTCTCACTCCTCATCCCTCATCATGTGTCCCGTTGCCTCCCCAGGCTCTCTCGGTGCAGGATGGGTCTATGAATGGTGCAGGCTGGGAAGGTAGTACGGGCTCCTAAAGTGCAGGCTGTGTGTGAGGCGGGAGGTGCTGGGACAATAGCAAGAGGGAGGAGTTGAGAGCAGCCGTGGGTGAGAGATGTGCGGGTCAGTCCTGCAGACCTCATGATGAGCGCCTGTAGTGCTCATCGCGAGTCCTGCAATGAGTGCCTACAGTGCTCATTGCAGCTGGGGGTGATGCAGGTTTATTGGTAACGCCGGAGCAACTACTTTTGGCAAGCCCGCACTGCTCACAACTATATATGTGACTAACAGTAATACATATTTGTGGAGATAATACTACTAAATCATTACATCACAACACTGTTTTGTATTACTATTCCACTAAAAAGTTTTTTAACACATTTCATGTTATTTTCATACAATATTAATACACAAAAACCGATTAAATTTAACATATTTGTTATATGTATACATTTTCTCACATGCCCATCAGCAATGGCTGGGACTCAACAGAACAGGTGCACATAGGATTATTGTAGATGGAGGAAAGTCTCCTGGGCTCCTGCCTCTCCACAGCCTCCTGGGGCTCTTGCTGATGCCAAATCCAAACCTCCTGGGGCTGCTGATGGTCGTTCTCAAAACCTACATTAACATCAATACAAACCTCCATATCAGCATGTGCGCCTATATCCCCCTGTCCTACTATAACTCTCTCTCTTTCCAGCTCAAACCTTAGTTCAAAAAGGTCCAATTTGTCCAATTAGTCCTGTGGATTAAAGGGGGTCGATAAGCCGTAGTCCCAGATAATAAGGGGTCCTCCTTGATTGGAATCGCCATGTAGTGATTTATGTGTAACCTTGACACAGAAATCAGCTACAAAAAGATTGTAATGGGGCCCATAATTGTCTGTAATGTAATATGGAGCCATACTTCTCATGTACACATCACAATAAATAATCCTTCTTCTTTATCTACTGGACTCTGATCTCTTTTCTTTATTGGACCCCTGAAATCCAACCATAATGATTAAAAATACAATTATTTAACAGTTCATTGTGTTTATAAAAAAGTATTCTTCCACGATCTAATTATACAGACAGCGCAATTACATTATTTGAACATGTGTTTTGATAAATAGTTTTCCCAGGGATTTCTTTACCTGCTTATTCTTTAAGGCGTAAATAACAGGATTCAAAGCTGGGGTGAAAACTGTAAACAATATGGCAGCTATCCGATCTTTTTCTATTGAATCTGCTGATGTAGGTCCAAGATAGGTGCACATAGCTGTGCCATAGAACATAATAACAATGGTCAGGTGTGAGGAGCAAGTTGAAAAAGCTTTCCACCTTCCCTCAGAGGATTTTATCTTTAGGAGGTGTGTGATGATGTAACAGTATGATATCATGGTTAGGCTAAAGGTACCAACACTTGTAACTCCAGCATCGATTGCTAGAACAACCTCGTTGATATGAGTGTCCACACAAGCTAACTTTAGTATTGGTTTAGCGTCACAGAAGAAATGTTTGACCTTGTAATATTTGCAGTAGGGCAATAGTGAGAGCATTACTGCAATGATCACTGAGTAAATGTTGCCAATAACCCATGAAAAGAAAACCATCAGGTAGCAAACTTTCCTATTCATTATTATATTATATTGTAATGGATGACAGATGGCAGCATAGCGATCATAAGCCATGGTAGAGAGAAGGACACCTTCTGAACAACCAAAAGAGTGAAAGAAATACAGTTGGGTAATACATTGTTTCAATGAAATCCTATTCTGTCCAAAAAATCCTGCCAATAATTTAGGTACTGTCACAGATGAGAAACAGATGTCCAAAAAAGAGAGGTTGGCCAGTAAAAAGTACATTGGGGTATGAAGGTCAGGGGTCGTGTTCACTAGAACCATAATGATGAGATTCCCTGAGATGTTTAAAACATAGAAGGGCAAGAATAGAAAAAAGAGAACGAGTTGAAGCCATGGATTATCAGTGAGTCCCTCTAGGAGGAATTCCGTTACTAATGTCCGATTTTCCGTTTTCATATTGTACTGTAAGCAAAGACACATATTATGTTATTTCGTATAGTTGTTCCATATAATTTAAGACCAAATAAATAACACAATCAAAATTAAATAATGCAAACATTCAAACACACAATGGTGTATATGTGACAGGCCAAAAAAAAAAAAAAGTGGAGTTAAATATTCTTGTTTCCTATGTTTTCCCCTCTCAATAAATGGCTCCAATGCATGACACTGGAAGTGGAGACATTGGAAGTCTTCATTCTTCTTAACTCTGCTTAATTATACTTAACACTACTTAAATATACCAAAATGACTCAATTCATCACTACCATCAAACCAGCAAACTCTCAAGATCGGTCCAGCCTAATTTACCATTTCTGCAATTCTCCCAATTTTCATTAAATACTTTGCCCTTGTTCTGCTTTAACCATGTAATATTTTTTGCAAATATGTGAAATGTTTTGGCTATCTATGTAAATATCTAATTATTATTTTATGAACTCCCACATAAGGATGTACTCATCTATATAGTTGGGAAGCTCTTAGAAAGTTTGCCAAGGGATCTTATACTGGAATATATTCAATATAATAAATAGAAGTCAACAAGAGGCATAGGTCATGTCAAACAAAACCAAGTAATTACTATGAGGGGGTAAGTATGAACTTGGACCACTCAGTAGTCCTTTTGAAGTTTGCCACAATTGAAGACTATTATACAAAGTAAGGGGTATTGGAATTGCAGTAAATGTATACACATGGATTGAAAATGACTAAAAGATAGGAAGCAAAGGGTTATTGTAACTGGAACATCCTGGACTAATGTGGTAAGTGGGGTTCAGTGTTATTTCCTCTCCTATTAAACATATTTATTAATGATTTAGAAGTCGGAGTGGAAAGTAATGTCGCCATATTTTCTGATGACACTAAGTCGTGCAAGGTAATTAAAATTATGTACTTTCACTGCAAGTAACTTAAGTTTGGAGAATTTCCATCTAAATAAAGGATGAGATGCACAAATATACCTATTTATGCATTTAGGAATGAAAACATAAGTATGCAATTTATCATCTAAAGTGAACAAATCCACAAGTATCAGAAAAAGAAAAGGATCTGGGAGTGCTTGTTGACAACCACCTACGTAACAGAGCTCAATGCCAAAAATGTACAAAGGCAAGTAAAATATTAGAATGCATTAAGAAGGGTATAGCAAATACAATTCTGCCACTGTATGAATGTCTAGTATGCTTTCATTTGGAATATGGAGTACATGCACTGTACTAGATTTTATTGTTCAAACGTGTTGGTGGGGTACGATCTGCAGTGTCAAAGTCCTTATAACTGCTTATTGAAAAAATAAAATAAAAAATAAAATGGAAAGTTGCACATAATGGAGAGACCACATACTACACTGATAACAAAGCTAGGGTGGGATGCAGCTTACTGTAGTTCAATAAAGTGGCACTTGTTTGTGAAATATGTAACCAACTGACAATATTAGCATCTGTGTAAATCATGAACATTTTGCAGAAAATCCCAGTTTCTGCTGATGACATTAAGTTGTACAAGGTAATTAAATCAGAATATGATATACTTTACCTCCAAAGGAATCTACATACATTAGAGAAATTGGTAATTAAATGGGAGATGATAATTAATACAAACAAATGTAATGTTATGCATTTAAGGAGGGAAAATGAGCATGTAATTATATATTGGGGTACAAGAGATGGAAAAGGATTTGGGGGTACTTGTGTGCAACCACCTAGGTAACAGTGCTCAATGCCAAGCAGCATCTACAAAGGCAAATAAAATATTACCATGTAAATTCTGCCACTATACAAATCCCTTGTACGCCCTCATTTGGAATATGGAGTACAATTTTGAGCAATACTTCATAAAAATGTCATTTTAGAACATGAAAAAGTTCAGAGAAGGACAACAAAACTAATAAGGGGAAAGGAGGGGCTAAGGTAATAAATTACATTTATTTTCTCGAATATATGATTACCTTATATAAATAAATCCAGGATGAATACAAGGCTTTATCAAGTGAACTTTTTATGCCAAGAGGTTTTCAACTGAGAGGGCATCCCTTGAGGTTAGAGGAACAAATATTCCACCTTAAAGAAAGAAAAGTATTCTTTACAGTGAGGGTGGTTAAACTGTGGAATTCTCCAGTAAAGGAGAATTCCACAGTTTAAAAATAGGTTGGATATATTGTTGATTATAAAGTTAATTCAGGGTTGTCCTTGATAACTAGAGAATGAGGACCATTGATCCACAGAGGAAATAGATTCCCAGTATATGGGTACACAAAATAATTGTATTTTTTGTCTCAATATCAATTAACAATTAAAGATTAATTATTATTATTATTGTTTATTTGTAACGCGCCAACATATTCCGTAGCGCTATACATAAGTTAAGTTACAGGCAATAACAAGTTCAAGATTCACACATTGCAATGAATGGAGGACCCTGTCTTTGAGCTTGGAATCCAGTGTCCATAGCGCTTTCCCGAAAGCACCTTGCAGGATTGAAACTTGCAGATTTACAATCCACGTATTACAAGGATCAGAGGAGATCTAAATGTTTGAATTTCGTTTTCAACCTCATAACTGTGTAACTGTAAAAATATTAGAATCTTAAAAACAGAGACAGTCAGATACATTAATAATATTCAAGAGACAGCAAATCATTCTATATAAACAACTGAGGTACAGTTGGAAAGGACCCTGCAAGGAAATGTAGCTGCACGTTCTGTATATAATAATTGGTTAAAGGACTATTATAGTTTAGGAAAACTTGTGAAGAATGTGACAAACTCATAACATAACAGTAGTTACATAAGGCATGAGTACAAAGGCATTTTTAGAGATAATATTTAACCGTTTCTTCTTCTGTGGACTGAATAGGACTGAATAAAAATGCTATCTGACTCCAAGGTGCCTCCCAGGCATCTAACTTTGTTCAAAAGGAAATGTCTGCCATCATGAAAGCAAAAATCTGTATTTATTTCTAAAACATTTAATAATTACAAAACAAAGTTTCTAATAAGAGCAAGTTGTAAATATAACAATTCCTTGGCATGTTAACTAAGATAGAAATCCAAAAGAGACTAGACAAAGAAATGCAAATGAAGCAGTCAAATCCTTATTTCCAATTGTTCAAGAATCTCCCATTTTCAGTATCTGAAGATTATTGAAAATCAGATATAGTACCTTTATTTACGAACTATGTAAGATCTAAGGAATAATAGACTGGTAAATATCATACCAATAGAAGAGAACCTCTTGGAAAGATTTCTAATGGATTATATTCAAGAATATATCAATGAAAAACAAACAAAAAAAGGTGAGCCTGAATGATTTATGATGTGTAGGTCATGACAAAATAATTTAATTAGTTTCAATGAGGAAGTAAGTGGAAAATTGGATCAAGATAATTCACTTAATATAGTCTATTAAGTCAATATCCTATTGGAGTCTACTGGACAACATATATGGAATACTGACATTGCAGTAAATACCTAAAAATAGTTTTATAGATATGTTGCAAAAAATGCACAGATTTAAATCGCATATTTCCCCACATTTTTGCTCTTTTATAATTATCTTCATGCGTGTTTTTATACGTGCCTAATGTAAATAAGTATATTGTTGGCCTATATTTAAATAAAGGTATACTTTTAAAGTATAGATGGTCAATGTTATTTTTCTTTGAGTTCTTTACTTTTATGCATTGTATTATCTAATTGTTATCGGTATCACCACTGACTTGAGTGGAAAGGAGAAAAGAGGAAGAACAAATAGCAATGCTTAACCCACAAGATTAAAATTTAGATTCAAGGACAACCAATTTCATTCTCCATCACTTTGTTAAATGCTGATGATGATTTTTGGAATCCTACAATATTCAATACAGTGAACTTTTTCAAAATAGTTATGATTTTTTGATAATACTCTTTCTCTGCCACTGGCCAGCCAATACCTACACAGTATACTACACTTACTGAATGTTATGTGAGGAACACCAGCATTCAGTAAGATTAGTATGTTGAATAGACATTGGCTAGCCAGTGGCAGAGAAAGTGAGTGTCTATTTAGGGAAAGTGGAACCTATCTTAGTCCTAATTTTCCTACAACACTCTTTTAAATATTTTTTAAGAAAACCAGCAACATTTCCATTAGCAGAAAAAAACAAATAATTATATCTGTGGAATTATATGACATGAGGTATGTGAAATGTAAACCCCTGAGCATATGGTAATGATCATATATAGACATACTTACTAACCAGTGTTTGGCGAGGGTTCTGTGATTTTAATGGAAGAGGAGGATGTGCTGCTTTCAGTGATACTGAACAACGCATGACAGATGGTGTCATTAAGATTGGATCACCTAAAACCAGCTCTTTTTAAAGCTTTTTTAGGAACACCAGGCAGTGAGATAATCACATGGGGCAAAACATTTGGCGCACTCCAATTAATAATACAGCAGCAGCACCACATCCTCTAGACACAGGTTATCAAGGGACCATTCTTGCATGATTATCACTAAATATTTCACCAATTATTTTCAGATTTTGTTAGTTATATTGTGTACACACATTTAAAAAAGCATAATAACAGAAAAAAACAACTTATTATACTATAATAGAGCTTTATTTTTTGCCCAACAAATTTCATGTGTACCTACATACCTACATGAAAACAGACATATACACACATACATTGATCGTAATAATCAAACTGTAAATGTTTTTAATCCAACAGCATTAGAGTTAATAGAACCTCACTTTAAAAACCATGGGCTGTATTCTACTGTCTAGAACGAAAATTTTAAAAATCACAATGTATTCTATTAGCTACAGGCTAGCCAAAGACCCAAATTCAGGCTTACAACTTCATTGGTTTTAGCACAGCTCGAACATTACGCGTGCTAGCTAATTAAAGTCACACAAAAAGGATATTCTATTAGACCAAAGGCTTTTTCGACCACTTATTAAAGCTGTAAAAGCAATTAAACACCCAATACTGTACTATAAAAGCATGGAAGGCATAGAAACACATTATAATGAATTGCAGAAAATATCTCAAAGCCACAAATATGCAATTAAAAGATATTATTTTTAACTGTTATATCTGAGTAATATTGATCCCGGGACTCAAGAGATTAACACATATCATGAAACCCACATGGACTAGAACAGATGCTCTATTGCATTTTATAGAGTGCCAGATAATGAGTCCGATCAGGAAATGTTATTTGGTGGAAATAATTCATGTGTAGATTCCATTGCAGGTTATGTCTAACTTCAATGTCTACTGACGTCATGGTGAAGGTCTCATTTTCTATTGTCTGTGTCTGAGAAGTCAATTACAGGCTTGCTTAAATATTGTCAGATCATATGATCACACCCCCTGAAATCCTTGCATGCTTGTGGCAAAAGAAAACATCGAAACATTTACAGCCTTATTAAATTGCGATTCAGTAAATTTAAAAGGGCTCTATTTAAGCACATAGCATATTTTTTTACAGAAGTTTTTAGTTAGTGAAGACCTTGCTTTTGGATAGAAGTTCACTAACTAAAAACTTCTGTAAAAGAAATATGCTGTGTACTTAAATAGAGCCTTTTTAAATTTACTGAATCGCAATTTAATAAGGCTGCTCTAGTAAGAAACTCCTGCGGCCAAAATTACGGATTTGAGTCATTAACGGGCTTTTAATAGAATAGGACCCTATATATGCAAAAGAAAACAAAAAAACAAAAAAATAAATCAATAAACACAAAACATCACCACCATGGCTAATATAGAACTACTCCTTGACAAAGACGTCTGATGACGTCGAAACGCGTCGGCTCTTGATGACGTGGCATGCCTTACGGCTAAGGGCACGCCGGCGTCTCCTAAACTAACAGTATTGTACTTTAAATATCTAGAGTTTGAATGCTTACCCTCCCTGTCCGCTTCCATATGAGTGAATGTTGTGGTGTTAGATTTAGCATGTAATAGACAGCACATAAGAGCTTTAGAGCAAAAGCTAACTTGCTGGCTCCTTATTACTCTCCTAGAATCCTTTTTCTCCCTATTTATGATTGCACTAGGATATGGGCAAAACAGAGGGTGAACAGCCTTGAGTGGCTATCACCTGCATATTACAGTCCTATTGAGACAGCATAACGGAAGTAGCCATATTATTGATTGTGCCCTTACTAAAATCTATATCCTAATTATTAATCATATTAATATTGATCAGAGAGATTTTGGGAAATAATTATCTATCTAGGAGATATATATATACTTATAGAAGACCAGATTATCCCAGGTTTTCTTCACAGTGAACCCTAGAAGTTAAGGGCCCCTTTTGTATATAACACATGTAGTAACACCACATCTATCAAGTGATATTATAGATCTTTTACAATCATAAGGACAGGTTTATTTCAATTGGATAAGCTATTTCATCTTTTTCTCTGGAAACACTGTTAGTTGTGAATCTATATACCCCTCTATTAAGAGTTTTAAATAATATCAAGTGGGTATATTTTTCACATACAAATTAGCCTATTTTATACACCCATTTCTCCAATCCAGGATTTTTTATATTATATTGTTTTTAATAGATATCGCCGTTGTTACCCCTTACTAATAAAGACTTTAGTTTTAACTTTTTCCCACATTTGTATACAGATTGCTAATATAGAACTAGGCTAATTCTTTTTTTGACGTATTAATATCTGTAAAACAGGAAAAGTACGATTATTTGCCTCTTTTATAGGAAATATGTAAACCTAAATCAAAGTGTCAACAGTTAAAAACAGAAATAAATATCTGTCCTTTGTTCCATGTGAGAGGTGTTTTTTTTTACAAGGCTACAACATGGAAGCAGGAAGCCTTTAGTAGATATGGGGCTAACCAAATCCCCCATCATGTCATTTTGGCTCATTTCTTTTAGCTGCTGTGTGCCTTTAATAAAATCAGAATTTAAAGAAACCACTGTAAATCAGAGAATCTTTATATGTTTGTGAAGTGTTTAACAAATTATCAACAGTAGCAGTTGAGTAAGTCCTGGACATAATTTGGCTATTTTGCCTATATGGCTATTTTTAGGTAAAACATTATTTTAGTACACACTGTTTGTGTGAACAATGCTATACTGTATTTGTGTCTTCCACATTTCTTGCTGGTTTTCTTGATGGCTCTTCTAATCACATATAATAGTTGTCGTCACGCTTGCGAGCCTCGCTTTGCGAGGTAATCCATTGAGGCACAAGCTCCGATTACAGTGCTATTCAAATGAAGGAGCCCGCAAGTTACGGGCCAAAATTCTCTGTAAACCATGCACTGGTCTGTAGCAATTCAGGGCAGGAATATGATCAATTAAGCAAGACCGTAACCTCCCATTTCGAAACAGCCAATATAAAATGTGACCGCCATCATCACGGCAAAACATGGAGGTTACATGTCAATCAATTAGGTTTGGGTGTCCGATATGCGATGGGACCCTCAAAATAAAAAATAATAAAAATGAATGACAATACTGTTCTAGTCCATATGGGTGGCCTGATATGTATTAACTCGAGATCGATATAACACCGTAATGAAACATAAAAATACATTTGTGCAATTAATTCGAATGTCTTTCATCGCTTTCTCCATTGTTTACAGTGAAGTATTGCTCTTTTATTTGCATTGACAGTGCTACGAATATTTGTTTAACCCCCTTGCGGGTCCTCTCTAGTGCTAGCAGGATTTCCTCCTACATTTGTTGTTTACGGGTGTGAAAACATTTGCGGGCTTGGGGATTTGTAGCAATTGAATAGTGATTTGCGATTTTAGCCATCCTAACTTGTGTAGAAGTGAAACATCAAAGGCTTCGGAAGGCTATATCACATAATATAATTGTCAAACTACGAGCCGTCTTCACGCTTTGTGTGGGGCATACGACTTAGGCGATGAGCACCAAAGACGCTCATCGCTTGCGAGCCTCGTGAAGTGAGGCGAGCCGTCAACTCGGAGCACTTAGGCGTAGCAATGCAAGCCCTTAAGGCACTACAACTACCAGCACTTGGCCGATGAGCACCAAAGGCACTCATGGCCTGCGAGCCTCGCAAAGCGAGGCGAGTTGTGGAGGCAATGAAATACGCGGGACTTAGGACACTTAGGAAACTCGGTATTGCCATACAGACTTATTAAATTGCGAATTGGGCAATTGAATATGGCTCTATATAAGCACATAGCATCTTTTTTTTTTTAAATACATTTTTGTTATTGAAGACCTTGCTTTTACATACAAGTTCACTAACTAAATACTTCTTTAAAAAAAATATGCTATGTGCTTATATAGAGAGCCATATTCAATTTAATAAGGCTGTTAGGCAGCAAGCATTTGACGATTGCGCAACTTAGAAAAAAAACAGACACAAAACTTATAAAAAAAAATATGAGGTATGAAAAATATGAAGTTAACGGACGAACCGCGAAAAACAAAATACACGAAAAACACACAAAAAAAAAATACAAAAAAAAATATCACACACAGCACGGGGGAAAAGCCAGGACATCTGGAAGTGAGGTTGAATGCAAATTTAAGTCGATTTTCAAGCATTTCGGCACTCGAGAATAAAATGGCTGCCCAAAAAGATGAACAGCGCATCACTTTCCACTTTCACACAGGAACGTACGAGGTACAAAATACACTAGTACAAAGGATGCCAAATACTCGCGAACCGCATAGCACATACACAAACAATGCTACTTTACCCTCCGAACTTGGACATCACAACATTACGCATCTACAGTAGCGATTTACACAAATAAACCAATGGTTTGCCCTCCCGCACACAGCCTACTTCTAATGAACAACTGGGACATTCCTAAAAATATCTTCACAGGCCAGCAACAGACCAACTGGACATTATATGTTGATGAAAAATGGAAAAAGATTGTTAGCTCTTTAGCCTATTGATTGATGGATATATTAATTACAAATAGGTAAAGTATATTAATTCATTAAGTAAATAATTAATTGATTATTATTTACAAAAATATAGGCATACCATATATACTCGAGTATAAGCCGACCCGAGTATAAACCGAGGCACCTATTTTACCACAAAATACTGGGAACAATGAGTGACTCGAGTATAAGTCGAGGGTGGGAAATGTGCTGCCCCCTGTGTCCCTCTTGTGCCCCCCACTTGTGTGATCTTTTCTTGTGTCCCCCCTCTCTCTCCCCTGCGTCTCTTCCCCCCTCTCCCTTCCCTGTGTCTCTTCTCCCCCTCTCTTACCTGTGCCTCTTTCCCCCCTCCCTTATCACCCTTCTTAAACCCCCTCCTCATCCTCCCTCTTCATTCTCAACCCCCCTCCTCAACCTCGCTTCTCATCTTCAACCCCCCGTCCTCAACCCCCCATCCTCATCCTCAACCCACACTCCTCATCCTAAACCACCCTCCCCAGCCCCCTCCTCAACCCCCCTCTTCATCCTCAACCTCCCTCCTCATCCTCCCTCCTCATCCTCAACCTCCCTCCTCAACCTCCCTCCTCATCCTCAACCTCCCTCCTCATCCTCAACCCCCCTCCTCAACCTCCATCCTCAACCCCCCTCCTCAACCCCCTCTTCAACCTCAACCCCCCATCCTCAACCCCCTTTCTCAACCCCCTTCCTCAACCTCAACCCCCTCCTCAACCTCAACCCCCCATCCTCAATCCCCCTCCTCAAAACCCCATCCTCAAACCCCCTCCTCATCCTAAACCCCCTCTTCAACCTCCCTCCTCAACCTCTCTCCTCAGCCCCCCTCCAAAACCTCTCTCCTCAGCCCCCTCCTCAACCTCAAGCCCCCTTCCTCAACCCCCCTCCTCGACCTCAACCCCCATCCTCATTCTCAACCCCCCCATCCTCATCCTAAACCCCCCACGCTCATCCTAAACCCCCATCCTCATCCTAAACCCCCCCATCCTCATCCTAAACCCCCTCTTCAACCTCCCTCCTCAACCTCTCTCCTCAGCCCCCCTCCAAAACCTCTCTCCTCAGCCCCCTCCTCAACCTCAAGCCCCCTTCCTCAACCCCCCTCCTCGACCTCAACCCCCCATCCTCATCCTCATCCTCAACCCCCCCATCCTCATCCCCCCATCCTCAACCTCAACCCCCCATTCTCATCCTAAACCCCCCACCCTCATCCTAAACCCCCATCCTCATCCTAAACCCCCCCATCCTCATACTAAACTCCCCATCCTCATCCTTAACCCCCATCCTCATCCTAAACCCTTCCCATCCTCATCCTAAACCCCCCATCCTCATCCTAAACCCCCATCCTCATCCTAAAACCATCTCCTCACTTTACCCCTCCTCATCCTAAACCCCCCTCCTCAATTTACCCCTCTAAATACCTCCCCCTCTCTCCCTTTAACCTCACTTACCTCAATCTGCAATTGCACCTCCGCTCCACCACGCTACTTCCTGCGTCTTGACCCAGCCAATGCCAATGACGTGGCGCGCATGTGACGTCACATTATTAGCATATGATTGGTCCCGACGCAGGAAGGAGCTTGGAGAGCGAAGTAGCAGCTGCAGATGGAGGTAAGTGAGAGGAAAGGGAAAGGGGGAGGTATTTAGAGGGGTAAAGTGTGGAGAGGGTTTAGAATGAGAAGGGGGAGGGAAAGAGACACGGGGAGGATTAGAGAGACACGGATGGAGGGTTAGAGAGACACGGGGGAGGGTTAGAGAGACACAAGAGGTTAGAGAGACATGGGGGGTTAGAGAGACACAGGGGGGTTAGAGAGACACGGGGGGAGAGTGACTCGAGTAAAAGCCGAGGGGGCCCTTTTCAGCCTTTAAAAAAACTCGGCTTATACTCGAGTATATACAGTATGTATCTGTCTTTGTGATGAGCGCAGATGCTGCTCAGAGGAGCAAAAGTACACCAGAGGAGAGGCTCGCAATGAGCGCCGAAGGTCCTCACAGTACAAAAACCTTCACATTGTGTTGCAAACAGTATTGCCATGCCTTCAAATTTTATTGACCCTCATTTTTTGACGGGCAAGTCGCTAGTATATATATATATATATATATATATAAACTGTATTTTAATTGCAAAAAATGATACAAGCCAGGCAAAAGCAACACAGTCTATATTTTTAAACACACTGAAATAGGAGCATATAAATGGAGCCGGCTTCAAGTGGAAAGCCTGTCACATCACACATACACACCCAGCTTGTCACCCCACACTCACACTCAGCCACATCTAGTAATGCGTCCTTAGTCAGTCACCTAACTTGCCTAATTATAGATCCGGCAATGGTTGCATGCAGGCTTTATTTGTGGAAGTGTATTATCACTATTGAATTTTTAGAATATTTTATTACACCATCATGGGTAATGTCCCCATATGTAATGAGGCATTACCACTGTAGTCTTAACTTGACAGGTAGTTTATTAAAGTCATACAATTTGATATGACACAAATATTACAATGTTTTGATTTAATAAATGTTATTGAGTTCTATGATCAATGTATGGACGAGTATACGCTTTGTTGCAGAATAGCATTTATTGGGGTTAAAAGATTAAACTATAGCATGTATTTAATTGTCGATACATTTTCTAGAATAATTAGTAATCCCAAGAAAAGATCTCAACTCTTTCAGATTTGTGGGGGTTTGGGTTTTAATGAGCACTTCAACCTTTTTTTTTTTTTTTCTGGGGATTCACACCTTCAGAAGTTATCTTGTGACCCAAAAAGTTGACTTCAGTCCAACACCACCGAGCCATTTAGAGGGAGAGTTTGACACCAGCATGTTTCAACTGATCTAGAACAAGTCTAATTTCTGCAATACGTTCATCACAAAAACTGCTTTTAATCAGAATATAATCTTCATAGGTTAGCGTCCTACGTTCTTGGGCATCTGGCATTGTCTTGTGCATAAATATAACAAAGTAATTTCTAAGGAATTTATAAACCCAAATATAGTTACATAGTTACATAGTAATTTAGGTTGAAGGAAGACTTTCAGTCCATCAAATTCAACCTTTTAAGATCTCCTCTGATCTGCAATATGTGGATTAGTTATTATTTAATTAGTTGTTAATTAATTATTAATCAACTATTTAATTATTTATTTTTTATTTTCCTTTTTAGTTATTAATTAATCCAGGAGTAGGCAAACAGAAAAAAAAAGGATAGGGTTATTATAAGAGCTGTGAAACATAGCCAGTCGTCTCAAAGGGGAAACAAAATGAACTCCTTCCTGAACCCAGATACTGGCGGTCGGATTTCTCCCTGGATCAATACTCTCTCTCTAATAATCCAGGATAACCCTGAATTCCCTTCTTAATTAGAAATATATCCAGTCCCCTTTTAAAGTTATTTATCGAATACGCTTTCACCACCTCCTCTGGTAGAGAATTCCACAGATTAACCACCCTTACTGTGAAGAACTCTTTTCTTTCTTTAATGTGGAATCTTTTTACTTCTAAGCTCAAGGGATGTCTTCTTGTCAGTTGAAAACCTCTTGGCACAAAAAGCTCCAATTACAAATCTTTATACTGACCCTAGATGTATTTATATAAGGTAATCATATCTCCTCTTAGACACCTTTTTTCTAGAGAAAATAATTTTAATTTGGTTAGTCTTTCTTCATAACTTAGCCCCTCCATTCCCCTTATTAGTTTCGTTGCCCTCCTCTGTACCTTTTCCAGCTCTAAAATGTCCATTTTATGAAGTGGTGTCCAAAATTGTACTCCATTTTCCAAATGAGGGTGTACTAGAGATTTGTATAGTGGCAGAATAATATTTGCTTCCCTTGCTTCTATACACTTCTTAATACATGCTAATATTTTATTTGCCTTTGCAGCTGCTGCCTGGCATTGAGCACTGTTACCTAGGTGGTTGTCCACAAGCACACCCAAATCCCTTTCAATATCTGATACACTTAGATTTGCTCCATTAAGATTATAAATTGCTTTACTATTTTTCCTTCCCGGATGCATAACTTTACATTTATTCGTATTACATCTCATCTGCCATTTAGATGCCCATTCCTCAATTTTATGTAAATCCCTTTGGAGGGAAAGCACATCACTATCCTATTTAATTACCTTGCACAACTTTGTGTCATCAGCGAAAATGGAGACACCACTGTCAAATCCTACCTCTAAGTCATTAATAAATATGTTAAAAAGGAGAGGACCTAATACTGACCCTGAGTAAACCCACTTCCACATTAGTCCAATCGGAGTATGTTCCATTTACAACAACTCTTTGCTTCCTGTATTTTAGCCAGCTTTCAATCCATGAGCAGATATTTACTGCAATTCCTGTATCCATTTACCCAATAGTCTCCCATGTGTCACTGTATCATAAGCCTTTGCAAAATCCAAAAAGACTACATCCACTGAGTTGCCTTGATCCAGGTTCCTACTAACCTCCTCATAGAAACTAATTAGATTTGTTTAACATGACCTATCCCTCATAAATTCATGTTGACTACTTCTTCTAATCCTGTTCAGATAGACATACTCTTGTATGTTATCCCTTATTAACCCTTCTAAAAGCTTTACCACTCAAGTGAGGCTCACTGGCCTATAATTCCCAGATTTGCTCTTGCTACCTTTTTAAATATCGGTATCACATCTGCTTTTCTCCAGTCTTCTGGTAGAGACCCTGTGTTGCGTGAATCTTGAAAAATGTAATATAATGGTTTGGCTATTACAGAACCCAATTCCTGCAGTACCCGTGGATGTATTCCATCAGGACCCTGGGCTTTATTAACATTAATTTTTTCCAACCTCTTTTGGATTTCTTCCTGCGTTAACCAATTATTCGGCAAAGGTAGTGTAGCCCATTATGTTGCAGTGTCCCAACCACTGGTACCTCTCTTGTGTATACCGAAAAAAAGAAGCTATTTAGCTAATCTGCATTTTCCTGGTCACTAATTTTCAGATGGCCTGTGTCACATTGTAATGTTCCTACAGCTTCCTTCCTGGCCTTCTTCCCATTCATATACTTAAAAAACATATTAGGCTTAGTCTTACTCTCTTTTGCAATTCATTTTTTATTTTCTATTTTTGCCAGTTTAATAGCCCTTTTCCAAGCTTTGTTGATTTCCTTGTTCTTCCGTAAAGCAGTCTCTGTCCCCACTTGTTTGTATAAATCATTGTTATGCCACATTGGATGTGATTTACTCCTTTAACTTTTATTCCCACTTGGTATTTGGTGATAAGTATGTATATTTAGTAACAATATACTAGCACGAGGCACTGGTATTATCTCAGAAAATACTACCTTGGAGGTCCTTGCCTTCAGCTTAGTTCTCTAAAATCTATAGGACACTCCATCTTCCACTAAATTTATCATTGGTACCAAAATGTACCAAGACCACTGGTTTATTTCCAGCCCCTCCCAATAATTTGTCTACCCAATCCAAAACATGATGAACCTGAGCACCCGGGAGACAGCAAACTGTTCGATTGCTGGGATCTTGGTGACAAGTAACCTTGTCTATCGTCCAAATAATAGAGTCCCCTACCACCAAAACCTATATGTTGCTCTACGTATTCTGCCTTCCCACTCCTCCAGTAGAACTGTTCTCCCGGCTATTAGAGGGAACAGCTCTATCTGGCATTGCGTACACTGAGTGAGGTTGCCACTGTAAAATATATATATATATATATATATATATATACATATACATACACACATATCCCTTTCTTATTCTTTCCCCTTTACACTATAAATCTTCCCCCCTTTTCTTTGAAGTCCCTCCTTTTATTTAAACTCCTAAAGTTTGAGTCCAAGTGTATTGCTGCTTCCCAAATGTGAAGGTCAGTTTATGTTGGTCCTCTTCTTTCACCTTGATGGTCCAGTAGCCTTGGGCGCAATCAAGTGTTGTAAATAATTTGGATCCTTGTAATTGCGCTAGACATAGGTCAATGTAAGGAACCGGACAAGCAGACATATGTACCCATTTATTTACTTGTCTCAGATCGGACCACAAACGCAAGGTACCATTGGGTTTTAAAATACACAGGATAGGGTTATTATAAGAGCTGTGTATTGGGCGCATAATCCCCTAGACTCAAAGAGCCTCATTCAGTTGAGCAATTGTTAGTTACTTAAGTGAGGCTGTTATGGACTGAAATCTGTATAAAATGCATTTATGTTTGTGTCCTACTTATATATCTTATCTTTGCAGTATTATCACGTAACCAAATTTTTATTAATATTGCTGAAACATTGGGAACTCTAAGATGAAGGATTCATCACTTCCACATGCAAGATGTCGGTAACATCATATCCTGACAGCAGTAAGATGGCATTCATATCCGTGACCAAATAAGGATGTGAGCCCCACCACCTTCCGGGGCCAATCAGAGGTTTCACTTAAACTGGCCATAATGACATCAGATCCGAAACCTAATAAGGATATGTGCCCCGCCGCCTTCCGGAACCAATCAGAGGCCTTACTTAGACTGATGTTCACCAAGATGCAACATTTTATCTGATTATTAAAAATGTTATAAATATGACAGCTGATTTTAATAAAGGAAGGGGCGTGAGAGAAAGCTTTATACCAGAACTCCGTGTTGGTGTATTATTTCTCTAAGGTGTGCACACTATCTGTATATTGGTAATTTGGCCAGGGACAGATATCTCCGAGAACTATTTTGGTTTTCTCCAAAACAAATTGACGCCCAACTGTGGGGCTTGAGGTTTAACTGAACCTGCAGCGGGACGCAAGGGATCCGGATGGAGCCTACAGGAGCGGGCGGAGCCTGATCACCTCCGGTACACGGTAAGGACACAGTTAGCACCTTGACCGTGTAAAACCTGTTCCTGGGACTCAGCCCGTCATCCAGACCCGCTGTTTGGGGATGTGTCAAAAAGTACAGGTAAATAACTTGCCTCAAGTCCATTACGAACCCTGTACCAGTGATATCTGTCACCTGTGTATGTGATTTCTTAGATATTGTGGTCAAAGACATGCATGTGTGCGTGCGGCAGGCTCCAGGGACGTATTGGGTAGTGTCCGAATAACATTATAGCCCTGAAATAGTCGTACGTACAGACGTACATATACATACCTTTCTTTAGGAGGGTCTATGCATGTTGGATAGCCGAGTATCTCTCGGGGGTCATTATGTTCGTGCCTTGGTAGCGTGATGACCCCGGGAGATATATATCACACACTAAGGTGTAAGGGCATGTATGTGGGATGCAGACTTCAGGGACGGATTTATTGTGTCCGAATAGCACAATAACTCTCTGAAGGAGTCAATTTTAGCACATGACGGTGTGAGACTTTGGACTGCAATATTATTTTAGTCAGAAATTTTCTGCAGAAATTGTTTCAATATTACTGGGATCTGTTATTGCTGGTTGTGATGCATATTTTAATGAGAAATGTAGCTTAGAATTTCTCTCCCTCTACACTGAAGCTGAAAGCTGATTTGTCTGCAACTGTGTGTGACAATCAAGGTCAGAAGCACGAGCTGCGAAAATAATTTACTCCCCCTCCCATCCTGGTTGAATTCTTTTAAGGACGTATCTTAGTTAAGAGAATTCTTTCTATGCCAATGCTTAAGGTTGTATGACTTTGTACAGTAAGTGAAATAACTGTCATATTTCTGTTCATGTTTTCATGATGATGTTAGATTTTGCTTACAGTACGTGAAATAATGTTTGTGTAAAAGTAGGAGTGTCCTGGGAGGAAATTGACACCCATCTTAAAGGCAAACAACATCTACTATACCACCTCTGCTGGAGTCAGTGCCCTGTATCCACTACTTCTTGGCAATATTAATCCTTATTAAACAGGAAGATATAAGAGACATTCAGTGTTTCATTAAGCTTTACTATAAAATAAAAAGTAAACGCAACGTTGCTTTAGGATATTTTTCTTTTAGAAAGTTACTCTGAGACAATTTCTGTATCATATACTGCTATATTGTGATATTGCCGGCTAAGATGTATGTTTAATAATGAAATGTGATGTTATTCTCTTCCGTAATCTTGTGTCTATCTAAATCCCTTTTCATTATACACTGCATTCTCTGCTATCCCTTTGCCAGTAGTGTGTGGTTACACACTACAACCTAGTGGTCCCTCGGAGGGCGGTAACTATTGTCTGAGTTTAGGGAAGACGTGTGAAGTGATTCTCATTTCATAGCAGTCGAGCATATCAGACTGTTCCTCTTTTCTCTCACCTCTCTCCCTCTCAGACAACTGGTCTGCTTGTTCCTCTTTTCTCTCACCTCTCTACCTCATCTTGTCTGCCTTCTAAAACTAGCTTGTGCTATACTTAGGACAGGAAAATGGAACAGAAACAGACTAAATTGAATATTGAAGGCATGTTGGCTCAGGATAAGAGGGGGAGAGGCCGTGGTAAATAAATCTAAAAGGATGTTCAAAGTGTGTGGATTCACAAATATTGTGGGAGGACATATGAGGGCAGAAGAGTGGCGGAAAGTGTTGAGAAATAATAGAGGACAGTTACAAGATTGTGGTTTGTTACCAAGTGCAGAAGCATGGCACAGGGTGGCTAAAGAGATTGCACAGGAGGGATGGATAGAGAAAGAATTTGAAGTACGTGGACAGAAAATGTATACATACTATGCACCATGTGAGACTGTCAGTCCCCTACTTCCAGCCATTGTCCCCTCTGTAATTCAAGCATCCTGTAACCCCAACACCACACAAACTCCCTCTGCAGAACAAAGACATACCACCCAGCCACAGCCCCAAAATGGTGCTCACACACAATCTAAGGAGGGGTCCTGTCACCCTATGAACCCTCCCATTAAGATGATAGCGACGCCTACTCAGGAAGGTCCACCTGTCATACCGAACGCCCCCTTGGTGAATACGCCCCTTTATCCTGTATTGACTGCTAACAGCACTATGTATACTCCATACTCGATGTTCCCAGTCGTGCCACTCCCAGATAACACATCACCATGGGCCGCCCCACAGACAAGGACACCGGAGACAGGCGCTACCACTCCTCCCCTTCATCAGAGACAGTCAAACATGGATGTTAGCTTGTACTCCTCATTACTCTTTACTCCCGCAGGCCATCATAAAAATGACAATGTAAAAGAGGAGGATGAGATAAAAGTAGGAGAGAGTGCGAAGGAGTGGAGGAGTAAAACCCTGGGCTCAGGAACGAGCCAACGTAGATGGTGTAACAGAAACAATAGAACGAATCTAATGTATGTTGCATTCACACCGACACAAGCCACCCCCCTCATAAACACACTACCTGACCCTGAAAAGCAGCCCATGCCTTTCTACAGAAAGATATCACAAATACAGAAGACATATGCTGCAGCCTGGAGAGACTTGGTTAGTTTGTGTGAAATCAGAGCAGGAGATTCATACTGGCCCATAATGCAAAAGACAATATACCCATATGATCAGCCACGTGAGACAACTGACTATGAATCAGGTGAAATATTCTGTGAACTATTAAGAGACTGGGCGAAGGATAAATTGGCAGACCAGGCTGTTAATCTGCAGGATATTAAGCAATAGAAAAGTTTCACTCACGGCTCACACAGGTGTTCACAGACCTCGGTTTCAGCCCACACAATAAGACACACACACAGATGTTAAGCACAGCTTTTGTACTAGGATTAAAGGAATCTATAAAGAAAGGTCTGTTGACTTCCAGACCAGAATATAGAGTGTTACCATTAGTCTGTAGAAAATGCACGCCCTACATCATCAACGTACAAAAATACTGCCGCTCTCATGGTAACCTCTGAGGAACCGGCATATAAAGGGGAGAAGAAGGAAACACGGCGGTGTTTCAATTGTAACAAGTTTGGACACATCAGCAAGAATTGTATGATGCCTAAAATATCGAGGACAAAGCAGCATGGGGATGTCACTAAAGAGGAGCAGGGAGGCCAAAGCACAGCATAGGACAGTGGTGAGCCTGTGTCACTATCTCCTGCTATGGCAGTATCTTCAGGGGATAGCGGATTAGGACCTCAAGCTATTGTAACATTACCAATAGAAGGGATCCCTACCACCTTCCTAGTAGACACAGGTGCAGCCAGAAGTGTCCTAAGACAACAAGATCTGCCCGACTCATCTTACCTGTCTGACATTGATGTTGCTTGTTTAGGAGTTGATGGTATCCCCTCATCCAACCAGTTAACACAGCCACTACAATTAGGCCCATTCCCAGACCTGCTTGCTAGATTTGTAGTGTTCTCCACATGCCCAATGAACTTGTTAGGTGCAGACGTGCTTTCCCGCTTGCAAGCATCCATCTTGTTTACCCCGGATGGGACTATACAAGTGTCCGCGCCTTTAACAATTACTGACACGTCAGCACTCTGTTCACTACCAATATTACTCCACTTAGATGCGAAAAATGACAATAGACAAGGTCCGGCCGACATCTTGGATAAGATTCCGGCAACCCTATGGTCACGTGGTCCGGAAGATATTGTGCATTTAAAGGTGCCTCCAGTCAAAGTAAAGTTGAAGCCTGGAGCTGAATTACCATGAAGATCCCAATACCCTCCGAAGCCATCGTAGATTGATGCAATTACACAGCAGTTAGAGAGCCTGTTAAAACAGGGGGCATTGGTCCGGTGTACATCACCATGTAACACGCCCCTCTTTCAAGTGAAAAAGAAATCCAAGAAAGGAGAGCCAGTAAAATACCGTATGGTACAAGATTTGCGAGCAGTCAATGAAGCAACCATATTGGACACTCCCATAGTACCTAACCCACACACTCTCCTCCCTGGAATACCTCCAACAGCAGCATACTTTACTGTAGTGGATCTGGCAAATGCCTTCTTCAGCATTCCTCTAGATCCTTCATATCAGTACCTCTTTGCATTTACACATGATCATAATCAATTTACATGGACTGTTATGCCCCAAGGAGCACAGAATTCTCCTAGTCAGTTTGCTAAGGCCATGGGTCTAATCCTTGATCCTTGGCAACAGGAAAACCCTGATGTTGTACTTCTGCAATATGTTGATGACCTCTTACTCTGTGCTGAAGACCTTCCTACAGCTACACGGACATCAGAGAGTTTACTGAGACATCTGGCAGAACAAGGGTGCAAGGCATCCAGAGAAAAGTTACAGTGGTGTCAGGAGACTGTCATATTCCTGGGACATTGTCTTTCCAAAGGAGTGCGTCATCTCACAAGCAGCCGTGTTAGGGCAATAGAAGAAATGCCTGTACCAGAAGGACACAGACCTCTCCACGCTTTCCTAGGTCTCATATCCTATTGCAGAGCGTGGATCCCAGAAGCCTCTCTCCTGATGTAGCCCTTGTATGATGTCCTGAGGATTGAACCCTTTCAGATGACTCAGATAGCCGTAAATAACTTCTATGCTCTGAAACAGGCTATATCCTCAGCCCCTGCATTAGGGCTACCCAACTATGACTTACCGTTTAAACTGTTTATATCAGAAAGGGAAGGACATGCAATTGGAGTCTTGACACAGTCCCATGGAAACAGACAATGCCCCATTGGCTACTTCTCATGTCATCTGGATGCTGTAGCAAGAGGAGGCCCTTCTTGCCTTAGGGCAGTATTTGCAGCTCATGCCTTACTGGATAAGACAAGTGACATAGTCCTTGGGTATCCCTTGACAGTTCTTGCTCCACGTGACATTGCTGTTATCATAAATCAAACGCAGCCAAAACACCTGACAGCAGCCAGACACCTCTGTCTCCAATGTTCACTGCTCCTGCCAGATAATGTCACCTTACAGAGGTGTTATGTACTTAATCCAGCTACTCTCTTGCCATTTCCTGAGGGGGGAGATGAGGAAGAAGGACATTTCTGGTATAGTTTGAACTTGGATCAGGAGTCAAACATAAGCTCGGATGTAAAAAGTCATATACTGAGACGCCTAGTCAAGAAGACAGAAACAGATGAAACACAAGACTCTCTACATTGTACGCTGTGGAACAAACAAACACCAGGACGGGATCTTCAATATGAAGTGAAGCTTATGAAATTGAAGCAAGTCACGTTAAAACTGATGACATTGTATAATGATGCAATAAGGGATAGCGCACTCACGGTAGAGCTTCCCTTTGAAGCAGAATTTCTCTATAAACATTGGGATACAGCTGTCCCACACATTGCACTAACAAAGTCTGCACAGAGTACATGGAGCTCATTGGGGACTGCACTGAAATGGTGGGAGTCCGCAGATGAAGATGAACTAGAAGCAGAAGGGATAACAAAACAAACCCTCAACTGGCATGTGAATAGCTTTCCCAAAGTACAGGCTGAAGACCCATATGCTGTTCCAGGATCAGTAAACCCACCTCATGACTATCTTCAGCAAATGGAAATGGAGACCTCACACCTTGCGAATGTAAAAGAATTGCCCTGACAGACCCAGACATCACTCTGTATGTGGATGGATCAAGGTATGCTGATGAGAATGGAAAATATCACACAGGATATGCTGTGACTACGGAAAAAGATGTGATGCGGGCCTTCTCACTACCTCCCTCCATGTCAGCACAAGAAGCAGAACTGATTGCATTGACTAAGGCCTGTGAGATTGCAGCAGGACGGAGAGTTAACATCTATACAGACTCAAGCTATGCTCTAGGAGTGACTCAAGACTTTGGAATATTTTGGAAAGCCAGAGGATTTATGACAGCTACAGGTACTCCAATGAAGCATGATAAAGCCATACATGAACTGATGGATGCGTTAGCACTCCCAGAAGAAGTGGCCATACTGAAGGCGAAGGTACATGGGAAGCTAAACTCAAATGAAGAACGAGGAAATCATCTAGCAGATCAAATGTTGAAAAAGGCAGCAATGATATCACAGGAAATGGACAAGAAAGAGGAGAAGAAAGACATAAATATCGACACAATGCAGACTTTACCTACAGATTTGAAACAACTCAAAGAATTGCAGAAGACTGCAGACCCAGAAGAAGTAAACAAGTTGAAAGCAAAGGGAGCAATCCTTAAAGATGGATTGTATGTTGATAATCTGAGATGGTGTTTACCAAAGAATCTCTATCCAGCAACAGTACAGTGGGCCCACGGACCGGCATACTTGTCAAAGACCCTCATGAACGCTCTAATAGACAAGTACTATATGGCCCCAGGCATAACTACACTTACGAGCAACTATTGCAAGTCCTGTAGCAACTGTGCTAAATGTAATACAGGCCGAACTGAGAAACCCCCACAGAAGCATTTAGCAAAATCTCTGTATCCATTCCAGAGGATACAACTTGACCACATTCAAATGCCAAAAAGTGGCCGGTTTGAATATGCATTGGTCATTGTAGATATGTTCTCAGGATGGCCAGAAGCGTACCCAGTCACAAATATGACTGCAAAGACCACAGTGAAGTGGTTACTAACAGAGGTCATCTGCAGATATGGGGTCCCTGAAGTAATTGAAAGTGACCAGGGACCAGCATTCACTGCAATCTTAGCTAAAGAAATATGGACAGCTCTAGGAGTGACACTATCTTTTCATACACCCTACCATCCCCAGAGTAGTGGGAGGGTGGAGCGTATGAATGGGACTTTGAAGTCTAGAATGCTAAAAATGTCACAAGAAACTGGTATGCCGTGGCCTGAGAGCCTTCCTATAGCTTTGTTCAGTGTCAGGTATACCCCTAGGGTAAAACATGCTTTATCTCCTCATGAGATCTTATTTGGGTATGCTCCTAGATTAGGATGTTATTTCCCACAGCAATTGCAGTTTAAATCTGATGTACTTGTTGACTATTTGATAGCCTTGTCCACAGCACTGACTAAAATCCATGCACAAGTGTTCTCTTCTATTCCAGATCCGGAGGTAGATACTGGCACACACCAACTACTTCCTGGAGATTGGGTTCTCATCAAGAGGTTTGTGAGGAAAACCCAACTGGAACCCAGATACGAAGGTCCTTTCTAAGTCCTACTGATCACAACCACTTCGGTTAAGTTGGAAGGGAAACCTACTTGGATCCACGCGTCACATTGCAAAAAGGTTGCTCCCCCTGATGAACAGGAACCAACACAATGAGTATAACTCAGTGTTTCATCTTGTTTCTTACAGTATTCTTGAACAGTGCACAACATGTAACTATTACAAAATGTGAAGATGGAGTCACATTTTGGTATAATTCACTTTCTACACATGTTGCTACATACACCTTTGACTTCTGTGATATTGTTAGATGTCCTACTGTCCATGAACAGTGTGACTTGTATAAATCTTCCCCTAATAAGGCTATATACATATGTGTTGATGGAAAGATTTATGGGAATGCTTATGGGAAAGATTGTCCTACATGGGTATGGTAGGATGGACTACTGGAACACCCTTGGAGTATAGACCTCAGAATGCTGTAGTCAAGAAAGATAACCTAGGTAGATCTCTACTAGATCGTATGACTCTACTAAAGACTGGTAGATGTTTAAATAGTGGCAAGACTAGTTCTAGCATGCAGCTAACTCTGACTATACAAAATCCTAGTCCCATAGATGCTGACACGTATTTGATGGAAGCATGGAGTAAGGGGGAGACTACAAAGTTCTCAGGTAAATTTAAGTTAGCAGACTTATACAATTATACTAACTTACCAGTTGTATTATAGATATTACAACCAAGTCCCAAGATCATTGGAACAATGACTGCTAATGGTGATCCAACATATGAAGATACTTTAGCTACTGAAACAGGGTATTCAGATCTCAATGTATGGTTAGAATGGATGAAATATAATGTCCAAGAAAATAACAAAACTCATTGTTATGTTTGTGGTCATGCTAGGCCCCATTTGGGTACTGTTCCACTCACTATACCTTTATTAGAAGAAAAATGTTTCCTGAGCCTGTTTAAAAACACACTCAGTGATGTAAGTAGATGTAAAAAATGGAAAAAGACATATCCTATGATAACTAATAACCCGCATCCAGGTGAGGGTATAACTATATATCCAGGAAATTATACATGTTATCATAGGAATGTTTCTTATCCACATTATTGATTAATCACATACAATCCTTGGGAGATATATATTGGATATGTGGGGACATGAAGCTGAGAGCCAGAATGTCAAGAATATGGCGGGGAGAGTGTACCTTAGCTAAGGTTATTATGCCACTCCATATTGTCCCAACTTATTATGGTGATCCATCTAGCATTCTTCAAACACAATCTAGAAAGAAGAGAGATACATCATTATCATCTGAACCTAGAGAAAGTTTTGACCCACATGTATATATTGATACCATAGGAGTCCCAAGGGGGGTGCCAAATGAATTTAAAGCTCTCAATCAAGTAGCAGCAGGTTTTGAGTCACTCATACCAATGATTGGAGTAAATTAGAATGTTGCTTGGATTAATTATATTTACTATAATCAGCAACGGTTTGTTAATTACACCAAGGATGTCTTAAAAGGTATTGCAGAACAGTTAGAAGCTACATCACACATGACCTTCCAGAATCGTATGGCATTAGATATGATTCTTGCAGAGAAAGGAGGAGTATGTAAAATGCTTCCTGCCACTAGTGCATGTTGCACATATATTCCTGATAATACAGGACCAAACGGTAAGATCACCTTGGCCATAAAGAAACTAGTTGAACTTGGCCAAGAACTAAAGGAAAATTCTGGTACTATAGATAACTGGGATTCATGGTTTAGTTGGATGAATGGTTGGCAAAAGGTTTTGTTACAAGCTGGGATGGCTATCCTTATTGTCATAATTCTACTTGCCTTCCTCCTATGCTGTATTATTCCCTGTATGCGTACTTATTTGCAGAATGCAATGGAAAAAGCTTCCCCCTGGTGGTGCCCCCAGAACCTAGACACAGATCTTTATGGACAAAATGATATATGCAAGACGTCTCACAGTCTAATGCAGACAGTAACTGGCTCTACGGAGAGTGTTTTGTAAAGGTATTATACCTAAGCATTATGGTCCTTGTTCTAGACCAGATACACTATTAGTTAATAGAGGCTTATTAGGTTTTCCCATGCCGCATAGGACATAGGGTAGGTGTGACGTTAGGTCATGGCAAGCCCGATCGAACGAAGATATGTACCTATGTCTTACTTACATGCAATGCTCACAACATCCGGAAATAGAAACCACAAAGAGTAGTGTTCCGGAGGGACCACAGTCAAGAACATAGATACTAATAGATTTTGATATCCAATAATGAGTAAGGATGTAATAACTATTAATTAAGACTTAAGAACGTAGGGGTAACATAAACATTGCATGACATTTTAGGAGGGACTGTTATGGACTGAAATCTGTATAAAATGCATTTATGTTTGTGTCCTACTTATATATCTTATCTTTGCAGTATTATCACGTAACCAAAGTTTTATTAATATTGCTGAAACATTGGGAACTCTAAGATGAAGGATTCATTACTTCCACATGCAAGACCAAATTCCGGGGCCAATCAGAGGTTTCACTTAAACTGGTCATAATGACATCAGATCTGAAACCTAATAAGGATATGTGCCCCGCCGCCTTCCGGAACCAATCAGAGGCCTTACTTAGACTGGTGTTCACCAAGATGCAACATTTTATCTGATTATTAAAAATATGACAGCTGATTTTAATAAAGGAAGGGGCGTGAGAGAAAGCTTTATACCAGAACTCTGTGTTGGTGTATTATTTCTCTAAGGTGTGCACACTATCTGTATATTGGTAATTTGGCCAGGGACAGATATCTCCGAGAACTATTTTGGTTTTCTCCAAAACAAGGCCATAAGTTAATTTGCTTTTTAATTGGCGTTTGTTTGCGGGCCTTGAAAACTTTGCGATGGATAAGCACAGAACTTACAGACTCTGGAAGCCTTTGATCTTTCATGTCTGCAAGACTTCCGATAGCTAAAATCGCAAATCGATATTCAATTGCAAAATATCGCTGAAGCTCACACCTGCAGTCAAGCACGCAAACTTCAAATATCAGCCCTAAGCTTACAGCTTCCAAATAGGATTACAGACTAGTTGGGAACACTGCAAATAACAATAAAAATACACCAATGCACTTTAAAACATGGGGAAAGCAATGGAAGGCATTACAATTACTTGCACAACTATCAAATACTGCAAAAAAAGAAGATTTTATTTTCCTCAAAGGTTGTAATGGTCATGCATATGCCAATATGAAAAGTCATGCTGCAACATGCTGAAAGCTATTAAAGACACACTACCTCATTAAATTGCAATACAAATACATGCAAATGACTGACATATTAACCCTTTCACACCCAGAGCCTCTAATGTGGACCCTAAGAATACAAAGATCCTCTCATATACATTTCCCTCTTCACATCTACATTGGGACAACAAATAGTGTCCAAATTACACTACACTGCCACATGGCATATATCAAGTATCAGGGGAACATTTTACATATGCTTGATCACTCCTTCAGGTGTGTCCGACTCTCTGTGACCCTATGGACTGCATCACACTTACTTATGTCTCTGTCTCAGCGTATCCAAAATGTTTGCACGACAAAGATACTGGAGTGGGTTGCCAGTTCCTTTTCCCAGTGGACTATCATTTGCCTGACCTCTCTGCTATGATCTGCCCACCTACAGTGACCCTACATGGTATAGCTCACAGCTTCATTCAGGTAAACAAGCCCCTTCACCACTGCCACTTAGCAACCCAGAAGGGGACCAGGGGAACATACACGACACTAATCTATTCTAACCAATCAGGAAGGGCCGCAAAAACACATGAAGGCTGTGCAGAGGCACATGGATCAACAGCCAACTCACCACCATCAGGGTTAATCTCTGCTATGGCCATCCTGGAAAGTCCCACAACATTGATGGTGGCCATGTGCCAAGATCTACAGTATACCCATTACCGTTAAGTGTTTTGCTATCAATCAATTCATATTATCATCTGTCATATGCTTATCAGACCATCTGGGGGAGAAACAAAATTGGACTTTCCATGTGGGGAACATTTTAGATTTGGTTGTTCAGTCCCTCATTTATGTCGGACTCTCATTGACCCTATGGACTGCAATACACTTACTTATGTCTCTGTCTATGCGTATCCCATAAACCCAACCATTGAAAACACACTGACATGGTGAGAATGGCATAATAAAGCTTTGTTTCATACACAGAGCACAATCAGAAATGGACAAGACTGTGCATTAATATCATGGGTGTGGTGTGGGCAGATCCTGGGAGAGCAAGAGGCTTGTGGGGAAAAAGGGGATACCTAAAGGGGGTAATGTCATAGTCTAGAATAAGCATGATGCAAATCACCTACCAGGGTAGTCATCACACCACAGCAACTGGAATCTGATGAAAAAAGGATCATCAGAAATCACTCCATTTAATTGAAGAAACATTTAATGTGCATAGCACTTACAACTTATCTAGATCTGCTCAATGAACCCGATGATTAAACCTCTGGACTTTGTAATCCAATCCAGTTTCAAACATACAGTGTGTTGACAAAAGAAAAATCTCAACAAAAAAAAATGGCGGAGGAGGATAATAAAAAAAAATCAACATGCATGTACAGCACAAATACAGTTCTAAATACTGTAACTGTAACAATATACCAAATAACCTGATTCCCTTCTGCAAGCATTACTAACCATTAGCTAGTTCTCTGGATAACTCACTGGCCATGACCATTAATAATGATGTATCATCTCACAATAAATGTTTAGCTTTGACCAGCGTTATTGGTTCTGGTGTACTATCACCTTCACAATATGATATTTTTCATCAACATTGATATCACATCTATCGGCTATAAAGGTGTGAGCACATGTTAAAGGATAACCATGATATCAGCAATAGGGGAAAATACCCATTAATACGGAGAGGACATAAAGGTCAGCAGCCAGATTCACTGTTACTTAGATCAGACACACAGATTTGTTCTCAGACTGATATTGAGGTCAGGATCTCATGCTTCACTAATGCATATATATAATAATTCTGTCTGGAATTAACATGCCATTGTGAGCCCTCTGAAATAGTGGTATTAGTCTACATTTAAGCTAACAACAATCATATGATAGCTTTAGAATTGTAGGAGCTACATGATAAGGAGGGGTGGGGGGGTTGGGGGCTGTCATTGCAGGCATGTTAACCTGTGAAGCACTTCATACATTTCCTTCACAATTATTGTAGATGCAGAAGATGTCCTCATAAACCTGAATTGTACCTGAAAAAAAAAAAAAAATAACACCTATAAAATAAGGCCTTAAAGAAGATAGAGACTGCAGCATCTCTTCTCAACAGCATTCCTCAATGACCAAATAGTGAAATTTTAAACAGAACCCTAGGTGGCCACAGAGAAAAGGATCATGGACCATGTGATAGGAGGTAGTCATTTGGATACAAAAGATCACCATCACATAGGCCAAGATCCAAGACTCTGTAGACAGGCTAGATTAGGTTAACATTTGGACCAATAGATTGTCACTGAGGAGTGCTGTTGATAAGGCACAAAAATCTTTGCAGCCCCTAGGTCCTCCTATGCCTAGCCACAGATGCCCAATCCCCAGTAACTGTCCGCCGTCTCCCTGGTAATGGTGTGGGGGCAGGGGGAGGAAACCCTCCAGGAGGCAGTGGCACCTGCAGTGGCAGTGGTGGAGGCATGGGGCTGTAGAGGAGGGGCCGGGCTGCAGGTGGACGGGAATGCCTCCGGTGCGGAGGAAGTGGGACTGAGGACCCAAGCATGTCGCATGGCATCTCCAGTAACCTCCTGGAATGATCTCTGGTCACCCCCCCGCCATCTTGAGCAGCCAGGCCAAGTATGATTCAGTCATTAGGTGGTGCCTCCTCTCCTCCCTATTGTGCCTGGCCAGCTATGCATGACCTCCGCATGATTGTTGGAGATGTTGGCCTCCATCTGCTGCTGAATGAGGGCCAGCATCTCCGCCTGCGTAGCCTAGCTTGATATTGGCGATAGAGGCCGCTGGTGTGGCCTGGCGAAGAGATGATGGTCGTGGTGGCCCAGTGGGGAGGGTCTGGTGCCCGGCTGCAACCAGGCTAAATAAGGGTGGTGGTGTTAGTGGGCCTGGTGGTGGTGGCAGCCAGTCAGATGCACTGAGGTGGGAGGAGGTGTTGTCAGGTCCAGATGGTGCCTCCAGTGGGAGGGCCCTGGCGAGATGCTGAGTCTCTGGAGGAGAGGGATAGTGGGGTCAAATCCTGGCGGTGTGGCTGGTGGCCCTGCTGGTGGCCCTGCTGGTGACCCCACTAGCCAGTTGACATCCTCCTCCTCCAAAACCAGTGCCATTGGGTCCTCTTTTTTCCTCCTTCCCCTGCACCAGTTCCTGCTGGGCCAGGGATTGCTGCTCCACATCCTGCTTCAATGGAGCTCACCACTGGACCCAGACCTCCTTGATACTGAAAGATAGAGAAGAATATTAGTATGATGAATCATACATTGTTTTGTGTTCATTCCTAACTATCTGACATCTATGCTTGAACCTGGATGATTCTCCTGATTGCAACTCAGATTAGCTATCATTTGTTAGATCTATTCTTTGGTTCTTGGCCTTGATTGTTCTTGGCACCGAATGCTATCTGGATTCCGGCTGTGGTCTGTAACTACATAGGCTGCAGTGGGCACACCAATACATGGACTCTCTATTGGTTGATTATTGTTGTTGTGCCCAGGAATGACAGTGATTTGTGATTTGTCAGTTTTCTGGATTTAATGACACATTGATCTATCCCTTATTAATTCCATGGAGCTGACATGTCAGTGTCCTTGTTAGTCATCATGTACATGTGTAGTGTGTGATGCACATTTGGTGGCACGATGGTGTATGTAATATTCACCTGACATGGAGACTGGGTCCTGCTGTGCAACCGGGCCTGAAGCTGCAGTGGCGGGCACCTGGCCTAGAAGGTCAAAAATGGGTGTATTATGTGTATTTCATAAATGTTGGGGGGTGGGGGATGGGAAGGGTGTGTGTGAGTATGTAGTGACATAGCTCAATGTGTCTCTATGTGTGTTCTTTAATTTATGTGTATTGCTATTATGTGTAATCTGTAAATATGTGTAATCAAGGATTAAGTGAAAAAATCGTAAAAAGAATAATAGAAATAAACAAAACCGCTCTCACAACTTTCCTACTCTCTCACTCTCACTGAAAAACCTCCAACTTCAGGACCTGCATGCTATTTCGGAAAAAAATCCAACACAGTTAAAGCATGGGCGGGTAGAACGGAACTTTATAATCTCCCTCTGTCAATAATTTGCGGCTAGAGCGCTTTCTATTGGCTGAGAGGCCTGTGTCGCACTACGTTATACCGTGATTGGATTTTAACAGCGGATCGCGTCTCAGCCAGCCCATTAACAGTTTGTGGCCGCAGGAGTGGTTTATGGACTTGAGGCTTAAGATCCCGCAAGATGCGGGCTTGCAATTGAACTTGGCTTTAAGTTTTTAATAATATCGGCCAATGACTCATAGGAGGCCAGAGGGAGTTGGTATTGTTTAACAAAAACAGGTGGCATTTTAGGATCGGTTTTGATTAGCGTGACGTGCATATTTGTCAATCTACAAGTCATATGAATCCTTGGAAAATATTTCCTGGTAATCCAGCAATGCCTGTCTTAGTTTTTGGTACTCAAGGTCATTGGAACATCTACCAGCTAAAGCTATCTGTTCCTCAACTCTTTATTTGAACCCAGGGAAAACTTCAGGCTGACCTATCTTCAATTTGTGTAGCTCAATCAGTAGTGATAACACTTACATGTGTCTCTTTGCTCAGGCCTTCTTCATCTCCTTGTTTGTCTGGGTATTTGTTGAAGATAAGATCATCATCTGTAATTTCACAGTTTCCTTCAGTGGAGCTAAAAGGATAAACAGATTGCATGTGAAATAGCCCCCCAGTCATGTATCAAAACATTGGTTAATGATCTGGGATCCGGCCAATAACTGAATTAGTGAGCTCAGAAGTAAAATATTCTGAATCTACAGCCATACTAGTATGGATTCTTTCTCCAAGTGTATTGGGTGTGGTGCTGAATTATTCATTAAGATAACAAATGGGGGTTGGATCATAGTGATAAGAGGTGTGTGAATGAGGGTAAGGCCCTTTGATTGGGTCTGGTGGCTGAAATTGACGAAAGCATCTTTTGAAAATTCCTTTACCAACCAACTTAGTGGCTTGGCCTTGTCCCGGGCCATATTTCTTTGAATATATAAGGGTAAAGCATGGAGATAACAAGAAAACCCATGACATTAATATAAAGTTGTAAATATTATATTAGGATTTGGTTGTTGTAAGTGACTGATACACATTTACACTTAATTATATATGGTTAGTGATGTCCTGAACAGTTCGCCGGAGAACTATTTGCGGCGATTTTTCGCATGTTCGCGTTCGCAATGAACGGCGAACACATGCGCTTTTCGGTCCGCCCCCTATTCTTTATCATTGAGGAAACTTTGACCCTGCACCTTACAGTCAGCAGACACATTCCAGCCAATCAGCAGCATACACTCCCTTCCAGAGCCTTCCATCTGAATGACAGCCTCCATTTTAGAATCATTCTGTAGCTGCATTCGTTGAGATAGGACATATATTCTACCTGCTGTTGATTTAATAGGGAAATAGATAGCCAGGCTGTGTATTTAGCTTTCACTACACACCTGAAGGACTCATTTGATATCTGCTGCAAGGACAGCAACCCAAAAAGCCCTTTTTAGGGCTAGAACATCATTTATTTTATTTTATTATTTTTTTCTGCTGATTTAATAGGGAAATAGATAGCCAGTCTGTGTATTTAGCTTTCACTACACACCTGAAGGACTCCTTTGATATCTGCTGCAAGGACAGCAACCCAAAAAGCCCTTTTTATTTTATTTTATTATTTTTTTCTGTGTAATCTAATTGCATATGCCTGCCTGCTAGAGTGTGTGAGGCCTATTACATCTATTCTGCCAACTTTTGCCAGTGCACAGTGACACTCATGTCTAGTGCAACCATAGTGTGCAGTGAAATAAAACAACCCTTTTTTGACTTTAATCGATTGAATATCAGTTGCCTGCCTACAGGGGTGTGTGTGAGGCCTATTGCATCTAGTCTGCCAACTTTTGCCAGTGCACAGTGACACTCATATCTAGTGCAACCGTAGTGTGCAGTGAAATAAAACAACCCTTTTTTGACTGTAATCAATTGAATATCAGTTGCCTGCCTACAGGAGTGTGTGCGAAGCCTATTGCATTTAGTCTGCCAACTTTTGCCAGTGCACAGTGACACTCATATCTAGTGCAACCGTAGTGTACAGTGAAATAAAAGAACCCTTTATTTTACTGTAATCGATTGAATATCAGTTGCCTGCCTACAGGCGTGTGTGTGAGGCCTATTGCATTTAGTCTGCCAACTTTTGCCAGTGCACAGTGACACTCATATCTAGTGCAACCGTAGTGTACAGTGAAATAAAAGAACCCTTTTTTTTTACTGTAATCGATTGAATATCAGTTGCCTGCCTACAGGCGGGTGTTTGAGGCCTATTGCATTTAGTCTGCCAACTTTTGCCAGTGCACAGTGACACTCATATCTAGTGCAACCGTAGTGTGCAGTGAAATAAAACAACCCTTTTTTGACTGTAATCAATTGAATATCAGTTGCCTGCCTACAGGAGTGTGTGTGAGGCCTATTGCTTCTAGTCTGCCAACTTTTGCCAGTGCACAGTGACACTCATATCTAGTGCAACCGTAGTGTGCAGTGAAATAAAAGAACCCTTTTTTGACTGTAATTGATTGAATATCAGTTGCCTGCCTACAGGCGTGTGTGTGAGGCCTATTGCATCTAGTCTGCCAACTTTTGCCAGTGCACAGTGACACTCATATCTAGTGCAACCGTAGTGTGCAGTGAAATAAAACAACCCTTTTTTGACTGTAATCAATTGAATATCAGTTGCCTGCCTACAGGAGTGTGTGTGAGGCCTATTGCATCTAGTCTGCCAACTTTTGCCAGTGCACAGTGACACTCATATCTAGTGCAACCATAGTGTGCAGTGAAATAAAACAACCCTTTTTTTACTGTAATCGATTGAATATCAGTTGCCTGCCTACAGGCGTGTGTGTGAGGCCTATTGCATCTAGTCTGCCAACTTTTGCCAGTGCACAGTGACACTCATATCTAGTGCAACCGTAGTGTGCAGTGAAATAAAACAGCCCTTTTTTGACTGTAATCAATTAAATATCAGTTGCCTGCCTACAGGAGTGTGTGTGAGGCCTATTGCATCTAGTCTGCCAACTTTTGCCAGTGCACAGTGACACTCATATCTAGTGCAACCGTAGTGTACAGTGAAATAAAAGAACCCTTTTTTACTGTAATCGATTGAATATCAGTTGCCTGCCTACAGGTGTATGTGCGGGGCCTATTGCATCTAGTCTGCCAACTTTTGCCAGTGCACAGTGACACTCATATCTGGTGCAACCGTAGTGTGCAGTGAAATAAAAGAACCCTTTTTTGACTGTAATCGATTGAATATCAGTTGCCTGCCTACAGGCGTGTGTGTGAGAACTATTGCATCTAGTCTGCTAACTTTTGCCAGTGCACAGTGGCACTCATATCTGGTGTCAGAGTAGCTTGCAAGCATAGTACCAATAATCGTAAAAAAAATGACAGGCAGAAGCAGGCCACCCCGCAGGGGCCGTTGTGGTCGTGGTGCTGTGATTCCCTTTGGCCGTAGAATAATGCTCAGTTTTCAGAGGCAACTTACCCTGAACTTGAACAGTTCTGAGGACATGGTTGACTGGCTAACACAGGACACCCAATCTTCTACAGCTTCCGCTCGGAACCTAGACGCACCATCCTCTCCAACTTAGCTTCGGGCACCTCTCCAGTTACCACTCGTCCGCCTGCCGCCACCACCAACACTATCACCACAGCCGCTTCACTTGATCCGTCAGCAGAGTTATTTACACATCCGTTGGAAGAAATGAGTGATGCACAAACATTAGTGCCAGATGATGTAGATAACAGGATTATGTCCCAGTCAGGCAGCATTACACACATGGACGTACGGTTTGATGATGATGATGATGTTGTACCCGGTGCTGCTTCCTTTGTTGAGTTGTCAGATACAAGTGAAGTGGTTGATGATGACGATGCGTCCGTGGATGTCACGTGGGTGCCAGCTATAAGAGAAGTAGAACAGGAGGAAAGTTCAGATGGGGAGACAGAGAGGAGGAGGAGACGAGTTGGAAGCAGCGGGAGGTTGTCGAAAGTAGCTAGTGGCACAGTCAGACAGCATGCATCGCACCCCGGGTCAGCCAGACAGCACGCCAGTCAACGCATGCTGTTGCCACCACCAGAATGCCGTCATTGAAGAGCTCAGCAGTGTGGCAATTTTTTCGTGTGTCTGCCTGTGACAACAGTGATGCCATTTGCAACCTGTGCGAATAGAAACTGATTCGTGGGAAGTCCAACACCCACCTAGGTACAAGGTTCTTTGCAAAGGCACATGATGTCACATCACAAACGCCTATGGGATCAACACAGTACAAGCAGCACACAAAGTCAAAGCCGCCATCCTCCTCCTGGTCCAGCATCTTCAGCCACGTCAACCACTGCTGCCCTGCTTGCCCTCTCTCAACCATCTCCGTGTCTCGGCCTGAACAGTCCCTGCTCATCTGCCCACAGTCAGGTGTCTGTCAAGGACATGTTTGAGCGTAAGAAGCCAATGTCACAAAGTCACCCCCTTGCCCGGCAACTGACAGCTGGCTTGTCTGAACTCTTAGCCCACCAGCTTTTACCATACAAGCTGGTGGAGTCTGAGGCGTTCAAAAAAATTGTAGCTATTGGAACACCGCAGTGGAAGGTACCCGGCCGAAATTTCTTTGCACAAAAGGCAATCCCCAACCTGTACTTGATTGTGCAAAAGGAAGTAATGGCATCTCTGGCACACAGTATTGGGGCAAGGGTCCATCTGACCATGGATACCTGGTCTGCAAAGCATGGTCAGGGCAGGTATATCACCTACGCTGCGCAAGGGTAACCCTGGTGACGACTGTCAAGCATGGAATAATTGGCTCTGCAGAGGAGTTGGTGACACCGCCACGACTTGCAGGCAGGCCTGCTGCCACCTCCTCTACTCCTCCTACTCCATCCTCTTCCATAACCTCCTCGGCTGAGTCCTCTTCTGCTGCTGCTATGTCTTGCTCCACATCAATGGCACCCCCCAGCTCCACAGGTACTATTCCACATCCCGGATACGGCAGTGTCATGCCGTCTTGGGGTTGACTTCCCTGTAAGCAGAGAGTCACGCCGGACCAGCACTCCTGTCTGCCCTGAACGCACAGGTGGATCAGTGGCTGACTCCGCACCAACTGGAGATGGGCAAAGTGGTTTGTGACAACGGAAGAAATTTGTTCGCGGAATTGAATTTGGGCAAGTTGACACATTTGCCGTGCATGGCACATGTGTGTAATCTGATTGTACAACGCTTTGTGCATAAGCACCAAGGCTTACAGGATGTCCTGAAGCAGGCCAGGAAGGTGTGTGCCCATTTCAGGTGTTCCTACACGGCCATGGCACACTTTACAGATATCCAGAGGCGAAACAACATGCCAGCGAAGCTCTTAATTTTAGACAGCCCGACACGTTGGAATTCAACACTCCTAATGTTCGACCGCCTGCTCCAACAAGAAAAGGCCGTTAACGAGTATTTGTATGACCGGGGTTCTAGGACAGCCTCTGCGGAGCTGGGGATTTTTTTGCCAGGTTACTGGACGCTCATTCGCAATGCCTGTAGGCTTATGCGTCCTTTTGAGGAGGTGACAAACCTGGTCAGTCGCACCCAGGGCACCATCAGAGACATCATACCATTTGTTTTCTTCCTGGAGCGTGCCCCGCGAAGAGTGCTGGATCAGGCCGTAGATGAGCGTGAAGAGGAAGAGGAAGAGTTGTGGACATCATCACCACCAGAAACAGCCTTATCAGCATCGCTTGCTGGACTTGCGTCAACGCTGGAAGAGGATTATGAGGAAGAGAAGTCAGAGGAGGAATGTGGCTTTGAGGAGGAGGAGGAAGACCAACCACAACAGGCATCCCAGGGTGCTCGTTGTCACCTATCTGGTACCAGTGGTGTTGTACGTGGATGGGGGGAAGAACATACCTTCAGTGAGATCACTGAGGACGAGTAACGGGACATGACTAGCTCGGCATCCAACCTTGTGCAAATGGGGTCTTTCATGCTGTCGTGCCTGTTGAGGGACCATTGTATAAAAAGGATAAGGGAGACCGACCTGTACTGGGTATCCACTCTACTAGACCCCCGGTATAAGCAGAAAGTGCCTGAAATGTTACCGACTAATCACAAGTCGGAAAGGATGCAGCACTACCAAAATAAATTAAAAAGTATGCTTTACACAGCGTTTAAGGGTGATTACACAGCACAAAGGCAATCTAACAGCGGAAGAGGTGAACATAATCCTCCTTCTCCCATGACCACGCCGGCAAGGAGAGGACGCTTTACAGACGTGTTGTTGATGGAGGACATGCGGAGCTTTTTAAGTCCTATGCATCGCCACAGCCCTTCGTGGTCCACCTTCAAAGAACGACTCGACCATCAGGTAACAGACTACCTCGCCATAACTACAGATATCGACACTATGAGGAGCGATGAACCCCTTGACTACTGGGTGTGGACGCTTGCCCTGTGGCCTGAGCTATCCCAATTTGCCATAGAACTTCTGTCCTGCCCCGCTTCAAGTGTCCTGTCAGAAAGGACCTTCAGTGTAGCAGGAGGTTTTGTCACTGATAAGAGAAGTCGCCTAGGTCAAAAAAGTCTAGATTACCTCACCTTTATTAAGATGAATGAGGGATGAATGCCGAAGGGACTGACAGTGGGCGATACATTCGATTAAAAAATGCCTGATAGATGAGCTGCCTTGAGCTAATAATGGTCCACAAGCTAACATCAGTTTTTCTGGTCGCTGCAACAATACCTAATTTTTGCATTTAAATCCTTTTATTGTCAGAAGGCGTAACAGCATGTAAGGAAAAATAAAGCATTTTTGAACAGTCTTGCATAACAGTTGTGCAAAAATACATATTTACAATAAAGACATTTTGTGAAAGTTAGCTGGTTATTCCTACTTATTTTTACTTTTTAAGTTAATACTTTTTCTTATTTTTTTCTGTGATTGCAATTTAAGAGATACCAAAAACATAGTAAAACAGACAATAGTAAAGAGTATATCTGCAGGGAACACCAAAGTCCTATTAGCTATCATCCCTACAGCAGTATTAGCTTATTATTTACAATATCTAACCTGGACAATTACCCTTGGGTTACCCTAGGGCAGGCTTCAGTGAGCGACCTCTCCTTTCCTTGGATGATTTTCCCGCCGGTTGCTTCTGAAGGGTCTCCAGGGCTCCCCCACTCCGGTCCTTCCCCCAGTGTCGCTTCAACCAGTAACAAATGTTTTATATTTGTAAAGCGACCCAATGATCCCCCTTGATAGAGGTTTATCTTTACACATTTTGGAGAACCAATTTAAGACCGGTGTCCCCCGTTTCTGGGTCAGGGAGTGTGTGAAATGCCTCAGCCTACAGTAATTGTAATGTTCTGACAGCGGTAGCTCATGCTTGTCCCTCAGTTCCTCATAGGTGAGCATCTGGCCCTTTACTAACCAGTCTCCCAGTATATCTAGTTTCCTTGACCTCCACCAGTGTTGTGATGTTGTGCTCATGTGTTTCGGGGCCTGAGGGTGGTCAAGAATTGGGGTCATTTCGGTGGATCCAGGGAACAAACTTGTGTGTTTCTTGGGCCATTTCCAGTATGATAGTGAGTGTCTGATTAGGGGGGTTGGCAAGTTTTTAAGGCTCTGAGGCAATTCTGATAGCCAAGCCACCTTGTCCCAGGTTAAGGGCCTTAAAGTGTGGTTCTCTAAATAAACACAGGCCGGTTGATGACATATAGAATGTGCTATTGGGAGGACAGATAGGTGACGGAACAGGTATTAAACTGATAGGAATAAATAGTACAACTTAATACACCACTCCTATCTGGTGTCACCTTAGACTGCACGAGCAGTGCCCCAAATTCGAAGTGGGAGGTCCGAACAAGCATCTTTTTCCATCTCCCTGTTCCAAAAATCCATGCCATATACATGTCCCCTGATATGTGACGTAACAGGGATTAAACCGATAGGAATAGTAATACTTAACAGTACACACCTTATAATAATGCAGACAGAGGCAACACAGAGAGAGGAGTCTAAAGAAGAGTCAGAGGAGGAAGGTGGCTTTGAGGAGGTGGAAGACCAAACACAGCAGGTGTCCCAGGGGGCTTGTTGTCACCTTTCGGGAACCCTTGGTGGCTGGGTGGAGGAAGAGACCTTCAATGACATCAGTGAGGACAAGGAACGGGTCATGGCTAGCTTGGTATCCAACCTTGTGCAAATGGGGAGTTTGCGGTTGTGCAAATGGACTGTTTGCGGTTGTTTGCGGTGCATTTAACGGGGGGGTTGGTCTGTTACTGATAGGAATAAATAGTACAACTTAATACACCACTCCTATCTGGTGGCACATTACATTGCATGTGCAGTGCCCCAAATTCGAAGTAGGAGGTCCGACCAAGCATCTTTTTCCATCTCCCTGTTCCAAAAATCCATGCCATATACACGTCCCCTGATAGGTGACGTAACAGGTATTACACTGATAGGAATGAATAGTACAACTTAATACACCACTCCTATCTGGTGGCACATTACATTGCACGTGCAGTGCCCCAAATTTGAAGTGGGAGGACCGACCAAGCATCTTTTTCCATATCCATGTGCCAAAAAATCCATGCCATATACACGTCCCCTGATAGGTGACGTAACAGGTATTAAACTGATAGGAATGAGTAATACAACTTAATACACTACTCCTATCTGGTGGCACCTTAGATTGCACGTCCAGTGCCCCAAATTCGAAGTAGGAGGTCCGACCAAGCATCTTTTTCCATCTCCCTGTTCCAAAAATCCATGCCATATACACGTCCCCTGATAGGTGACGTAACAGGGATTAAACCGATAGGAATAGTACTACTTAACAGTACACACCTTATAATAACGCAGACATAGGCAACGCGTATAATCTTCCATGCTGTGCAGTGGAAGCCACCAGACTCTGACCTGTGTATAATCTTCCATGCTGGGCAGTGGAAGCCCCAGACTCTGGCAGTCTGAAGAAGAGGAGTCAGAGGAGGAAAGTGGCTTTGAGGAGGTGGAAGACCAAACACAGCAGGTGTCCCAGGGGGCTTGTTGTCCCCTTTCGGTGACCCTTGGTGGCTGGGTGGAGGAAGAGACCTTCAATGACATCAGCGAGGACAAGGAACGGGACATGGCTAGCTTGGTATCCAACCTTGTGCAAATGGGGAGTTTGCGGTTGTGCAAAGGGACTGTTTGCGGTTGTTTGCGGTGCATTAAACAGGGATATTGGTCTGTTACTGTTTAGCGGATGTAACCCTTACACTACCTGATCGATACAACATCATAACTGATGTTTTAAAGCATGTTATTCCAAACAATTTAGGAACGTTAGGTGATTTATGCCCTTTATGGCTTAAAACCAGACTCTGCATCAACTATGCAATTTTCCGTGGGAGTTTTGCCATGGATCCCCCTCCGGCATGTCACAGTCCAGGTGTTAATCCCCTTGAAACAACTTTCCCATCACTATTGTGGCCAGAAAGAGTCCCTGTGGGTTTTGAAAGTCGCCTGCCCATTGAAGTCTATGGCGGTTCGCAAATGTTCGTCCGTTCGCGAACATTTGATGGAATTCGCGTCCGCGGTTCGCGAACCAAAAATTTTATGTTCGCGACATCACTATATATGGTATTTACTTATAGTTACTTTGCATTCAGCTTTATTATCCAGTACATGTTGAAATATATAATTATATAAGGATTATGGTTGTTTTGAGTTATCTTGATATCTTTTATTGTTAATACATTTTTGTGAAAGGCTTATTAAGAAGTATATTTCTTTATTTGATATATAAGTTATTTTCATTTTTTTGTGTCACAGTATTTAAGATTTAAATCAATGATTGTTCATTGATTATTATAACTACTACTACCGACTTGCCCGTCAAAAAATGACGGTCAATAAAAGAAAGTGTTGAAATGCTGTTTGCCACACAATGTGAGTGTACTGTGTGCCTCAACTATATAGACCCCTCTAACACACTAATGAACGCATGTAATAATATTATAAGTGCCATGAGGGTCATCCATGACCCTCATGACCCGAAGTGTAAGCACTACACCATTTTAACCCGGTCACTTATGGGGGTCTATCCAGACCCTCATAAGCCTCTATTTAACCCCATCAGTTCCATAAGGGTATATTATGACCATTATGGGCCTGTTACAACCCAACATTAACCACATAAGTGCCATGACGGTCCTCAAGGACCATCATGACACTTAGTATAAACACTACACTGCACTATACCTGCCCAATAAAACATTAAATATCAACTAAACACCCTCTACACTAACCTATTAACACCTACACTACCTACCTACCCCCTAACAACCCCCTACCCACCACTGTAATTACAGAAATCCAAAAGACTAAAGTCATCAAAAATCTAAAATCTACATTACATAAAATAAAAAAAACTAAAATCACCTAAAATAAAAAATGTACATTACAGGAAAAAAAAAAACCTAAGTCACAAAAAATAAAAAAAAGGAACATTACAGAAAATAAAAAATACATTACAACCCCCCCCTCCTACTACAGAAAATAAAAATACACTCCTGAAAAGGAAATACATATAATACATACAATACAATACAATACAATACAATTAAATACAATACAATACACCCCTATCTAATATACATCCCCCTATCTAATATACACCCCCCTATCTAATAAACAATACTATCTATCTAATATACATCCCCCTATCTAATATACAATAAATACTATCTATGTACTATACATCCCCCAATCTATCTAACATACAGTACATGCTATCTCTATGCTATCTTTCTTCAGATCACCAACCTAGGGTAAAAAAGATTTTAAAAATTAATACAACACGTTTACATAAAATAAATAAACATTCTAAATATTCTAATTATTCTACTCACCTTTCCAGCATGTCCCGTCCTCCATCTTTGCTTCTGCAGCGCGGCCCCAGTTAAAAAAAAACATTACATTAGCACACATACATAAACATGAAACCAAGTAAAATAAACACGATCTACATTGTACTTACCTTCCCGCTGTGTTCTGCTTCTGATTGGCTGAAAACGCTGTCTATCAAATTCCAACCAATGAGAAGACGCCAATTGTGAACCAATGAGAAAGGGATACACCCCAAAATCCCACACTGATTGGATAACGCACCTGTCAATCTATATTTGAACCAATCCAAAGGCTTTATTGCCATCAGCGAATCACAATGGGATACACCCCCACGTACTGATTGGTGAAGACATCTGCGCCTTCCCATTGGCTGTAATACTGATTGACATTGACAATAGCCAATGAGAAGGCGCAAATGCCTTCACCAATCAGTACGTGGGGGTGTATTCCATTGTGATTGGCTATTGTCAGTGCAACCAATCAGAATGCACAGATGCCTCCAGCCAATCACCCTGTGGGGGTGTATTCCATTGTGATTGACTGAAGGCATCTGTGCTTTGTGATTGGTTTAAAGAAAGATTGACAGGTGCATTTTCCAATCAGAGTGGGATTTTAGGGTGTATCCCTATTTGATTGGCTCACACATTGGCGCCTCCTGATTGGGTGAATTTGATAGACAGCGTTTTCCACCGAACAGATGGCGCCATTGCCTATTTTCTTCCGGAAAAGTCTCAGGGAGCCTCATTAGCGTCGGGGATGTCCGTGAGTGCGGATGCGAGTACTTTTTTCTTTTTTTTACAGGGCAGGGCAGAAGAGGAGGAGGAGGCTGAAAACATTGCGGGAAGGTACAATATAGATTAGGTTTATTTTATTTTGTTTTTATGTTTATGAATGTGTATTAATGTTATGTTTTTTTTAACAGGTGCCGCGCCGGAGAAGGGTGAAGGAAAAAGACAAGTCGGAAAGGAGAGTAGAATATTTAGAATGTTTATTTATATACTGTAAATGGGTTGCACAAATTTTTTTTTCCCCTATGTGGCTGATCTGAATGGACATCTGCAAAGGTAAGTGGTCTTAATTATTTTATTTTAGCTTAGAATTAGATTATTTTATATATATAGATAGCATTTATTGTATGTTAGCTAGGGGTATGTGTTTTATATAGATAGCATAGCATGCATTGTATATTAGATTGTGTTATTTATTTAGATAGATTGGGGGATGTATATTATATAGATAGGATGTATATTAGATTATGGTATTTATTTAGATAGATTGGGGGATGTATATTAGATAGATAGGATGTATTGTATATTAGATAGGGGTGTATTGTAGTGTATTTAATTGTATTTTATTATATTGTATGTATCTGTATTGTATCATATTGTATTATATTGTATGTATTATATTGTATGTATTGTATTGTATGTATTATATGTATTTCCTTTTAAGGTATGTAATTTTTTTTTCTGTAGTGGGGGGGGGGGCTGTAATGTGTTTTTTTATTTTCTGTAGTGTTCCTCTTTTATTTTTTGTGCCATAGGTTTTTTTATTTTCTGTAATGTAGATTTTTTATTTTTTGTGACTTAGGTTTTTTATTTTCTGTAATTAGAGTGGTGGGGGTTATTAGGGGTAGGTAGGTAGCATAGGTGTTAATAGGTTAGTTTAGAGGCTGTTTAGTTGATATTTAATGTTTTATTGGGGGGGTATAGTGCAGTGTAGTGTCATGTGGTTAATGTTGGGTTGTAACAGGCCCATAATGGTCTTAATATACCCTTATGGGATTGATGGGGTTAAATAGAGGCTTATGAGGGTCTGTATGGACCCCCATGAGTGACAGGGTAAATTAGCCGTTTATGGGGGTCTGTATTGACCCCCATGAGTGATGGGGGTTAATTAAGGGCTTATGGGGGGCTGTACTGACTTTCCTGAGTGACAGCAGTTAATTAGGGGTTAATTGGGGTCTGTATTGACCCCCATGAGTGAGGCGGTTAATTAAGTGCTTATGGGGGTCTGTATTGACCCCCATGAGTGACAGGGTTAATAAAGGGCTTATGGGGGTCTATATTGACCCCCATGAGTGACAGGGTTAATGAAGGGCTTATGGGGCCCTCTATTGTCCCCCATGAGTGACATGGTTAATTAGGGGTTTATGGGGGTCTGTATTGACCCCCATGAGTGAGTGGGTTAATTAAGTTCTTATGGGGGTCTGTATTGACCCCCATGAGTGACAGGGTTAATGAAGGGCTTATGGGGTCTATATTGACCCCCATGAGTGACAGGGTTAATGAAGGGCTTATGGGGGTCTGTATTGACCCCCATGAGTGACAGTTTTAATGAAGGGCTTATGGGGGTCTGTATTGACCCCCATGAATGACAGGGTTAATTAGGGGTTTATGGGGGTCTGTATTGACCCCCATGAGTGACAGGGTTAATGAGATGCTTATGGGGTCTGTATTGACCCCCATGAGTGAAACAGTTAATGAAGGGCTTATGGGGGTATGTATTGACCCCCATGAGTGACAGGGTTAATGAATTGCTTATGGGGGTCTATATTGACCCACATGAATGACAGGGTTAAGTAGGGGTTTATGGGGGTCTGTATTGACCCCCATGAGTGAGGGGGTTAATTAAGTGCTTGTGGGTGTCTGTATTGACCACCATGAGTGACAGGGTTAATGAATTGCTTATGGGGGTCTATATTGACCCACATGAATGACAGGGTTAAGTAGGGGTTTATGGGGGTCTGTATTGACCCCCATGAGTGAGGGGGTTAATTAAGTGCTTGTGGGTGTCTGTATTGACCACCATGAGTGACAGGGTTAATGAAGGGATTACGGGGGTCTATATTGACCCCCATGAGTGAGGAGGTTAATGAAGTACTTATGGGGTCTGTATTGACACCCATGAGGGACAGGGTTAATGAAGGGTTTATGGGGGTCTGCATTTACCTCCATGAGTGACAGGGTTAATGAAGTGCTTATGGGGGCCTGTATTGATCCCCATGAGTGACAGGATTAATGAAGGGCTTATGGGGGTCTGTATTGACCCCCATGAGTGACAGGTTTAATGAAGGGCTTATGGGGTCTATATTGACCCCCATGAGTGACAGGGTTAATTACGGGTTTATGGGGATCTGTATTCACCCCCATGAGTAAGGTCATTAATTAAGTGCTTATGGGGGTCTGTATTGACCCCCATGAGTGACAGGGTTACTGAAGGACTTATGGGGGTCTAAATTGACCTCCATGAGTGACAGGGTGATAGTGTATATTTGTTTTCTTTTATAATGGGTCCTTTAAGGACCTTTATGGTCCTTTAAGGACCAGCAATGCTGGAATTTTGAATTTTCATTGCAGCGTGGGTCCCCGATCGCGTGCGATCGGGACCCCTACTGCGATGGTTAATGTGCGGTTAATGCAGATCTCCGACCATATCTCGGATCCCGTGGGGTTAATGCAGGTTTCCGAGCTTATCTCAGATCCCTTCTTGGGTAAGTTGTATGTGGATAGGCTTTGAGCCTCGTTTTCGTTTTTTTCGGCTGCCATTTTTTCTCTCACTTAGGGGATTTTTGTGTGTCTGAACTCGGGAATTTAGACTTAAATGGAAGCGTAACTTCACTTTCAGAGGTCCTGGATGCCCCCTTGCTATGGGTAAGCTTTTTATGTATATTTTGTGAGTATTTGGTGTGTTTTGACTGTTTTTACGTGCGCGAGGTTCGGCCATTATGGTCTTATTTTTCATGAGTGTGGTTGTTTGTGCCGTTAAGCTTTGTTCAGAGGTCTTTTTTTTTTTCTAAGTCGTGCGTGTGTGTTTTTACCCGCGTGTGAGGCGACTTTGAGCCTCCACCTCCGCAAATGCGGACCCTCGCTTTGAGAGGGTCCGCATTTGCGGACAAACACAGCCGACGTTGGAGCCTCCACCTTCCGCAAATGCTGCCCCTCGCTTCGCGTGACGACGAATCGTGTTTGACAACTATTATATATGATTCAGATCTATTGTGATGGGTGATCACTGGATAGTAGGATAAACTTCTGAGAGTCTTTTCTTCTTAATAATAGATTAAGTGATTTATTTTCTGTATGATATCATTACAATGTAATAGATTGTCCTTCGTACCAAAGGAGTTAAATTACCTGATTGATTACATTATGAAGGCTGCAATCTCCTCCCTCTGGTTCCGGCCTCCATATAAGCCCTGATGTGCGAAACATGCGCGTCAGGCTGGTTGCTTTGCTGGTGTCGACGTCTGATGGTGTCAGACGCTGTTAGTAATCCAGACAAAAAAACTAAGTCAGAGGTGCTCATCAGAGAACGAAAAAAAACTGAATAGTTTAGTTACATAGTTCCATAGATGTCTGATCTGCAATATGTGGATTAACTATTAATTAATTAGTTGTGTAAAAAAAAAAAAAAAAATCCCTTTATGATCGCAGACACCGACGACCGGACTTCTCCCTGGATCAATACTGCCTCTCTAATTATCCATGATAACCCTGAATTCCCTTTTTAATTATAAATAAATCCAGTCCCCTTTTAAAGTTATCTATTGAATCCGCTATCACCACCTCCTCTGGTAGAGAATTCCACAGATTAACCACCCTTACTGTGAAGAACCCTTTTCTTTCTTTAAGGTGAAATCTTTTTACTTCTAACCTCAAGGGATGTCCTCTTGTCAGATGAAAACATCTTGGCACAAAAAGCTCCCTTGGCAAATCTTTATACTGACCCTGGATGTATTTATATAAGGTAATCATATCTCCTCTTAGACGCCTTTTTTCTTGAGAAAATAAGTTTAATTTGGTTAGTCTTTCTTCATAACTTAGCCCCTCCATTCCCCTTATTAGATTTGTTGCCCTCCTCTGTACCTTTTCCAGCTCTAAAATGTCCTTTTTATGAAGTGGTCTATGGCCATGATAAGATAGTCTGAGAGCAACCTCTTTTAGCTCACTTGTGCCCTTCACTGGGAGAAATATTCTGTAGTATATCAGTCTGGTTCCACTAAAAAAGAGTGACCCGGCCCCGAAATACCAGGCAACTCTACCCTGAACATGAGAAATAGCAAACCCCAGACGCGTTTTGGCCTTTATGGGCCTCGTCAGTGAGGTGCAGCTGAACTCCCTAAGGCACAGTGAGCAAGGGGTCCCCGTCTGGAATCCCCTATTACCCTTAGGGAGTCTAAACCCTAAGGATAACATGCATAAACAAAACAACTAAGTCAGAGGTGCTCATCAAGTGCTCATTCTCTGATGAGCACCTCTGACTTAGGTTTTATTTTTAGTAATCCAGACAGCAGCATCAGCGATATGTAGCGTTCTTTAGAATTTAAATTTCCACTCTTCAATAATCACTGGGGTAAAGGGAAAATGGGAGATAAGTGTGGGGAATTTGGATTTTAAAGTTTAATAGGGTTTTGGACCAGCAAATCCCGACTAAAGGACTTGTTCCACTTTCCAATTAGGACTTTTCCTCAATATGGAAACATAAGTGAATCAGTGTCAGAATATGTGGGTCAGTTAGATCTGGCACCAGTATTAGCACCACTGTAAATACTATAGTAAATACTCGTAGTGAACCATTATAAAAAAAAAATAACTACAAATATAAATATAATTACATATGTATAGAGATATATCCAATACATTAAAAAGCTAATTTTAGTGAAAGGAATAAAGTCATCAGCTGCCTTGGTGAAGAGAAATAATAGAACCTGGTGGATCTGCTGGGTGGCTTTGGCCATAACAGCCTTATCAAGTCCGACTGAAGAAAGCAGATTGCCACTATATATATATATATATATATATATATATATATATATATGTATATATATATATATATATATACTGTATATTTATATATATATTATTTCAAGTAAAAACTATTAACCATATTTGCTAAATCAACATAAGATCTTAAAATTGATCAAATTGTACCAAATTGAATAATGACATAGAAGCTGCCTGATTTCCTGTCTAAGGTCTCTTTTCACATCCTTGTTTCTCAATGTGTAAATTAAAGGATTTTGCAGTGGAATGACTACAGTATATATAATTGCAAGAAATGTATAATTACTCCTGCCCCTAGGTCTGACATACACAATGATGGCTGAGAGGTAGAGTAGGCTGGTTACTATGAGATGTCAAGAGCAAGTGGAGAATGCTTTCTGTTTGCCCTTTGTACTATTCATTTTAAAGATGACAGTAATGATATGAATGTAAAATCCCAGAATAATGAATAAGGGTGAAACAACTGTAAAGGTAGCTGCAATAATTGTGACCATATTGCTGATGAAGGGGTTTAAACAGTCAAGATTCTGCAATATGTTGCGCTCTTGTCCGATAGGTAACTAGCGGGATGTGATGTTCTTGATCTCACAAGACACGACACTCTTACCTCCATTCCTCCCACTGATGGTGCCATGTAGTAGTAAGTGGGAGATCTAGGCCAGATGCTAGTCATAAATTGCATGCCTATTAGAGATTAACAGCAGAGGATCAAAGGGATATCAGTTACAAGTACTTGAAGCCACTTGACCTTTGTCAATGAAACCACTTAACTTCAATAGGAGTTTTCTACGCTTGGTTAGCTGTGTCAACATTTCCATTAGCATGCTTATACAGCCCCGAAACAGTGTATAGGGCTTGTTTTAGTTTCGCCACAGGTTCAATTCCCGTAAGTAGCGGTTAAGCATATATGGGAAAGATGGACCTGGGCTTGCTAGGGATGACTAAGGAGAGGGGTAGAGTCCCCTGTAGTAAGACCCTGTGCCCAAATTTTGTATTACTTCTGTCCTTGCCCCATATATGTAACATAAATCAGTTAAAAGGAAGCAAAACAAACAATCCTGTTGTGATAAGCTATACTTATTTTAAAATAATGTGACACTTTCAATGCACACATGTGGATTTTGTTCAATTAATTGTCATTTTTATTTGTAAATTATTTTACAAAATATGCAGATTTTTTTTTTAATTTGACATTGTGAACTAAACAATAGTTAATTCAGATACCATAACAAATGGAAAAGCCTAGAGACACCGATATGGTTTGATAAATATGAGCAACACTAGAAATAAGTAATTACATAGATATGCAGTGTGAGTGCAATGAGAATTAGAATACCAATGTAATCGGTTATTCAATATTGTTTAGAATTAAAAATAAACAATATAAATTAATGAATTACATAATGGCAACCAATAACATCTGTATAATAAAATAAAAAAAAAGTACAAAGCCCTGTATATATACAAAATGAAAACACAGAAACTCATGACAATGAAAGAAGTAGTTCACAAACCTTCAATAATAATGTATTTGTCATAAAGATCATTTAGATTATGAAGGTTGGATACAAACAGAGATATACAAAAATCTGCAACCGTAGTCACTGGAAACACGATAATTACAGTTATGGTTAATGCTGATATTTTGTGTAATAAAATGTGTATTGTGTACTGTTGTGGAGAAAACCAGCAAAGTAAAGAAGTAAAGACTAGCCTTTTAAGCTAGAAGACCCCTATGCCGACCCCCAGTCTTGGTAACCCTGTCGTATCCCTGAAATATAACCGCATAGTGGTACTGGCACTGTAGCCTAGATCATCCTGTGCGATTATGATCATTGTACTGACAGGCTAGCCAGGATAGATTAGAGTGGGAAGAAAGTTAACAACCTGTCTCGTTGTTCATTAATAATTGCAAATTAAAACTGGATCTTAGAATTTAATTAAACAGAATCAAATTGATTAACAATGTAGAATATGCCTGATTTCCTGTCTAAGGGCTCTTTTTACATCATTGTTTCTCAAGGTATAAATGAAAGGATTTAGTAGAGGAATGACTACAGTGTATATAAGTGCAAGAAATTTGTCATTACGGCTGCCCCTAGGTCTGACATAGACAATGATGGCTGAGAGGTAGAGTAGGCTGGTTACTATGAGATGAGAAGAACAAGTGGAAAAGGCTTTCTGTTTGCCCTTTGTACTATTAATTTTAAAGATAGCAATAATGATATGAATGTAAAATCCCAGAATAATGAAGAAGGGTAAAACCACTGTTAAGGTAGCGGCAATAAGCGTAGCAATATTGCTGATGAAGGGGTTTGAACAGTCCAGATTCTGCAATGGAGCCAGGTCACAGAAGAAATGATTGACCTCATTCGGACCACAAAAATCTAAGCCAGCAGTGAAGATGGTTGGAATAAAAGCAACAATGAAGCCAAAAACCCATGGGAGAATCGCCAACTCAATACAAAATGCCTTACTCATGAAAGCCGAATAACGTAGAGGGTTGTTGATTGCCAAGTTTCGATCAAAGGCCATGACTGCAAGTAGAACACCTTCTGTTTCACCCAAGGCATTGAAAGAGTACAACTGTATAAAGCAGCTGGTAAAAGAAATTCTATTGTCTCGAGCAATGAGGTTGGCAAGAAGTTTTGGAACTGTAACAGAAACAAACATAATTTCTAAAACTGCAAATGTGCTAATAAATAAATACATTGGTGTATGTAGAGAATGGTTCATTTTAACAATAATTATGATGAAAAAATTCCCAGTGACACAAATAATGTAAGCTAGGAGGAATACAATGAAAAGTACAATCTGGTACTGCTGAAAGTTATAAAAAGCCAGTAAAATAAATTCCTTCACCACCGTCTTGTTCAGATTTTCCATTGTGAGTGAGAAGGAAAGCTAAAAGAGAAATATGATAGAATATGGTTCACTATTGTTGCCAAGTGGAAAAGTAATTTGATATCAATAATCCTGGATTGTTTAAAAGTAGAACACAAACTTCTTCATATGCAATTGTTTATCATGTAAAACTATGTAAGATTAAATAGTATTAAATTGCTAATGCTAGATCTATCTTAAATCATTCCGAAATTATAACCAAAATTTATTAAAGGGATATGCAGCATACAAAATGGTTGGGTGCCATCAGAATCTTACAAATCACTTGAAAAAGCTGTTAATATTTTTATAATGGAATGAAAACTAACTTATATGCGATTATTGTTTGCTTGTATACTCACTGAAGTTCTCCCTCTGGCAACTGCATACATAATGAATACATAATAGAAGTGATATGGAATATGTTGGCGAATTACAAATAAAGGATAAAAATAATAAGAATAGAGGATTGACCACACAGCCAATGGACTTCTCCATATTGCAAATCAGTCAAGTAAATGTAGCTGGTTTAAGACAAGCAACTGCAGTCCAACTATTAGAGGTCATTACGTGTCTCTCTAGTGTTTAATTTTTAAAAAAATCATTTTCAATTATTCCATAGAGTCAGTTACTCATTATCAACATTCGTATCATTCATATTTATCAAAATTAACAAACATAAAACAGTCTTAAAAATTGATAGAGCAAGCTGAGTAACAGATTGTTGTATTAATTATTATTAATACTGTATATATCCATTAATGCAATTTCTGGCTAGTCCTAATTTCCTGAGATATTTCTAGGAATTGAGAGTATTTTTCTATTTATTGATTTCTTTCTAAATGGTTCCTAATTTCTTCCCATGCAGGTAAGCTACTGTGTTTCCAATGTCTTACTATCAAATGTTTAATTACTAATAAAATATGAGAAATCAAACATATTGTTGAGTGTTTAATTCCTTTAGGGAAATTATGACATAATTCTACTTCTTAAGTTCTTATTAAAATTATATTACTTATCTCTAAGATTTTGGTTAAGCATAATTCCCCACATTTTTGAATATTTGTACACTACCACCAAACATGTGCATACGTTCCTTTAAGTCCACACTCTCTCCAGCATCTATCTGAGTGTCTGGGGTCCATTCTTGCTAATTTCCCTATAACATAATGCCACCTATGTATAACTTTAAAATAAGTGTCTCTATATGTAAGATAAGTGGTGGAAGATTGAACTAGATGAAAAGCTTTAAACCATTGGGAAATATCCCAACTGAGGCTTAGATCTTATTCCCATCTATCCATTCTATTTGTCTTATTGAGTTCACATTTATTTCTTATGAAGTTATATCATTTAGAAACACAGTGCTTATTGTTTCTTATTTCGTAAGATACTTCACATTTAAGTCTTTATAGCTAAACTTTTTTGAGCAATTACATTAATAAGGTATATTTTAACAAACGTTTATTTGGAATATCATATTTACTTTTGAGTTCCACAAATGTCATAATTGATCCATAGTCAAATAAATCTGTAACTTCTGGAGCTGACTGTGAAAAGTCAAAAATCACAGTCACTAATTATGTTAACTTATTCTGTCATCTGACAGTGACCTTATATGGACACTGTATGGCAAGAAGATCCAATAAATCAGGACTTCAGGAAATCAAGACAAACTGTTCACTGGAGGGTATGATCATGAGGCTGAAGCTCACAATATTTTGGCCATATCATGAGAGGGCAGGATTCCCTAGAGAAGACTCTGATGCAGGTGTACTGCGGTCATGGAGAGTCAGAGGCGACTGAACAACTAAACAACAACAGCAAATGGCAGTGTACTGTACGCTTTCCATTGCCTTGTGTTCTTACTCCCATTGTTTTTGTGTTAATGGGACATTTGCCTTTCTGTAAGTTCTCTTCATGGTGTGAAAGAAGACAAGATTGTATGTTAAAGAAATGTTTTTTTTTATTACACTAATAACCGCTAAAAAGTCTGTTTACAAACACAGTATATCCTGCCTACTGACTGTGCAAGATTAATGACAGACAGCTGGAGCCCCACAGTGAGAACAGTGATTGATAGCAGTTTTTCTCTGAACTCAGGAATGCAATGAAAAGTTACCTCTAAATGACCTGTTTAGGTGATTCCAGCATTCTGTGCTCTGCACAAATTGATTTCTTAATGGATTAACTCTTTCTTTTTTTTTGCTCACTGAACGGAGCTAAAGTTGCATGTCTGTGAGTGGGCAGTCAGTGACACATGTAGCACATGTTTTACTTTATTGAATTCTCAGTAAAAAAAATGCAGGTATTTCATACAAATAAAAAGTATTTCAACATGCTCTTTTAGTAGATCTTTACTGTGATGTGGTCCAAATTGTGCGGAATAAGTGGCTCTTTAAGGTTGGCTGTCTAGGGTTAATGGACATAGAAGCTTCTACAAATTGATGTAACACCAGTGTTATCAACTTCAGTCTACTAACCCACTATTAGTAGGATAGGACAATGGATAACAGGACTTAACCTCCAGATTGCCAATAAATTAGTATTCTCTGATTTCTGCACCTGCAGCGGCGGTATCTCTCCTGTCTATTGCATGGCAAACACCTGAGCCCCCTCTCATTCCTCTGAAGGTCCTTGAAGGACTGTAATTCAAGAATTAAAGAAAGATGCAATATATATATATATATATATATATATATATATATATATATATATATATATTTATATATAAAGAGTGAGATAGCAGTGAGTGTCCTATAATAAAGATTAATACACAGAATATTGCAATATATAGTGATACCTTTTTATTGGACAAAAATTTTAGTTAGACTTACACGGTTTCAAGAGTTGTACCTCTCTTTATCAAGGTAGAAGCAATACTGATTAAGGCTTAGTCTGAGTATTGGGTACAGGACTTAATATGGTCTTCGTATTCTAGTTAACATTTTCTTATGATCATTCTCATGGTTCATTAATGAATGAATTAACTTATTCATTAATATGTGGATATATTTATGTGCTGTCTTTCCTCTTACCTCAAACTTTTTGTATAGGCTCACACACTTTATAGATCAGTACATTACTTATGATTCTGTATCTTATCAATAAGAATCTATGATCTATATGTATATGTATATGTTAGCACTATAGAATATGTCATCATTTTACAAATAAAGGTTAATAATAATAATAATTATAATAATAATAATAACAATAATAATAATTATAATAAATGGGTAAATGTGCTTTTTCATTAGTAACAATTATTATGTAAAATACATTGCTTAGTTTTATAATATTATTATAATATTTTTAACTGTTACACTATGTAAATATCCTCACACATTTAAACTGTTTTCTATATGGGTCTATCAAATACATATCCCCAAAAAGTATTTAAATTGTACAGTTCATTAAACATTATAATGGAGTGAAAAATGACATGCTGTTATGATTTTTTTCTGTTGCAAATTAATGGAAAATCAAGCTGAATAAGGACTTAGTAGGTACTTACTGATTTTCTAAGTGCAGCCTTCATATACTTATTTCTCAAGGTATAAATAAAAGGGCTTAGCACTGGAATGATACTCCTAGGACTGACGTAGACAATCACTGTGCAAAAAAAATGTCCAGCTAGAAGAGCAAGTGGAGAAGGCTTTCTGTTTGCCTTTTGAGCTATTAATCTTAGAGATAGTAATAATGATGTGAATGTAAAATGCCACATTGATGATGAATGGCAAAACAGTGGCAATGACGGCTGGTAGCAACATTGGTGATGTATGGGGCGGAACAAGCCATATTCTGCAATGGTGCCAGGTCGCAGAAGAAGTGCTTTATCTCATTAGGACCACAAAATGCCAAGTGAACTGTGATGATTGGGGGACTAAATGCAGTAATAAAACCAACAATCCAAAACATGTGGCTCAATACAGCTGGACACAATTTTTTTTTTATTTAGTATAAGTGTAAAGCACTAGGGCTTGATAGTATTTTTCTTTGTTTATCCTTTATTACAGCTGAATATCGCAAAGGATTGTTGATAGCCAAGTTTCAATCAAAGACAATAACTACTAGCAAATAATATTCAGTCATTCCCAAGGCATTACAACTGTACATCTGGATAAAGCAGCTAATAAAAGAAATGTGGCGGTCACCCCCGATGAGATGCCAGGAGTTTAGGAACTGTAACTGATACAACTTCTAAAGTAGCAAAAGAACTAATAAAAACATACACTGTAGTATAGAGAGAATGGTTAGCCTTAACTAGAATAATTATATTAATGTATATACAATTAGTATATCTAGAAAATCAATACAAATGTTATGTATATATTAAAGTTATTTATTTTAAATATATATATATATATATATATATATATATATATATATATATATATATATATACATATATATATATATATATATATATATATATATATAGTTTTAGGTATTTTTAAAAAAAAGTACCATTAAACCTTAATTAAACATTGAGATAAAATATAAATTTGCCCAATAAAATATGCTAATAAAGCGGTGAAACTGAAATGTTCAAAAACTTGGCATTTTGATAACAGACAGTGTCATGAAGAAAACAATATATTAACTCACTACAAATATAGCATACTTACACATTTTAATAAAAAATAGACATAAATATCATTGAGTGGTATATGAAAATCCACTGCCCTACCATATCTTTCACTGTTCTTTCCATCAACTTTCTTCTTTCTATATTAACTTAAGATTGATTTCTGCAATACATATGACACTGCTCAGTATTATGCAAATCTCACAAAAATGTCACTTACTTGGTCTCTATTACAGACAATTGATCAGCAGTAATTTTCTGTCACACACTCTCTAGTAAATAATCAGTATTTAAATGATTAAAATGTATGAAAGTTCTGCAGTATTGACACTTGGGGCAAATATTTCCTTTGATATTAAAACTTCTCCAGCTACCTCCCTAAGGGTCTCAAACTTAACACTGTCAGTACTTGATTAGCAGAGCATTGGTAAATGAGTCAGTAAAAGTGACATTCCTAAATTAAGATAGAGTCACCGAATTATCATAATGATGACCTCTGCAAAATATAGATTATCTTATTGGCTGTAGAGAAATTAAAGCTTATTGCAAATGTATTATCTATTTTAATCAGTGATGAAGCTACTAAATTCAGGGCCAAAATGCCAAAGTAATTTGAGCTCCCCCAAGGCTGCTGTCATGAGTGTTGGGCACAAATACTGTGATGGACACTTATTGTCATGCACCCCCATACACTAGACATTTGGGTCTGGCCACTGGTTGACATTAGCCACATAACCAGTTAAATCAAATGGGTATTATAATAGCCATAAGGACCTTGTGAAAGAGTTTACCAATTGTTGATTTGTTATGTTGTGTGATGTCTTTCCCCTAGCTCTGGTAGTATGATTTGAAATCCTAAGGCCGTTTTACACCAGGTTATTTAAGCCTAGTGGCTTTAAGCCTCTAGGTCCATTTTCCATTTGTAGAGCCATTATTTTGTGTATAAAGAAAATAATAGGATGCAACTATTGCATTAAGTTAATACAAATATTTCCCTACTTGGGTTGGACCCAACCTCACACCCAGACATTTTGGCCCCAGAGCTCACAGTATCTTATCAACCCCTGCTGTGCCCAGATCCTGATAGCTGGGGTCGTAGACTCCTTGGCACCTAGCTGAGGACAAAGACAGGCTAGTGCTTAGTATTTGGATCAAGTCCTAGCCCATGTAGGGGTAATTCAAAGGGGTAGAAGGAGTGAAAGGAAATGGCCCACTGCTGATTGGGGCAGAACCTATATAAAATGATGCACCAAAAGAAAATAAGTTTTTGCTCTGTTTAGGACACATCTTGTCATAGAACCCAGTATCTTGCCCTGAGAACCTGCTACTTGTCCTAGAATCTGGTTAAGCTGCCCAATGTGCGGGTAAGAAAACCAAAAGGTGTTAGAAGTAAAGCTTAAGTAAAGTCTAATCAAGTGTCCCACTGCTGATTAGGCAAAACCTGTATAAAATGATATACGAAAAAAAGAAAGTTTATGCCCTGTTTGAGACACATATGCATGGCGTGTTTTAATTAAGGGGAAGACATTTATCATTATCATTTTAATAACATATTCATTTCTGCAACTTGTCCTGGAACCCAGTTAAGCTGTGCTTTGTGCGAAGATACAGAAGCTACATAACCTGTGGGTATGATTGGTCTCTATGGTCTTTTTAAGCCAAACAAAGAGCAGGTTTTGACACCTATACTTTGCACCTGAATAAGGTCCACCTTTGATTCCAAAGGACACACATTTGTTTTGTTAAAATGTACCCACACAATTACTTCAATTGTTAATTAAGTCAGATAATAATATAGTACATTGATATATGCACTACTGTAGCCAGGGATAGGCTTCACTATTATATAAACCTTAAATAACAATAATGAAAGTATACACAAAGCCCCTTAACATGTTTAATCTAATGAATGCCAACCAATTACACAATAAAAATAGTTTATACATAAACAGGTATGGTGGACCTGTCCAAATATATAAATATATACTGCTTTTCAAACCAATATAAGAAAAATCTCACAAATTTTACCAAATGGATAATATGAATTCACGTTTATTCTCATTACATTCAAGAGATATCAGTATTTTGTTATAAACTAGTCTCCAACCTGAAAACCCCAAATGTATTACTTCAGATTCTACTAGTACCTCTGGTGGACCCTGATATTCCCATTTTGATTCTAGATTCAACAACATGTTAGCCAAATCATTCATAAAACTGCCCTTTTTGGGTTTGTTACCCACCTGGTGAGTTGCAAACTTTCAACCAATCAAGGTCGCATAATGCATTATATTATATTATAATCATAATTTAGGACTTATTGGTCTCTTGACGTAGTCTTATACTGCATATAAGTGCATGGATGTAGATACCATTGGAGGGTGCAGGGTATACCATTGTGAAAGAGGGGCAGCATCTAGTATTTAGTGGCATATATATATATAATTGGCCTTTTTACTGTGTAATGTATCACATGGGTATTCCAGTATTTATTTAATATAGTTTATTTAAACACGTAATGTTACAGTTATTTTATAATAGAGTGCTGTTGTCTCAACGCCATATGTAATTCTTACTCACTTTGTACTTAATTCCAATACCTTTTGGTTGTTAAGGAATATCACATAAATAGGTGTGAGCATGCGGGACGTTGCTACGACCCATTACGACCTCGCAAAAATACGACCTTACCGCTTGAAACCCGTGCACATGAAAACATTAAAAACACAATAAATACACACAACAAATACATAAAAAGCTTACCTACAGCAAGGGCAGCCAGGACCTCTAAAACTGAAGTTACAGCTCAATTTCACTTGATATAAAAGAGTTTAGACACCCGAAAATCCCCTAAACGAGAGAAAAAATGGCCACCAAAAAAAAAAAAAAAAAAAAAAAAGGCTACAGGACTCTAAAGAGGCAAAACACCACCAAACACCTACGGATAGTCCCGAAAAAGACGTACGAGATCCGAAAACAAGGATGCAACCTGCGCGACCCGAAAAACATTAGAAACACAATAAATACACACAACAAACACATAAAAAGGTTACATACAGCAAGAGGGGGCACCCAAGGACGCAAAATCAGCCACAGCCGCGTACCACACATTAGGCGCCATTTTAAAACTCTAACTTACACAATCCGGAAGTACACAGCTTTCCTAACGGATTTGGCTTGCGCACGAACACTATTACACTACACACTGCACACATTCATGACACTTACACAACAGCTCCACAGCACTGATGCTGCAGCAACATGAAAACAGATTGCCAGCTCTTCAACACAATGCTTCCTGCATATATTTCTTCACAATAGGTAAAGTATATACATTTCTTATTTTATTAATTTTTCATTGCCATACCAAAAACAAAAAACAACACTGCTCATAGCAGACAAACAACCAAGAGCCTAAAGGCGCTCACTGCGAGCCATGCGATGAGCGCCAAAAGCTTGCAATGAGCGCTGAAGGATCTTGGAACACCAAGAGAGTTACATAGTTATATTGGGAAAAATATCAAATAGTGCTGTAGTTTATTAGGTACTTGTACCTAACAACGACGATTAAAATATTAAAACCAAGGCTAGGAAAGGAAAATTAAAAACAGTGCCTTTCATACGGCCTAAGAAACCCCAGTATATAGGATAATCAATATCTCATATTTGTTGAAAACAACTTTGTTGAATATGTAATACTTCTGTTGTTATAAAGCGCTCAAGAGTACCATAAGCATAGAAAATTCTATATATATAAGGTCTTTAACCTATTTTCTCCGAATGAATAACTGTCTTGGCTTCCACTTCTTATTAAATACTTTTTGGTTTAAATACTTTTCTGTGTGGGAAGTCTACAGAGAACGTTATAATAGTGTCATAGTATCATAATGCATTATTATAGCACATAAACTTAAATGATATCATTTAGGAGAAATAAAGAAGGTTTCTTTCAAAGAGCGCAAAGTGACAGAGCATCTAGCGTTTACATAAGACGCTCTGCCTACGCTGGCGCGTTTCGACGTCACAGAGGGCAAACAGGGTGGTGGCGTCTGCGTGAGGTATGTATGCACAGCGGTTGCAATGCAACCATAAGTAATATGGGATGTTTATAATGCAAGCAAAAGAGAAAAAGGGAGCAATATAGAGCTATATTATAATAAATATGCAAATGTATAAAGCCTATGTTGAGTATAACAATGCAGTTAAAGCAGGAGCATACAGTTAAAAATTAAAAATAAGTCTGATAATGACTAGGATATATAAAATCATGAGAGGAAATATAATATCCTCAAGGGTGAAATAATATATATATAAATGTGTAACATATTCTGAATGAATGTGATTGGTAAATGATTCAGTGAACCAAAAAAAGTGATGACAGGGTAATGTATCTAAAAGAAGGGAAGGATACATAAGTTATGAAACATAAAATATATACATATATACAACATATATAAAGAACTGTATTGCAAAGTTCAAAAAATGTTATAATAAATCTATAAAAGATATAAACATAAATATTATGTGATTGAATTTTCTTGACAGACTAATGCTGTAAAACCCCAATAGTCGGGGTAAATAGTCATATAAGTGAATTTTAATAGTGAAAATAGTACTTTTATTAACTAGTAGAATTAGTGACTTTCTTTAAAGTGAATTATCACTCTGAAGATTCTATTTCCCTATAGATCCCAATAAAAATGTAATTCCATTTTTTTATCAGTGTATCTTACACTTATTTTAATTATATATTACATAATTTAATATTTAACTATTTAACTTGTTCAGTCATTATTTAATTTCTAAATGAAGGCTGTAAAGTTAAAACCCTCATTTAAACCATGAGGAGAAAGGGCCTTAAGTTTGTAGATCCACTGGACTTCACATTGAAGAAGTTTGCGGTCAATGTCTCCCTGTCTTTGATTCATGGTGACTTTGTCAATGGCAAAAAAAGATAAAACTTTGCTTTGATTATTATGGTAAAGTCTAACATGTCGTGCAATGGGGGTATCAAGCATATGTTTAATGCTTAGTACATGCTCCCCTATCCTGCGTCGAAGCTGGCGGCCAGTTTTACCAACATAAATCTTTTTACAAATTCAAACTGCCACATATACTACACCTGTGGTACAGCAGTTAAAGAAATCTCTGATTTCATATTTAACATTAGTCGTTGGATGTATAAAGGCTTTTGTAGGTATGATGTAACTGCAGTATTTGCATCTACCACATCTGAAACAACCTAGTGGAGGCCTGAGCCATGGGGTATTCTGTCTTTTTTCTTGTAAAGTGCTATGTACCAAAATGTCTTTAAGATTTTTACCTCTGCGCTATGTGACTGAGATATTAGATGTTAAAACCTCAGTGAGGTCTTCGTCGCTTTTTAAAAGGCGCCAATATTTAGCAAGTGACTCTTTCACAATTCCAGAGTCATAGCCAAAGGTCATAATGCAGCGGATGGAATTTTGATCTTGTAAGGTATTTTTTAAGGAATTTCTTCAATGGAGCAGATCTGTTCGATTACAGTTATAAGCATACTTAAATGCTGATTTAAGGCAATTTTTTGAGAAGCCTCTTTCTTTAAATCTTTCTCTCAGTTTGTCTGCTTCTATTTTAAACTCTACATCAGAGCTGCAGTTCCTTCTAATACGAAGGTATTGGCCTTTGGGTATTCATCTTTTAAGAGGTTCAAAGTGTTGGCTTTCCCACTTCAATAGAGTGTTGGTGGCCGTGTCCTTTCTGTATGTAGTTGAGGATATTTTGCCACTTACATCTTTTTTGATCAATAGATCAAGAAATGTAATATTGAACTCATTAATCTCGTGGGTGAACCTGAGGCCTAGTGAACTGATGTTAAGTTTCACCATAAATTCTTCAAACTTGCTTTTAGTACCTGTCCATACCAGTAAGATATCATCTATATAGTGCCTCCACATTAATATTAAATCAGTGTATCCTGAGAGTGATTCATCAAAGACTAGTTTCTCTTCCCACCAGCCCAATAACAAGTTAGCATAAATTGGGGCACATGGAGTTCACATGGCTGTTCCTTTAATCTGATGGTACCATTTGCCATTATAGGTGAAATAATCATTTTTAAGAACATAATCTAATAGGCTTAAAAGGAATTCATTGAACTTTTGGAAATTAGTGCCTTTACTTTGGAAAAATTATTTAGTTGCTTCAATATCTTCTTTGTGAGGTATACTGCTATATAATGCTTCTACATCCACAGTTGCCAAATATGAATTAGTGGGTATTGTAAGATCTTCAAGTTGTTTTAAAATATCATTTGTATCTTTCACAAAGGATGGTAATGTTTCAACCATATCTTTAAGATGATAGTCTAAAAACAGCCGAGATTTATGGGATAGATTATCAGTTCCTGATACAATAGGCCTTCCAGGAATAAGAATTACTTTTTTTGTAAATTTTTGGCAAGGTAAAGAAAGTTGAAATAGTAGGATGTTTTGGAAAGAGATACTGAAATGTTTGATCATCAATTAGACCTTCAATTTTTGCTTGGTCTAAAATGCATTTAAGGGACTTTTTATATTCTTGAGTTTCTTTCAATGATTTCATAGGTGCTTGCATTATTTAAGTTTTTTTGACACATTAAATTATACTTTATATTATCCATTACAACAATATTACTACCTTTATCTGCGGATTTGATCTGAATATATTTACATTTTCTTAAATCTGATAATGCCTGATTTTCACTTTTGGTTAAATTATAATTTTTAGGTATTTCCTATTTTCAATTTCTAGAGTGGCTTGTTGTAAGAAAATCCAAATGTTAGCATAGTCTTTTAAGAAACGAGTGAAGCGACTCTTATTTTTCCAGATTTTGTTTTTTTTCTCCTTGTTTAGGGTTATTTTCTTCTAAAAGGGTTGTAGTGGGAAAGCCATGTGTACTAAGGGCCTCATTCAAATGCGATTTGGCCAATTGAATAGGGCTCTATAAGCACATAGCATATTTTTTTACAGAAGTTGTTAGTTAGTGAAGACCTTGCTTTTGGATAGAAGTTCACTATCTAAAAACTTCTTTAAAAAAAATGCTTTGTGCTTATATAGAGACCTATTTTTGTTGGCCAAATCGCAATTGAATGAGGCGCTTAGTACACATGGCTTTCTCACTAGAACCCATGCTCTTACATGGCCTTATTCAAATGTGATTTGGCCAATTTAATAGGGCTCTATATAAGCACATAGCATATTTTTTTATAGTTTTTTTTTACAAGTTTTTAGTTAGTGAAGACCTTGCTTTTGGATAGCAGTTCACGAACTAAAAATGTCTGTAAAAAACATATGCTATGTGCTTATATAGAGCCCTATTCAATTGGCCAAATCACAATTGAATAAGGTCCTAAGCATATAACCCTTATAAAGTCATTATTTAATCACCATTCTGAGCATCCTAAGCTACCTGTTTCCCTTAAATGATATGTGTTTTGTGGTAGTTATGTATACAGAAGACTATGTAGTTGCAACACAAAAAATATTGGATGATAAAAATTCTCTCTCTACAATCAAATGTATAAAAGAATTCCAACAGCTGGTTGATGTGACCCTCAAAGATGAGTTTATTAATAAAAATGATTCTAAGTTTCTTGTCAATAAAAAAAACAACAGTTCCAAATTTGTATACTATGCCTAAGATACACAAGTATACCCTTAAACCACCAGAGAGACCCATAGGAACTGGTGTTGACACTAAAATCCAAACCAAAGCCGCTTCATTGATGAAACATTAGAAGAATTTCAACCCCCCTCCTCAACCTCCACCCCCGTTCTCAACCCCCCTCCTCATCCTCAACCCCCCTCATCCTCAACCCCCCTCCTCAACCCCCAATAGTAAATGAGACCGTCATCAGTGGATATAAAAAGTCTACACACCCCTGTTAAAAGGTCAGGTTTCTGTGCTGTAAAAAAATGAGACAAAGATAAATCATTTCAGAACTTTTTCCACCTTTAATGTGACCTATAAACTGTACAACTCAATTGAAAAACAAACTGAAATATTTTTGGTGCATTAGATATACCATGGAACACAGTGAAGACAGTCATCATCAAGTGGAGAAAATATGACACAACAGTGACATTACCAAGAACTGGAGCTCCCTCCAAAATTGATGAAAAGACGAGAAGAAAACTGGTCTGGGAGGCTACCAAGAGGCCTACAGCAACATTAAAGGAGCTGCAGGAATATCTGGCAAGTACTGGCTGTGTGGTACATGTGACAACAATCTCCTGTATTCTTCATATGTCTGGGCTATGGGGTAGAGTGGCAAGACGAAAACCTTTTCTTAAGAAGAAAAACATCCAAGCAAGGCTACATTTTGCAAAAACACATCTGAAGTCTCCCAAAAGCATGTGGGAAAAGGTGTTATGGTCTTGAAACCAAGGTTGAACTTTTTGGCCATAATTCCAAAAGATGTGTTTGGCGCAAAAACAACACTGCACATCACCAAAAGAACACCATACCCACAGTGAAGCATGGTGGTGGCAGTATCATGCTTTGGGGCTGTTTTTCTTCAGCTGGAACTGGGGCCTTAGTTAAGATAGAGGGAATTATGAACAGTTCCAAATACCAGTCAATATTGGCACAAAACCTTCAGGCTTCTACTAGAAAGCTGAATATGAAGAGGAACTTCACCTTTCAGCATGACAACGACCCAAAGCATACATCCAAATCCACAAAGGAATGGCTTCACCAGAAGAAGATTAAAGTTTTGGAATGGCCCAGCCAGAGCCCAGACCTGAATCCGACTGAAAATCTGTGGGGTGATCTGAAGAGGGTTGTGCACAGGAGATGCCCTCGCAATCTGACAGATTTGGAGTGTTTTTGCAAAGAAGAGTGGGAAAATCTTGCCAAGTCAAAATGTGCCATGCTGATAGACTCATACCCAAAAAGACTGAGTGCTGTAATAAAATCAAAAGGTGCTTCAACAAAGTATTAGTTTAAGGGTGTGCATACTTATGCAACCATATTATTTTCTTTTTATATTTTTTCTTCCCTCTACCTAAAAGATTTCAGTTTGTTTTTCAATTGAGTTGTACAGTTTATAGGTCACATTAAAGGTGGAAAAAGTTCTGAAATGATTGATCTTTGTCTCATTTTTTTCAGCACAAAAACCTGACATTTTTACAGGGGTGTGTAGACTTTTTATATCCACTGTATGTTGCTCACCATATGAAATATATTGAGTAATGGTGGCTCAGGTATATCACAAAAGAACCAAATTTAATGGTGAGTGTGCTCCTTAGGATAAATTGAATACCATATTTAGAGAGAAAAAAAAGGATCCTTGTATAGGGCACACCTGGTTATCCTAATCTCAAAAAAAAAGAGAATAAACTAAATGATAAAACGTAACTTTTATTAAGCGGTAAAGTCCATATTAAAATATATATATAGAACCTCAGTAATGTAAGGTCAAATATTCTACCCTTCTTAGGCAATTTACACTAAAGTGCTAAAGTGACAAGACAGCGTTTTTTTAAATAGCTGATGACACAAAATATTTAAAGTGCTAATGGTACAAAAGTGCTAATGGTAAAAGAGTGACAAGTGATGTTATTCATATAGTTATGTAACTTTATGATTATATAAGAATATTCTTGTTAGATTGAGACTAAAGATTGAGTATAAATTAATCCAAATATAAATTGCTACAAGGGTATAAATAAATATTATATACAACTTTGTGCTAGTAATGAAAGAAATTCTAGTTTCTTCCTCCAATTTGTAGGGACATGCAATGCTATATAGTGCAAAAATAGCATCGACCTTCGACGCCGTTCCTACGTTAACCCAATGCACGTTTCTTGAATTTCATCAAGGGTTTCTCTCTAAATATGGTGCTCACCATGTGAAAACTGAAAACAACAATAACCCAAACTGTTTAAAATTATAGGGATTGACCACATACCTTAATCAACATACAGGGGTGACTGGGACAAGAAACTTCCTTGTAGAGAGGCAAGATCAATATTTTGTTTGGAACTTAATGAAGAATTCACCTACTGACCATTTCTAAAGTAAAGGGAATTATAATGATCACATCATTCATATTTTTTTAGCACTTTTAAAAGAATAAGTGTGTTTGAATGCTCACTATTCATTTTAATTTTAATTAATTTCATATGTGTTAAATTGGAAATTAAAGCTTCACGAAATAAATAATTACAAAAAATAAATAAATAAAACAAAAAGAGCAAGAAATGATAACATTTATTTGATTCACCAAATAATAAAATATTATTAATAACAAGTTTGACAAGTAAATGACTTTAAAAGTTAGAAGTGAAACTAATGTTATACAAAATATTTCTCAAGAGAATAGTTACTAATTCAGACATCCCTGCTGATTAGAAGTTCCACAGTTTTATTTCACAATGTATAATATAATACATAATTAAATACATAGGGCCCTATTAAATTATCCCTCGTAGTTCTCTCGGTGCTCGCAAAAGGCAGTTTTCCTGCTGTTTGCGAGAACCGAATCTCTCGCAGCCTGCTTTGTGATATGACTGCGAGAAAATGGCCGCCATCATTATAGCTATATAGTTTAATTTATTTATAACCACTTGACAAATTCAGCATATTTGATTTCCACTGCTTAGCAATATGGCTTTTCATTGCCAACATTATATATTGTAAAAGCTTGTTTAGTGGTTTTGATAACTTTTGGGAGGGGAAGCCCAGAAGACAAGTTTCTATATTTGCTGTTATTTGGATATCTAACAGAGTTGAGGTCATGGCTGCAACCCCCTCCACAATTGCTGAACATTTCCTGATAAAGTGTTGTATTCTGAGATATGTGAAATGCTCCTCCAATTGTAGGTAAACCTATCTCTTAGATCTTCAAAGGTTAGCATAGTTTGGTTTCTTGAGCCATGTCTCACATCTCAGAAGCTTCTTGGATCTCCACCAAGCTAGCGAGTTTACTGGCAATGTTAGTGGCATATCCGGGTGGGGAATGACTGGGGTAAGTGGAGTAAGCACCCGATCGGGATTCATGATTAGCCCTGATCCAGAGATCTAGAGTTCGTCTAATGAATTGACTTAACGCTCGCTCCTACCAATGTTAAGGGCTTAGAAACCCAAATAATAGTATCCCAAGAGTAGGGACATAAGTCTAAGTTTTCAATAACTACCCATAGCTGTTGATGTGTGGTGGAGTGTGCTGGCAGCAAAAACTATAGTTGTGCCGCCCCATAGGACAATTTAAGGTTTGGGCACTATATAAGCCCCCTCTCCTTCTATGCTGAAGCATAACCTTTCTGGCTATACGGTGCAAATTATTACCCCATATGAAATTTAGGATTTGTTTTTAGAATCTTTCAAGTTCATTATAGTTGGTTTTTATTGGTAACGTGCTGAATAAATAGAGCAGGCGCGGTAGCGTGTTCATCTTAATAGGGTTCATTCGACCGAGCCAAGATAGGTGGCTTTTGGACCATTTTTGTAAGTCTATGCTTAATTCCCTAAATATCTTTGGGTAGTTCATCTTATATAAGTCTGTAACTTTATTTGTAATGTTATTACCAAGTATCTTATATGAGATTTGGGCCAAGACAGCTTGTAATACCTGCTGATTGTCTCAATATGCCATTGGTTCATCTGGATACTCAGTGCCTCTGACTTCTCTACATTTATTTTTAGGCCTGCAAATTCCCCAATGTCATTCATAACTTGAAATAGCTCTGGAACAGAGACAGTCGGCCCTGTCAAGGAGCACAAAATATCATCTGCAAATAAGTAGCATTTGAGGTGCTGTGCACCTATCCTTACACCCTTATTCTTAGAGTTGCACCTGATCAATTGCACCAGAGGCTCTATTGCTAGAGCAAACCAAAGGTGAGAGAGAGTGGACAGCCCTGTCTGGTGCCCCTTTGTATGTATATAAATACTCTAGAATTACCCAGTAATTTCAGCTGGGCTCTTAGGGAGCAGTAGTAAGAGTTAATCAAGTTGATGAATTGCTCAAGAAAATAAAACTTCCCTAGGACTGATCTAAGGTATGACCACTCCACCGAATCGAAGACCTTTTCGATATCTATGGCTAGCAGAGAAGTAGGAATTTTGAGCAGGTTGGCTCTACAGTATGTACTACATTCATCACCCTGCGCACATTATCTCTCACTTGCCTATGTGGTATAAATCCGTGCAACCCTATTTGCCATAAGTTTCGCCAGGATCTTTGAAGTGTAACAAGCTCTTGAAGATAATCCTTACACAGGTGAGTCAATCAGAATGTTTAAGACATTGATTGCATCACCTGTAAACAGCAGTGAAATACATAAATCTAGCACTGTGCTACTCCTTTAATGATATTACCTATTCCTGGTGTTGATGGTCCACTCTAGCTCACAAAGGCTCATAGGAGCTATGATAGACTTAGATTGAATTGTCATAACGGTCAATGATCACCCATCCCAAGAGACAGAGGTTTTCATTTGCCTTAGCAAGGGATATAAATACACATTATTTTGAATCTTAAAATGTGTGGTCACAGATTTTTTGGGGTATATGCTAAATATTAGGGAGTTTCATGTAACAGCAGTGTATGCTAATTTACACGTACAACTAATAGCTAGCATGTGAAAACAGTTGCACATAGGTTTTTCCTGTAGCACGTGATAGCTTCATTGATTTTTAACATACTATTTATTAGAAAGAGTTTTAATAATACAAAGAAATCACACATTTGAAACAAATAAAAGAAGGGGGCAAGGGGTGGTAAGGTTGGGAGATTGGAATGGCATGTGGAGGTAGGAAAAAGGAAATACAGAATAGGCACTCCAGAACTTTTACAGCAGTCGCTCTCGTTACTCCTCACACTGGAAATAAGAAAGTCTATTTTTGTGAAATATGCCATTTACAATATGTGTCCGACGAACTTGTTACTTTGTGACTGGATGGTTGCTGTATCAAACTGGGCCATAGCATTATGATTTTATCAACTTTTTAAATAATGAACATAAATTTCCTTTGCTGTTGTAGATTAATGATCATTTTACTTGATGTTTGAATGTAAAGAACTGTGCCATTAGGTGTCACAATAATTGCTTATGATGTATATTGGTCCTTGGCCATAGACCTATCAATTTCAGCAATTGCCTTCCTCATTTTCCATTTTTCATAATGTGATGTTTTCCCATAAATTATCAGCCTTATTAAATTGCAATTCAGCAAATTGAATAGGGCTCTATATAAGCACCCAGCATATTTTTTTTACAGAAGTTTTTAGTTAGTGTACTTCTATCCAAAAGCAAGGTCTTCACTAACTAAAAACTTCTGTAAAAACATATGCTATGTGCTTATATAGAGCCCTATTCAATTGGCTGAATCACATTTTAATAAGGCTGCTATTGATTGTCTATGTGCTTCTTTGAGATATAGTCTTCAGACAAAGAACAACATTCTCACCTTTGTTTTGATTTAAATGTCATCCCATTTAGCTATTTCTTCCATAACTTCTTTTTTTTTTGTTTAGATTGAATGACATAACATCTGGATTCATTTGTAATGTTTCATTGAAAACCAAATTTATAAAAAACTTGGGAGTGTAGTGAAATTGTATCCTGGATAGACAAAGCAAAATCTCTCCCATCAGTATGTCTGAAAATAGGTGCTTAACTTTCAAGTTTCCTAAAGTAACAACAATCTGTTTTTTACCCAACATACATAAAAAAGGAAAATTAGCCTCCCAGGAAGCCAATAGTCTTCACTTTGTGAGGCAGCAAGTTAATTAATTGATTATCTGTTTGATCAAGTGGCTGTATACTTTGGATAAAAACACCATTCATTTAAATCATGAGCTGGAATTAGACTATGGCTCCTATTCAATTGAGCTTTCAGCCGTTACTGTAGCCCGTAAGTGAGCTTGCAAGCTAATTTGCTATTCAATTGGCGTCTTTTTGCGGACTCGAAATGGGTTACGACTTACGGCCTTGAAAAACCTGCGGTTGATAAACCCATAACTTACAGCCTCCTGAAGCCTATGATCTTTCACTTTCGTATGGCTAAAATCGCAAATCGCTATTCAATTGCTCAATTCCCCCAAGCCCGAAAATGTTTTCACACACATAAATGTCAAAAAAAGGAGAAAATCCTATGAGTGCTAGAGAGGAGCCACAAGGGGGTTAAACACCTGATTGTAGCACTGTAAATGCAAATAACAAATCACTACTACTACTAAGGGAAAGCGATGAAAGACATTAGACTTAACTGCACAACAGTCTCAAGCTCCCAAATTGGCAATAAAATACATTCATTTTCATCATTCTGTTATTTGCTAGTTTGCGAGTCTGATCGCATATCGGACCCCCGAACCTAATTGATTGACATGTAACCTCCATGTTTTACTGCCTTAATAATGACAGTATAATTTTCTATTGGCTGATTTGAAATGGGAGGTTATGGGCTTGCATAATTTATCATGTTCCCACCCTGAAATGCATGGTTTACAGTTTCGGCTTTGGGACAGTAACTTGTGGGCTTGAGCAATTGAATAGCATCGCAATCGGAGACGATCAGGAGCCCCCAACTCATCCGCAGACATTTGGTCTGCTACGAGGGAGTTGCAGGCTTCGAATTGAATGTGGCGATATGATTGTTTTATTATCTCTAATAAACTTACTGTACTAATATATGAACAATTTGTAATATAGGCCCCATAAAAATACTTTTCTAAGGATGGCTCACAGCTACAGTAGTTTTGAAAAGCAAAATTGTGGAGACATTCTATGGCTCCCGAAAAAAAAGAATCCCATAAAACTTACTGACTTGCACAGAAGTTTTGCCCTGAGCTCTCTAGTTGTATTTTGCACTCAAAGCCTGCTTGCAGGAAACTCTGAGTTTGTACCTCAGCAGTCTCTGTAGCAACACTACAGAATGGTACCCACTACTGTGAACACTCTACGCTACCCCTCCCTTATACCTATGTCTATATATATGGCCTGGAAGGGGTTAAATAATAATAAAACTAATGCAGCCTAATGCAGGGGATTAATGACTGCTCCGCCTATGACCCACTACACCCTATGAGCTGGATATCCCTCGAGATTCCCCCTTAGTATCCACTGCCCACTATAAGCCTGGGTATGCCCCAGGATTCTCCCTTAATACCCACTACCTCTTATTGGCTGATATCCCCTGGGAGTTCCCCTTAATACCCACTACATCCTATAATCTGGGCATCCCCTTGGATTCCCCCTTAATATACACTACCTCAAATAAGCCTGGATATCTCCTGCCTTTCACACAACTAAAATATAATATAAACATGGCCGAAATGTTAACCCTATGTACCCCATGGTATAGGGGTAAGGGACCTGCAATGTATAGGAATTAATATTAGGTACCATGGGGGTCCATATAGACCCCTGTGGTTAAAGGATTAATTTTGCTGCCATGGGAATACATGAGGAACCCCATGGTCATAGATTAGCATATAATGGTGGTCCATAGTGACTCTTATGATATAGGGATTAATATTAGGTATCATGGGGTTCCATGTTGACTCCCATTTATTTTCATGGAGGTCGATAGGGATCTCCATGGTAACAGGTTAAAATTTCTGCTTTATGTACGTCCTGGATATACTTTAGTTGGGGGATCCCAGGTTATACCCAGGCTCATGAGTGTAGCGAGAATTAAGGGGGAATTCCGTAGGATACCTAGTTTATAGTGGGTAGCATGTATTAAAGGGGAATTCCAGAGGATACCAGGACTCATATTGGGTAGTGGATATTGTGGGGACCTCACAGGATATACCCAGGCTCATATGACTAGCAGATATTGAGGGGTTATCTTGCGGATACCCGGGGAGTCCTGATTTAGGAATATAGGAGTAATACCCTTTTAATTTTGTTGGATTTCAGCAATCAATCATCAAATCTGACACAATTAAGAGTTTAGCTCTACAAAGTTGGTCTTGCAGTACCCAGGCTTCTCTGAGGCATTTTTCCTCCTTTACGGTGGTTGAAGGTAGCTGAAGGCTTTTTTTTATATTTCAGGCACTGGGAGAGACTTCCAAGTAAACTTCAGCAAGATCAGATATTATCATGGTGGGCATTGGATTTATAAAATATATAAGGGAAAGGCAATTGGGGCTTAGGATATTAGGGAAATTTCAAGCACTCAAATGACATTTCTCAGAGGGTAGATTTGCATGTGAGATGGCTTGGTAGATACTTACAGTGTATTTAACTTGGTTCCATTCTTATAGGAGCCATGGAATAGAGGCCTATGTTTCAGCAACATAATAAGGCAATGTGACATTTTACTACACAATTTTATGTCATCAGTGAATGGGTTGTGTGTTAGTTAATTATAACGATTTATATACTGCATTCCATAATAACTTCTTTGTTTATTGTGGGGTAATACACTGTATCTAGCATACACACGGAGAAGTTATTTAGAGGGAGGGTGGCTGATAGGGTGGGAGAGGCCAGAGAGAGAGAGTGAGGGGGAGTTTATTTTCCTCTCTCTTTCCCTCCTACTCTGCCTCCTCTGTCTCTCTCTCCATCCCTCTCTCCCCCTCCTTCTCTCTCTTCCTTCTCTTTCATTCCCTCCCTGACTGCTCTCTCTCTCCCTTTCTCCCTCTCCTTCTCTCTCTTTCTCTCTTCCTCCCTCTCTCTCTTTCCCTCCCTCTCTGCCTCCTCTCTCTCTCTCCCGCCCTCTTTCTCTCTCCCCCACTCTTCCCATCCACCCCTCTCTCTCTGTCTCCTCTCTCTCTCCTTGCCTCATCTTTCCCTCCCCCTCCCTCTCTCTCCCTCCCGCTCTTTTTCTCTCCCTATCTCTCCCTCTGTCTCTCCTCGCTCTCTCTCTGCTGCCTCTCCCACTCTATCACCCACACTCCCTCTAAATAACTTCTCTCATAAAAAAATATCATCATATCATTATACAGGAGAAACCATTTTGGCAATATTGGTGTTGATAAATGAAGCAACATAACCTATCTAGATAATTATTTTTACTTAGGGGTGAAGAACCCAACTTAATTTTAGATACACTGAAGGACAGATTTCCATCACCTAGTGGGACTGATGTTCTCATCTGCTCATAGTTCATCATCTAGAACGGATTACCTATTTGTGCAACCTTCACTGGTGCCTACAAAAAAATATATATAAATACACTATAAATTACTGAAGGAACTAAATGACTTAGAGCTTTTACATTCCACCCAAATGTGTAAAGATTAATACAATAAATTAGAAATACTTCAATTAAAATTCAAATGGTAGAAATTGATAATATTTAAAGTGAACCAGTGTGAAATATTGGCAGTATGGTCATGTATTATTGGCTCATAACATCAACAAATACTAGTGGAATAATAGGGTTATAGCATGTAGGATAACATGAATGTAATTAATTATGACACAAGTTCTCTAAAGTAAATCTTTCATGAATTATTTGATACATACAGGCTTTATATACTCATCCAAAAGCAAGAATTAGACTTCCAGGTTTGTATAATGATTATATTTACATTATAAATTACACTAGACATTGTATTTTATTTTTTTCCATTGTACTTAATCCTGTATAGAGCTACAGAATTTGAAGGTGCATTACAAAAAACAGATAATAATAATAATAATAATATAATAATAATAATAATAATAATAATAATAACAATAATAATAATAAGAAGAACAATATGGAAGTTATATGGAAGTATAACTGCTGGGAAATACACCAATTAATTTACAGACTTATATTGCTTTGCACAAGGGCATTTTTTTTGGTAACCAAATGGAAGTTGGCAGTAATAACTGTAACAAACTAAATTGCTGCCATAAATCATGTTATTGCATAATGGGAAAGACGAGTCTACTCCATTTTTATCTTCCTTATAATATTTTAATGTACACAAAGCCAATTGTAAACCACAAATATTTCTAATACTTTATTGTCTTTAAATGTTATTATTTTTGAATAACCATGAATAAAACGAGTTATGAAAACAATACTGAAAAATGTATAATGCACAATAAGCATATTCATCAAAATAACAATACCATACATCAATATAATCACTGTGGTACAAGTTGTTCCCAAGGTTCCAAGAGCCTGAATAAAAATGAAATAAGATTCATAACTAATTATCAGCATTATGAAAAATGCATATCACTGAATTATCAAATCTTATCAGTACAAAAAGGGTCTGGGGGAAAGAAGCGCACAACCACCTACTAGTGCATATCATTAACATTTATTGCGTGAGACAAATAAATTAATTATAATGCACTCAGATTTTCATACCTCATCAAATGAGATACATATACCGTGCCTTGCAAAAGTAATCCCCCCCCCCCTTGATTTTTTACCTATTTTGTTAATTACAGCCTTAAGTTCAATCTTTTGTTAATCTGGATTTTATGTGATGGATCAGATGACAATAGTCTAAGTTGGTGAAGTGAAATGAGAAAAATGTATATATAAAACAATTTTTTAGAAATAGAAAACAGAAAATTGGCATGTGTGTATGTATTCACCACCTTTGTTATGAAGCCCATAAAAAGCTGTGGTGCAACCAATTACCTTCAGAAGTCACATAATTAGTGAAATGATGTCCACCTGTGTGCAATCTAAGTGTCACATGATCTGGCATTACATATACAGACCTTTTTTGAACGGTCCCAGAGGCTGCAACACCTAAGCAAGATGCACCACTAACCAAACACTGCCATGAAGACCAAGGAACTCTCCAAACAAGTAAGGGACAATGTTGTTGAGAAGTACAAGTCAGGGTTAGGTTATGATAAATATTCAAATCTTTGTTGATCCCCAGGAGCACCATCAAATATATCATAACCAAATGGAAAGAGCATGGCACAACAGCAAACCTGCCTTGAGACAGCTGCCCACCAAAACTCACGGACCGGGCAAGGAGGGCAAGACTTAAGGTAACTCTGGAGGAGCTGCAGAGTTCCAAAGCAGAGACTGGAGTATATGTACATAGGACAACAATAAGCCGTACGCTCCATAGAGTTGGGCTTTATGGCAGAGTGGCCATAAGAAAGACATTACTTTCAGCAAAAAACAAAATGGCACGTTTTGAGTTTGCGAAAAGGCATGTGGGAGACTCCCAAAATGTATGGAGGAAGGTTCTGTGGTCTGATGAGACTAAAATTGAACTTTTCGGCAATCAAAAAAAACGCTATGTTTGGCGCAAACCCAACACATCACATCACCAAAAGAACACTATCAGCAGCCGGGACTGGGAAACTGGATAGAGTTGAGGGAAAGATGGATAGTGCTAAATACAGAGATATTCTTGAGCAAAACCTGTTCCACTCTGTGTGTGATTTGAGGCTAGGACGGAGGTTCACCTTCCAGCAGGACAATGACCCCCACCACACTGCTAAAGCAACACTTGAGTGGTTTAAGGGTAAACTTTGTAAATGTGTTCGAATGACCTAGTCAAAGTCCAGACCTCAATCCAAAAGAAAATCTGTGGTCAGACTTAAAGATGACTGCTGGTGACTGTAAACCATCCAACTTAAAAGAGCTGGAGCAGTTTTGCAAGGTGGAATGGGCAAAAATCCCAGTGGTAAGATGTGGCAAGCTCATAGAGACTTATCCATAGTGACTTGGAGCTGTGATTGCAGCAAAACGTGGCTCTACAAAGTATTGACTTTAGGGGGGTGCATAGTTATGCTCATTGACTTTTTCTGTTATTTTGTCCTATTTGATGTTTGCTTCACAATAAAAAAATAAAAATAAAACATCTTCAGACTTGTGGGTATGTTCTGTAAATTAAATGATGCAAATCCTCAAACAATCTGTATTAATTCCAGGGTGTGAGGCAACAAAACACGAAAAATGGCAAGGGGGGGGGGGTGAATAATTTTGCAATGCACTGTACATTATGTAGATAAGTTCTTACCTGCAATCCTTGATCGAGTGTTCTTGAAGATGGCTGCATGAATGGATATTTCTAAACTACTTGTGTTCAAAAAGTGGAGCCCAAAAACCTCTTTAGTGACCTGCTCCTATGGGTCTCATGGGATTTCCTACTCCCAATTACACTTAGAAGGTTATTAGACCAAATTAATGTACAGTAATTAGGGTACAGAGCTAGGAACAGCATATGGTATTACAATGGCATTCAGCCATATATTTACATAGTACAAAGTAGAGGACTTATCCCATATTATTTAATATAGTGCCAAAATAAAATATAAAAATTAAAACAGTAAATAAGTAATATCAAATCAAGTAGTATAAAAGGTAATCTGAAGTGTTTGGATTTCTTTATTATTTGTTTATTTCAAGTTCTATCATTGAGCAAGCCACTTTTGAAAGAGTTAAACACGTCAGTTACGTTTTTATTCTACTTGATTTGATTCTACTTATTTATTGTTTTCATTTTCATATTTTTATTGGCACTAATTACAATCATTTGGTCTAATAACCTTCTAGTCTGGAACCCTATTGTTGCAGGTCCGTGATTTGAAATATCTTGACATATATGGTGGTGACTATATAATTTCTAAAATGGAACTAATACAAATAAGGAGCCTCATTCAATTCCAAGCCCGCAAGTCCCGGGCTATGTCTGCGGGCCTAAGGGAGCCTGCAGCGCGCTCGTGTTACAGTGCTATTCAATTCGAATAAACCGCAAGTTACGTGCCGAAAGCCTAAACTGTAAACCATGAACTCATATGCAACATTTTAGGGCAGGAACATGGGCAATTAAGCAAGCCGTAACTCCCGATTTCGAATCAGCCAATAGAAAATGAGACCATCATCATTACGGCAGTAAAACATGGAGGCTACATGTCAATCAATTAGGTTTCGGGGTCCGATATGCGATCAAACTCGCAATACCGCAAATTACCGAATTATGAAAATGAATGACAATACTGTTCTAGTTCATATGGGTGGCCTGATATGTATTAACTAATTGATACCCGAGATCGATATAACCACTAAATGAAGCATAATTTGAAATTATTTTTGATTGCCGATTTGCGAGCTTGAGACTGTTGTACAATTAATTCTAATGTATTTCATTGTTTTCCCCATCATTTACAGTGCAGTATTGATTTTTTATTTGCCTTTAGTGTGCTACGGACATGTCTTTAACCCTTTTGCGGGTCCTCTCTAGTACTCGTAGGATAATCTTCTACATTTGCTGTTTACGGATGTAAAAACAGTTGCGGGCTTGGGGAATCGGAGCAATTGAATAGCGATTTGCGGTATTTGCTCAACTCTTGCGACCGTGAAAGATCAAAGGCTTTTAACCATTGCAATGAATCGGAGGGCGGAGCCCGTAACCTGGTCAGAGCCCGCAAAAGACGCCAATTGTTAAGCAAAATAAATTACGGGCTCCCTTACGGAAGCCTGCATCTCCCGAGGGCTCAATTGAATGAACGGTATAGCAACTACATATTTTGTTTATCTGGTCAGTACATCAGAATCATCTAAGGGAAAATAATCCCATTCATCTACACACAAATTGTAATTGAAAAAATCAAAACTACAATGAAACAGCACTAAAATGTTGTGTTTGATAAAAAAAAAAGTTAATGTTTTTTTCTTGACATACTTTTACGTGTCTTACTGAATTGATCCGTGTTAATATGAGTCTCCACGGGACATTATACCCTATTTTATATTTTATTTGTTTTTTTAATCACTCATGTTTTTATGCAATTTAATACATTAATAAAGGTAACCTTTTATTTACTTCTGTTTTGTCTGGTGTTACCGGTTAAGAGGAACAATTGCATGATCCAGAATATTTGAAGGCGTAGATGGCAAATAGCTGAGCCTTAGTTGTCATATATACAACTTTGTGGGATACTCTTTTAGTTTGGAATAATGTGTTGGATCAGTAAACTATTGTACTTACATCTTTGTTCTGAGCTTCTCCCTAACACTGTCTGCAGAAAATTAGAATGTTTCACACTTTCTCTCCAATGTACATACCTTTATTGTTCTGCACCTTCCTTTTATAGGTTCTGGTGACCAAAATATTATGAAGAAATATAATATCCAGATCCAGTTTAATTTGTGAACCTAAGTCATAAAGGACGGTTTCATACTTTGCAGAAAGCTCACTTTATTTTTCTAATCAGTCATTGAATGTAGGATCTTTATACCACTTTTATTTTTGTTTTTTTTGTTTTATTGCTTCTGGCTAACATGGTACCACCAGAGTGCCAATCACATTAAATTAGCATGCCCTGATTCCTCTCTCGGCAGCTGCTGCAGCTCTCCTCTATGTTACATGGCACACCCGCGCCCCCTCTCTTACCTCTGAAGGTCATTGAAGGACTGTAATTCAAGAATTAAAGAAAGATGATAAAATATATTGAATAATAAATATGAATAATCAGAGTATTTAAGCATAACTTTTTTGTTGGACAAATATTTTAGTTTTTTTTTTAGAGTTGAACCTCTCTTTATCAAGTTAGAAGCAATACTGATTGACTGAAGGTTTATTATGAGCATTGGTTTGGTTCCAGACTTAACATGGTCTTTGGTATTCCAGCATAGTATCAATTTTTATTCTCATCCTGCCACGTTCCTTCTCACATTTTATTGTTGTTTTTTAACTCTTTAATATATGGAGGTATTTACAGCACTAACTAATAATACAATCTTTGCTCTTATTTCAAGCCTTGTAAATAAACTCACATATTTTACCTAACCGTACATTATGTATAATGCCTACAGTCCATACCTTATCACTCAGAATTTCTACTCTGTATACCAATGTTCAGACTAAACCTTAACTAGTATTGCTTCTGAAATGATAAGGAGAGGTATTACTCTCAAAATCTTGTCACTAAATGACAAGACTAAAATGTGTGAGCAACAAAAAGTGTATAACTTTATATAGCTATATACTGTAATATTCCAATTATATATATATACACATACATATATATATATATATATATATATATATATATATATATACTGTGATTTTTTCGTCCATTACTATCTTTATTTTTTTTTAAATGGAAAATACATTGTGAGCGTAATGAATTTGTTTAGATGTAAAATGTTTATTTATTAACTGACAGACTGTGTAAATATCCTCACACATTTCAACACTTTACTATGTGGGTCTATCAGATACATATCTCAAAAAAATATTTTAAATATTACAGTTCTTGTAATCATTGTACTTGGGTGAAAAATGACAAGCTGTGATGAATTTTTCTCTTGCAAATTAATAGAAAATTATACTGAATAATGACCTAGAAGCTACTTACTGTTTTCCTAAGTGCAGCCTTCACATCCTTATTTCTCAAGGTATAAATAAAAGGGTTTAGCACTGGAATGATGACAGTATATATAAGGGCAAGAAATTTGTCATCTTGGCTGCCCTTAGGTCTGACGTACACAATGATGGCTGTGCAATAAAAGAGTCCAGCTACTATGAGATGGGAAGAGCAAGTGGAGAAGGCTTTCTGTTTGCCTTTTGTGTTATTAATCTTAGAGATAGTGATAATGATGTGAATGTAAAATGCCACAATTATGATGAATGGCAAAACAGTGGCAATGACGGCTGTTGTACTAGTAACAACAATGCTGATATATGGGTCGGAGCAAGCCAGATTCTGCAATGGTGCCAGGTCGCAGAAGAAATGGTTTATCTTATTAGGACCACAAAACTCCAAGTGAGCTGTGAAGATGATGGGAACAAATGCAGTAATAAAGCCAATAATCCATGGTAGAATTGCCAACTTGATACAAAATGTGTGGCTCATTATAGCTGAATATCGCAAAGGATTGTTGATAGCCAAGTTTCGATCAAAGACCATAACCACTAACAAATAACATTCTGTCACTCCCAAGGCATTAAAAGTGTACATCTGGATAAAACAGCTAATAAAAGAAATTCTCTGGTCAGCCATAATAAGATTAGCCAGGAGTTTAGGAACTGTAACAGATACAAACATCATTTCTAAAGCAGCAAAAGTACTAATAAAAAAATACATAGGAGTATGGAGAATTTTGTTGGCCTTAACTAGAAAAATTATAATAATGTTCCCAGTGATACAAATAATGTATGTTATTAGTATTACAATGAAAAGTAAAATCTGGTATTGTTGAAAGTCGGAAAAAGCCAGAAAAACAAATTCTTGTACCACAGTCCTGTTGACATTTTCCATTAAATATTAGCAGTAAAACTGTGAGAAATATAAGAAACAATATTTAAAAACTGAATATCAGTTATTAGTTACTTTTATTGCACTTGAAATAAAGAGAAAGTACGACAACAAACCACTATATGCTATTGATATGGAACCATTGTGGATTGTTAACAATGAACCAAATAATAATCATATACTGTAGATTCTTCATGTGTACCATAGCTATTGCCTGAAAGATTATTAGAACAATAAACTGTTTAAAGTTTTATATATATATATATATATATATATATATATTATACTATAAGGTATATATTTTTTATTATTTCCAAAAATATTACATATATATATATATATATATATATATATATATATATATATATATATATTAGTAATAATTTTGGGAATACTTTTGAATGATGATATTTGAAGAAAATTAAATAAATACATAAAATGTAGGGAAAACTTTATTAATCATATTCACAGAGGAATTCAATGACCCAGGATTATTATACATAATTATTATTGCCTGAAAGACAGATTATTTTATCTGATTAAACAGTTTTCTAAATCAATCATTAGAACAATAAAAATATGTAATTTATATATATATATATATATATATATATATATATATATTTATATATATATATATATATATATATATATATATATATATATATACATATATATATATATATATATATATATATATATATATGTGTAAATATATATATCAATTTTAATGATCTTTAAAAAGAGCCAGCCTTATTTTAATTTTTAAATGTATTTAAAACAAACAAACAAACATAGATAAAACATAAAATTGTATACAATTTCCCTTTTGTAACATGGGTTCAATAAAATATATGCTAAAACAGTGGTTAAACTGTTTTGGATCAGTTAACGAAAACTACAAGCACAACACACACATTCTAATAGATAAAAACAGACATAAATACCATTGAGTGGTCTATGAATATCCAACACTCTATAATATCTTCCTATAGGGTTCTTTCCATTAATCTTCCATCAACTCTCTGCATTACATATAACACTGTTCCGTATTATGCAAATCTCACAAACATTTCACTTACTTTTTCTTTGTTACAGACAGATCATCAACTTTCTGTCACAGACTAAGGATTATATATCTAGTAAATAAGAATTATTTAACTGATTAAAAGTTGAATGAGAACAAATCTGCAGTATTGACACTTGGGGCATACATTTCCTTTGATATTAAAACTTTTCCAACTGCAATTATGCAAGTTCTCTCACATTTAACACTATCAGTACTATATTATCAGAGCAGGTAAGTGAGTAAGCAAAAGTTACATTTCTGTTTTTTTTGTCTCAAAAGTTTTTATTCTACAACTGCAGACCTCGCCAAATTTACGGACTTACAAAATAAAATACGAGGCGCTTTACGACCCATTACGCCTTCGCAGAAAACGCCGGAAACCGGGGCACATGAAAACATGAAAAACACAATAAATACACACAACAAATACATAAAAAGCTTACCTACAGCAAGGGGGCACCCAGGACCTCGAAAAGTGAAGTTACACCTCAATTTAACTAAAAAAAAAGGGGTTTAGACACCCAAAAATCCCCTAAGCGAGAGAAAAAATGGCCACCGGATTAAACGAAAACGCGGCGACAGCACTCTAAAGACGCAAAACACCACCAAACACCTACGGATTTTCCGAAAAAGAAGTACGAGGTCTGAAAACAAGGATGCAACCCGCACGACCCGAAAAACATTAGAAACACAATAAATACAAACAACAAACGCATAAAAAGCTTACCCACAGCAAGAGGGGGGGCACCCAGGACCTCTGCAAGTGAAGTTAGACTTCGATTTAAGTCCAAATTTCGGAGTTTAGACACCCGAAAACAACCTAAGCGAGAAATAAATGGCCGCCGAACAAAACGAAAACGAGGCTAAAGGACCCTAAACAGCAAAACACCACCAAACGCCTACGGATTTTCCGAAAAAGTCGGACGACATCCCAAAACAAAGACGCAAAATTAGCCACAGCCGCATACCACACATTAGAACACTAACCTGTACAATCCGGAAGTACACAGCTACGCTAACGGATTTGCCTCGAGCATGCACACTATTACACTACACACTGCACACATTCATGACACTTACACAGCAGCTCCACAGCACTGATTTTGCAGCAACATGAAAACAGATTGCCAGCTCTTCCACACAATGCTACCTGCATATATTACTTCACAATAGGTAAAGTATATTCATTTCTTATTTTATTAATTATAACGTCCGATCCAGAGGATCCTTTAACTTGAGCATCCTTGATCCTGCTTCCTCACCGAGACACTTGGCATGCCAGGTCTGTCACACATTATGCCTTTTTAGACTGAGGGGTGAGAGTAACCAAAGGCTCCAGATGTCTATAAACTTGGGCATGCAGTCTGTCAGAATATGTGTATGTCTTTCATTGATTGCTATATAATTAACCTTGTTAACCACTGCCTGTGAGGTAAGCTCCTTGCTTTTCCACTGTCTAGCTATATGACTTTTCATCGCTAGTATGAGGAATTGTAATAGTTTGTTCTGAGGGGAAGGAAGAGAACCTGCAAGAGCACCCAATAGCGATATTCCGCATCCAGTTTAATTTGGGAGCGTACTAGCGAGGAAGCTAATGTAAAAACTTTGTACCAGAGTTTCTGCACTAAGGGCATGTCCACCAGATGTTAAAGAATGTACCTACCTCCGGGCATCCCCGTATGCTATCAGGTGTTATGTATGTGTAGTACCTTAAAAGACGTCTCCAGGATACTGTAGTTGTATGACCTCTTAGATAGGAGTCTCCATGAAGAGGAGCAGCAGTCCTGCTCCCTAGTCTTTCCCAGATATTTCTCCCACAAGATCATATATTTCTGCTTTCTCTCTTAAGTGTCTGTGTTAAAAGCATTGTATAGCAGACTAACCTTATTTTTTTAAAGAGGGAACAACTTACAGCCACAAGTTAGTTCACCCTTGGAGCCTCATGCCTTCTCCCCAGCATACTTACATGAGGGTATAGTTTAAAAAAAAAAAAACCCTTGGGAGGGAGCTGGATTCCGTCCCTTAGTTCAGCAGTACTCATCAGTTTGTCATTATTGTACCAGGACCCCAATCTCAAAAAGCCCTGTGATTTCCACCAAAACATGGAGGTTAACATAGAGGGTAACCCCGGGTCGGGAGCCACCGCCGTCAATTCTGCCTGTACAGTCGATAAATCATGTCTTGAGGCAGCCCAGTTCCAAATATTTAATGTTAACTTAATGCAGGGATGATAACTCTTTCCCAAACACAGGTGGGGCCCAGGCAACCACACCAAGCTATCCCATGAGTATTAAGACATTTCATTATTTTCTAGGAACACCCATAAGGGCTGATGTTGGGTTGAGTGTGCCAAAGGATTCCAAGCCAGTTAAACCGCTTTGAAGTAAAACTTCAAATTTGGGCAGGAGAAACCTCCTTTGAGTCTGTGTTTACACAATTCACTCCTAGCAATTCTGGGGTGTTTGTTAGTCCAAATAAATGTAAGAATCTGTTTCTGGCATTGTTCCAGTTGTTGGGGCAGCACTAAAATGGGAAGTGTGTGGAATAAATAGAATAAGCGGGGCAAAATACAAATTTTAACCGCGTTAATGCAGCCTAGCCATGGAATCCTACCTTTCACCCAGGTTTGCATATCTTTGTAAATGTCTTGAAATAAAGGGGAATAGTTTGCCTTATTAATGCTTGTGATTTAAGTTGTGATATTTACACACAGATATCTAATGTGTGTGTGGTAATGCCCTACCACCACACCCTTTATGTCACGATCAGCCCTCAGCGTCTGTGCCAGTGGCTCTATTGCAAGTGCAAACAATAAGGGGGAGAGGAGCAGCCCTGCCTAGTACCATTCTTGATGCTAATGGAAGGTGGCGACTCTCCAGGAAGCCGAATCCAGGATTTTGGGGTCTTTATAATATGAGTGTATGAGATTTAGGTACTGATCTGGAAAGCCAAACTTTCTAAGTACCGCACACAGATATGACCAATCCACAGAGTCGAACGCTTTCTCAATATCAAGAGAAATAAGGCATAGGTGGGGTATTGTTCCGCTTAGTGAGATACAGTATATTGAGGACCCTTCTCACATTGTCTCCTACTTGCCTGTTCGGGATGAACCACACTTGGTCTTTATGAATAATTCTTGAGAGGAAAGTATTGACTCTATTTGACATAATTTACGCCAGCAGTTTAACGTTTGCATTAAGGAGTGAGATCGGCCTGTAGTTCCACACATTTAAAGGATCCTTCCCATCTTTAGGGGAAAAAAAAAAAGGTTTGCTTGATTAAGTTCGGGAGGGACTTCACGGCCCAGGAGCATGTTATAAAAAAGCTTTGCTAAGTGTGGCACTAATAACTCTGCATAGTTTCTGTAGTACAGATTTGAGAATCAATCCCGTCCAAGGCCTTACCCCTCTTCAAAGCCCCTATAATCTCTAACACTTTTACATTAATGATGGGAGCCTTCACTAGATCTGTCTCTTGTGGTGTGAGGGTGGGCAGGTCACAGGAGCCCAAAAAGGATGCCAATTGACTACCATAAACCATGTGGGGAGATGAATATAGCTGTTGAAAGAAATACATCAAGACTTTCTGAATATGGGACGGGCTACAAGTAGCCTTGCCAGAGGGACGTCTAATCTGAAAGATTTTTGATTGATTGAACCTTTTTTTTAGTTTCCTTGATAGCAGCGCACCCTGCTTATTGGCCTTCGAGTAGTAGAGGTTATTAGTCCACCTCATGGCCTCAAGCCTAGCCGATCTTTTTTCGCCGGTTATCTGAGTGGGATTTGTGATTCTCTAGCTCTAGGGCCCTGAGTTCCTTTTGCAGGAGTGATTATTTAGCTTTCTGAGCTCATACTTTTTTATGCTGAGGCCAATTTAATACATGTGCCCCGAACAAAAGCCTTTAGGGCTACCCAAACCCAGTCTGCGTCTGAGTCTGGTTGAACATTTGTCAAGAAATATAATTCTATCTCTTTGGCAATTTGGTCTTTAAACTGGGGAGTTGATAAAAGCATATCATTCACCTGCCAAGAGTACGTTGTTCTAAAAGCTGTGCTTAAGTTTAGGGTGCAGCTAACAAAGGAGTGGTCCTCGTTTTGACCACATTATCTGATAGTGCAGAGTCAATAATACCAGTGTCTATTCTAGAGTATGTTTTATGGACAGCTGAATAGAATGTATATTCCCGCTCTTTACCATAAGAACTTCTCCAGGCATTGACCAGGTGGAGCTCATCCAACAGGGAAATAATTTGCCGTTGTTGTTCAGTGGGTCTAAAGCCCTGCCCCAAACTAGATCTGTCTAATGATGACAAAACGAGGTTCAGGTCCCCACCAGGAATCACCCTCCCCAGATCATGGAATTTTATGTAGCTCAGGAGTTTGAGCAAGACTTGATGCTGTATGTGTGCTGGTGCATAAATCGAGCTTCTGGACACCTTTTGCCCAAATAGGGACCACGTCAGAATCACATAGTGGCCTTCCGGGTCTATTTTATTTTGTTCTAGTATAAAGGGGAGATCTTTGTGTAGCAAAATAGCCGTCCCGCTCTTTTAGTAGAGTGGCTGGTGGCAAAGTAGGCGAGGTAGAATTTAAAGAGGAATTAGGGAGCTTCACACGCACAAAATGTGTTTCCTGAAGGGCGAAATGGCTTTTTAAGTGAGAAAAGCCTTTCACCTCTTAAATTTTCGAACCCTCTGACATTATGAGTTATTAGTGTGATAACCGTGTCAGTCATGTGTGTCGGTCATGGCAGTTTGAGATAAGACCAAAAACACAGACCTTCTGCAGCTGGAACGCAGGATCAAGAGCAAGGGCTTCCTCGGTCGGACACCCAATCGGGATGCATCAAATCTGTAGTTCTGTGAGGGCAGACCGCCTCTTATGCTGAGGGGAAAGATATCAAGGACAAAGACTAGATATATAAACAACCTTAATCCATTAGAAGGTATCTCAGTCCTGAGCCCTCCTCCAACATTTTTATGCACATCGAGACCTGGGGATGGGCGGAGAAATTTAAAAATAAAATAACATACACTTGTAGCAAACTGTTGCTACTAACAATTACACCTACATTTACCATATATGTCACTTTGTCAAGAATATAAATTGGTAGCTAATCTTACTTCTCCTCGCTCCACCTCTTGGCCTATTTTACCCCTTGTCTTTGGGCTAGTCTAGCATTACACCAGAGAAAACTGTACACCTCGAAGGCTGGCATTGGTAGTGCGTGCTAGGCCAGCCAACAGTAAAAGAGAGATGTTGTCTTATAAACTGAAAAAGCTGAGCTATCAATTAGCCTTCTTAAATTAACATCAAAACTGTAAATATTTACTTTCAATCATGAGATAAAATGAAATAACATGAAACCAAGGCCCCTGCATGCAAAGGCAGCGGAAAACAAACTGTTAGGCCAGGGCTAGTCTAGCATTACGCCTCTGAGGTCAGAGAAAATGGTGCACCTCATAGCTAGGCATTGGTAGAGCATGCTAGGCCAGCCAACAGTAAAAGGGAGATGTTCATACATTTTTACCAGCGGAAAACAAACCGCTAGGCCGGTGAGACTGTAATGTTATGCATAGTCTTTACATAATTTCACTTCTATAGCCCTAAGTAGACTTTTCCAGATAATATAGTCTTTAAGGCTAGAGTCCAGCAGGAGCTGCATAATATTTTATATCCATATATGCACCCGGTGGCCGCTGGCTCCAAGCTCCAGCCAGACCCAGGGACCCTCGGTACACATCTCATCTAGGGCAAGCCCTGAAGTCGTCTCTATCTGCAGAAACAGTGGAGGCTATTGCTGAAGGACAGGCCTCCTGGATCAATCTTTGGCATCTCTGTCTTTTTGAGAGGTGAGACTGAGGCCTAGAGGTATTGGAGAGGCTGCCATAGAATATGAGAAAGATGGACAAATGTTATTTCACATATAAGAAGCAATTAAACCAGGCTTTGGGAGTGGGGGAGTAGGCAAGATAAAGGGGTTTCAGACAAATGCATAGGTATAGATTTGCTTAGTGAAAGTTTCTATCTCATAAGATATTACATCACAGAAACATTCATACAAATATTGATAATATTACATATAGTACAAGTTGAAATGGCTCCACAGTGTATTTAGATACCTTCAGCAAAACTTCCAGACAGTGTCTTTGATTGCAGTTTCATTGAGAGAAGAGACTGAGGCCTAGGGGTATTGGAGAGGCTTTAGCAAAACTTCCAGACAACGTCTTTGATTGCAGTTTCAGTGAGAGTGAGAGGAGATACTAAGGGCCTAGGGGTATTGGAGAGGCTTCAGCAAAACTTACAGACGGTGTCTTTGATTGCAGTTTCAGTGAGAGTGAGAGGAGATACTAAGGGCCTAGGGGTATTGGAGAGGCTTCAGCAAAACTTCCAGACGGTGTCTTTGATTGCAGTTTCAGTGAGAGTGAGAGGAGAGACTGAGGCGTAGAGGTATTGGAGAGGCTTCAGCAAAACTTCCAGACAGTGTATTTGATTGTAGTTTCAGTGAGCGTGAGAGGAGAGACGGAGGCCTAGAGGTATTGGAGAGGCTTCAGCAAAACTTCCAGACGGTGTCTTTGATTGCAGTTTCAGTGAGAGTGAGAGGAGATACTAAGGGCCTAGGGGTATTGGAGAGGCTTCAGCAAAACTTACAGACGGTGTCTTTGATTGCAGTTTCAGTGAGAGTGAGAGGAGATACTAAGGGCCTAGGGGTATTGGAGAGGCTTCAGCAAAACTTCCAGACGGTGTCTTTGATTGCAGTTTCAGTGAACGTGAGAGGAGAGACTGAGGCGTAGAGGTATTGGAGAGGCTTCAGCAAAACTTCCAGACAGTGTATTTGATTGTAGTTTCAGTGAGCGTGAGAGGAGAGACGGAGGCCTAGAGGTATTGGAGAGGCTTCAGCAAAACTTCCAGACGGTGTCTTTGATTGCAGTTTCAGTGAGAGTGAGAGGAGATACTGAGGCCTAGGGGTATTGGAGAGGCTTCAGCAAAACTTCCAGACAGTGTCTTTAATTGTAGTTTCAGTGAGAGTGAGAGGAGAGAAAACCTAAATAACAATAATAAAGCATGCAAAAACCCACTTAACATGTTTAATATAATTAATGCCAGCAAGACTCACTGCAGGCCGCAAATGCAGACCCTCACGAAGCGAGGGGCTGCATTTGCGGAGGTGGAGGCTCTAGGGTGCCTCACAACTGCTTACAAACAACCACACAATCGGGACTTGGAAAAAAAAACATAAACACCCAATGACTAACTATGGACTTACACAAAAAAAAAACATGCTGCGGGACTTAGAAAAAATGTAATTGCAGACTTACACAAAAACAATTACGACCCGCGGGATGACCCCATAGAGATACAAAGGCCTCAGGGAAAAATCAGGGAGGGCAGGATCCCCATCCACAGTTGGGAGGACAAGAAGCTGGGGACAAGCACAGGGCCCCTAACTACAGGCCCAAGAAGATGGTAGTACTCTGTAATGCCATACATGCCTTCTCCACTATCCTTATAAGGGGGAGGGAAGTATGGCTTGGGCCGCGGGCTCAGACCTGGAAGAGGTAGCAGCTGCAGTTACTGAGTTTGGTTTTGCGAATAGGGATATGATGTTTGTAAGGCATCCTCACTACAACAGCCAGGCCAAGGTGAGTGGAACAATGAAAGAGGAGGCTGGAGCAGCAAGAACTCGAAGTGATGGCTCCAAAGTGACTGTCCAGTATAATGAGTGTGAGAGGTTTCTGAAGGAGATGATAGCCACAGCGACCATCACTGGAGCTCCAGACCTGGTGGCCACACCGGAAACAGCCTTGCTATGAGAATATCATATACACCAACATACCCCCACAGGTACACCACATGTACACCATACATATAGATAACACACATTTCATGTAAATGCTGTCTACCAATGAGAGTGATATGTCAGCTGCTCGGATTTCACTACTGCATCCTATGTGTGACAAATTCTCAGAGCAATTACCTGGTTAACTATAATAGTTGTCAGCTTGTGAGTAACCAAAAAAACAAAGTTAGAGGTGCTCAATCAGAGAATGAACCAACCTTAATAGGTAAGTTCTATGGACATGATGTGTCCTCCACAGGGAGAAATATCCTGTAGTATACCAGGCAATTATACCCTGAACAGGAGAAACAGCAAACCCCAGACGTAGGTTTCAGTCTTCATTGGGCCTCGTCAGTGAAGTATAACTGAATTCCCTGAGGCTCAGTGAGCAAGGGGTCCATGTCTGGAGTCCTCCACCACCCTTAGGGAGACTAATCCCTAAGGGTTATTTGCATAAACAAAAAACAAAGTTAGATGTGCTCAGTCAGAGAATGAACTAACCTTAATAGGTTAGTTCTATGGATATGATAACCCACTCTGAGAGTAACCTCTAACTTTGTTTTTGTTTATGCAACTGACCCTTAGGGATTAGTCTCCCTAACGAGGATCGGGGACTCTGGACGTACACCCCTTGCTCACTGTGACTTAGGGAGTTCAGCTACACCTCACTGACGAGGCCCAATGAAGACTGAAACCACCATTTGGGGTTTACTGTTTCTCCTGCTCAGGGTAGAATTGCCTGGTATTTCGGGGCTGGGTCACTCTAGTGAGTGGGACCAAACTGATATACTACAGGATATTTCTCTCTGTGAAGGGCACAAATGAGCTAAAACAAGTTGCTCTCAGAGTGGGTTATCATGTCCATAGAACTAACCTATTAAGGTTAATTAGTTCTCTGATTGAGCACCTCTAACTTTGTTTTTTGTTTATGCAACTGACCCTTAGGGATTAGTCTCCCTAAGGGGGATTGGGGACTCCGGACGTGGACCCCTTGCTCACTATGACTTATGGAGTTCAGCTACACCTCACTGACGAGGCCCAATGAAGGCTAAAAACCAACATTTGGGGTTTGCTGTTTTTCCTGTTCAGAATAGAATTGCCTGGTATTTCGGGGCTGTGTCACTCTAGTGAGTGGGACCAGACTGATATACTACAGGATAGTTCTCCCTGTGAAGGGCACAAGTGAGCTAAAAGAGGTTGCTCTCAGAGTGGCTTATCATGTCCATAGAACTAACCTATTAAGGTTAGTTCATTCTCTGATTGAGCACCTCTAACTTTGTTTTTTGTATAAGCGTGTGAGTAACGCCTGCGAGATGCGTTCTGCACAGACGCTACTCACAATCAAGTAGCGCTAACATTTTAGAAATTGTGCAACTGTGAATGCGCAATGGAACAGTGGGAGGGAGAGTGAGAGAGAGGCACATGAGGGAGAGGATAGGAATGAGTGTGAGAAGGGAGAGAGAGGGAGAGTTTGGGAGTAGACGGTGGAAGGAAGTGAGGGAAGGGAGAGGGTGGGAAGGAGTGAGGGAAGGGAGAGTACAGACAGAGACAGACACAAGACATAGGAAGAAAGAGAGGGAGATACCGTCATTTATAATGGACGAGTTACTAATATCATTTATTATAATTGTCAAACTGCGAGTTGTCGTCACGCTTTGCAAGCTCGCAGAACTGCGTACCGCACAAAGTGAGTGACGCAGTTCGGGCCACAAATGTGGAACATCGCAAAGCGAGGGACCGCAATTGCGGAGGTGGACATAACCCCTCGCAAAGCGAGTGTCCGCATTTGTGGAGGTGGAGGCTCTACAGCTCCTCAATCTCAGTAAATATCAACAGAGAAAAGCGGGACTTACAAAAAAAAAATATACTAGCCGCGGGACTTGCAAAAAAAAATAACGCAGGATGAGGAAATCGGGACTTAGAAAAAAATATGAGGTTGAAAAAATACGAAGTTAAAGGCAGAACTAGCATACATCAAAAAACACATAAATAAAAAAATAAAAACACACAGCATGGGGGCTCAGCCAGGATGTCTGTTAGTGAGGTTGCACGCCAATTTAAGTCCAATTTAAGGAGTTCGGCACTTGAAAATAGACTAAACGAGAAAAAAAATGGCGGCCCAAAAAAAATGAAAACGAGGCTAAAGGAGACCGAGGCGTGCAAATCATCGCCAGGCATGTAAGAGCCAGGAACGTAGGAGATACAAAATATACTATTACAACTGATGCAAAATGCTTGCGAGCCAAGTAACACATAGAAAAAAGCCGCCATTTTGCAACACTGAGTTGCGCATGCACCCTATTTACACTGAACAGTTGGCACATTGCTGACACTTTCTCCTCAGGTGATCAACAGTCCAACTGTACATTTTCAGATGCAGGAAAACCCAAATAGATTGTTAGCTCTTCAGGATATTGATTGCTGCATAGTAAATATAAATAGGTAAAGTATATTAATTTATTAATTCATATTAATTCACTATAGTACAATTTCTTTATCTTTTACACTGTACTTATATATCTGTCTTCTCACTGAGCACCAAAGGTGAAGTACATGAGGGGAGAGGCTCGCCATGAGCTACGAAGGTCCACAGTGAAGCAAAAGGCTTACATTGAGTGGCAAACAGCATTGCCATGGCTTCAAATGTTATTGCCGTCATTTTTGACGGGCAAGTCGCTAGTATATATATAATGAGTAAACATCCAATAGAGAATCCATGTACAGCTGTGCCCACTGCAGCTTATACAGATACAAACTCTATAGGGATGATTGTGCAGTGTAGTGTACTAACCTCTCAGGGGTCCCATCTCAGGAGCATGTTAGCAACTATTACAGAATTATGATCACTGATTGGTTAGTATGATACTGCATAGAAAGTTCTGCAGAGTATGTGTATGTATGTGCTGCAAAGGGCAGGCTGTAGCAGGAATCAAGATTTTGTTATGAGCCATTAACAACGAAGCTCATAATACACAGCAAAGATAATATCTAGCAAATGGTAACTCCACACAATTGCTAATAATTGAACTATCTGGGTTGTAAACAACCTGATGTCAGATATTTATGAACACACAGAGAACAAATGACCCTACAATGTTTTTGACTCATATACCATTGTTCTTTCATGTCAACTGGCAGGAGGCCTGAGTCTACTACAGAGCCCAGGGGATGGCTCAATTGGAGCCAGAAGTTTAGGACCCTGCCCCTGTCCATCATGAAGACATGATCTAAGTGATATGCACATTACACGTTACTTCCATTATATAGTGTGATGAATGATGATATTTTAATTCTTACGATTATGGTTACTGTGGTGTAATGACCACATGTGATGCTAGCAGATGCTATGCATCATTATTATTATACATTATTACCTTTCCACATTTATGTTTTTCATGTTTTCCAAACAGCATCTTGTCCTCTTGGATCCCTGCACACCACGCCCATGATATTGATGCACGTCTGATACGTTTATGACTGTGCTCTGTATATAATAAACAATTGTTTTGTTATATCATTAGAGATGTTTCCATGTGTTTTCAATGGTTACTGAATTGAGACATCAACATACGTAACAATTTCTGAACAATGATAATTTTGTATATTGATCATCATCCTGTATACCCATCCTTTCAAGCATTTAATGACTGTAAACATATGTTTGCATGCCACTAAACTCATTTTGATTTCAAATCTGATGTTATTATCTTCATTTTGAAGTGTGACATGATGATGAAATATATTTCTGTCTTTTCATTCCAAAACATTTTTATGTGAATACCCCAGCCCATTACAGTGACACAAGCCTGGTTTACAAGGGATCACATGTATTAATATGTCTAAAATGTTTTCAAGCACTAATTTAAATGTTATTATCACAGTTTTCTAAAGCATGCATGAACAGCCTTTGTGTGCTTGCCGATGCCATTACGGGCTTCAAATTTAATAGGGCTGAAGAAGTTTAAGGATACTATTCAGGGTCTAAAAGCTGGCATATCCTCAAGACTGGATGGCATAAAATAATTTGTATTATAATTTTTTTCAGATCTTCTTGCTCCACACTTGACCTCTTTATTTAACTTTATATTAGGGAGTGGCTCAATTCCCCCCAAAACGTAATCAAGCTGAGAAAGTTTTTTTCCCAAATAGAGTAGAGATTCTTTAGGTGCTAAAAACTACAGTCCTTTTTTGCTACTTTATGGGGACATTAAGATCTCAGTAAAGACCATAGCCAATAGAAAGGCCCACTTTCTCCCAAGACTTAAATGCAAAGGCCAAGTAGGTTTTATCCCTCATAGGCAAGCTGGAGACAATATTAGACACATTATTAATATTGTGTATCTAATTCATTAATCATAAACTCTGGCCTTTGATTCCTTAGAATGGACCTACCTCTTTGAAATCTTGACAAAGTTTGGGTCTAAAGGACAATTTCTAAACGTATTACTGCTCTCCAAAGGCTTCCAATTAAGGAGACTCCTAAGGATCATATACAGAGGGGGCAAAAAACCTTGCCCAAGCTATAAGAGTGTTGAATCTTGCATTCATGGGGTGCAACTAGTCCCACAACAGTTTATAAGTGTTTTTTTTGCAGTTGATTTACTGTGCATGCATACTAAACCACTCACTTCCATTCCTCCTCTTATGCAGACCTGAAGGTTAAGTTAGATAAAACTGAGGTGTTAAATCTCACCCTAACCTCTTCAGATGTCGAATTACTCCAACTTAAATATAATGTTCCCTGGCCAAAATCACATATAAGATACCTTGGTGTTAATATTACCTTTCACTGGATTGGCTTATATCAAGCTAACTATAACCCGGATAAACTTAATTAATGGAAACCCTCAATAAGTCCATCTTTCACTCATATCTGGTGGTCTTGCCAGTGGGTACAAAAACTTTGGAGGGATGTGATCAGTCTTACCTCTTTCGGTATAGATCTGATCTGAGACATATAGACATGTCTTTTAGGCCCATATAAAATCGATACAATGATTGATGATGGCTGCTAAGAGACATATTGCTAGACATTGGAAAACTGACAAATCTCAATATCTTAACCATCGTAAAAAAAAAAAATGTCTTACTGTTAAAGATAGACTTAGACATCCATGTGAATATTCTACTATTTATACTCATAGTCCTTCTCTTGTGTAGAGGTTTGAGGACCTTATGGGTGGTTCATAATACTACAAGGAGAGGCGGAGTAGAGAGGGTTGGGCCCTTGTCTTCTATGGCCAATAGGAATTTTCCCTGAAGGATGGTAGGGGAGGTTCATGATCTTCAATGGGACATCATGTCAGCTTATTTTGAGGTTTACCAATTTTATTTTTGTTTAATTTTATTCATAAACTTTCAGTGTATTCCTTGGGTAATTTTATGAGTTATTTGGTTTGGTTTTCTCTAGTTAAAATATTTTTGGTTTCCATATCACTGTGTGTTTTTCTCAGATTCCATAAATTGGTTGTCTTAGATGCTTAAAATCGAGTAACTAAATTGCTTTTTTTTTCTATGTATTTGATCATTTGCTTTACAAGCCTTTAATGTATGTTTTTGTTATTTTTGGGGGCATTTTAGTGTTAGATTTATTTATTTAAATGCTATTTCTAATTTATAGCAGTTTGAATGGCAATTTCAAAATCAATGTTTTGCAGTTCACACAGATTAGATTATCATAGTGGTTAATGGTCACCCATCCCAAATAATCAAGGGGTCCAAGAGATTTATAGAAGGGGTTCAAGAAACCCCCGAACATATTTTTTGAGGCAAAGGCTTCAATTTGCATTAGTCAGCGATTCAAATACAGATTATATTTAATCCCAAAGTGTTTGGTCACATCTCTTTTTGGGCATTTGATACATTTTAGTGAGTGTCTTGTGAGTGTCATAAAACAGCAATGTAGCCTAATCTATAAATAAATAAATAGTTACAATTCAGTGTTTTTTGTGGCATGTGATACTTTCATTTATTTTTTAACATATTCTAAAAATGTTCAATAAAACAACATATCACACTACTAAAACAGGTAAACTAGGGGACATGTGATGCTAGGGGTGGGGTATTGGAATTGTGTGTGGAGGGGAGAAAAAAAAAAAAGACCTAGACAGTCCAGAACGTTTACATCAGTCGTTCTTGTCACTATTCATGCTGGGGTGAAATACACAGCATAGTTTCAGTAAATATTACAAACATCTATCCAAGAGGTTTTACAAAAGCAGTTGTTAATTTATTAGTTGGGTTCTCATGTAGTGTAAAAATTCTCCCCCTCTCGCGCCCTGTCTTTTAAATATGTGGACCTTTGCAAAATTGCTTACTTTACTGTCCATAAGCCTAGGTTGGACAGGCATGTATCCAACCATTTTGTCAGTATACATTTTATGGCTATTAATATAAGGAAATCAAGTAGTTTAAGTTTATACTTGGCATTAAGGTATTTTGACTGCAGAGGGTAAATGCCCAGAATTGCCAAGAACTGTTAGGGTAGGATCTACAACTGTCACAACTCCCGGGAAATATTGCCAACTGGACCTCCATAGACACTATCCACGTAGACCAGATGCACTAGGGCTATTATAATGGCCGCCAAGACAGTTTAAATAAAGAGCTTTATCACTTTGGTATGGGTATAGGACCAAACTGTGGCTGTTAAACTATTGATTTTTTTATGTTTCCCCAAGCATTTTCACCATGTCACTCAAGCTCGGGTTTGATATTACTTGTGTATATATTGCATATGGCCAATTAAAAAATGTTTTGAGGGTAATATCACTTTAAGGACAACAGGTAGCCATTTCCAGTAGCCAACCCAGTTCGCTACTAGTCCCAGGGCCGTGCTAGGTTCATGGATGGATTCAAACTTGTGGTAGATCAGGCTCCATAGACATCTATGGAAGATGCCCAGATCTGATTAATTCATCAAGTATAGTTAACTAGGCTGTTAGACAACAATTTAAATAATTTGTTTCAGTAGACATGGGCCAAGTGGTGTCAAGTGCTTTGCAAGTGATATCCCTTTGACTAGTGGTTAGTCACTAGTTGGTAAATACTTGACCTTAACCTGTGTTTCTTATCCCCTATACAATCTAATAGGAAGCTCAAATTGTTAGAAATGTTATGGTCCAGGTCAACCCCCTATAGTGGATGTATCTCTATCCAAGAGGGGGTTTGCTAGGGAATGGGTACACACACCTACCATTTCACTCTACAAAACCCTCTCCCCAGGACCTCAACTCAATCCTCCCTGTATCCATGGTTCCCCATGTGGGTTAAATCTCGATCCATCACCCAGATACTCTGCGTCTCTGGTGTGCACGATACCATGGCACTGACCGGAGGTAACTGATAAGTGGGGCCATAGACTCCTAGACACCTAAACAGGGACATAGACAAGCTGATGCAGTGCCTTGGGGAGTTCCTAGTCCACATAGGGAAATTCAAAAAGGCAAAATGTGTCAATTTGTGTTTACATGTGGAAGTATGAGGTGATTAAAAATATAGGCCCCTATTAAATTGTCAAAATTGTGATTACTGTAGCCCGTAATGTAGCCCACAAAAGTTACTGCTATTAAACTGGCCTCTTTTAGCTACCCGCAATTTATCTGCGAGTAACAGGCTGAAAATCCCTAAAGGCCATCAAAATTGTAAGTCCAACCCATCTAAGCCTTTGATCTGTCAAGCCCGCAAATGTTACAATCGCTAAAATTGCAAATTGCTACAATTCCCCAAGGACGCAATTGCAGTGAAACCCGCAAATGGCAAATGTAGCCAAACATATTACGGGTCTTCAAATAGGACTCGCAAAAGGTTTACAGACTAGTTCTGAACACTGCAAAAGACAATTAAAACACACTACTGGACTTTAAAATATGGGGAAAGCAATGGAATGCATTATAATTCATTTCACAACAATCCCCAAGGAACAAATAGGACTTAAAAAAATATTTTATTTTTTCATATGTTGGAATGGCCATGCATATGTCAATATGAAAAATGTTGCTGCAAGATGCATAAAGCAATTAAAGACACTACTTGATTAAATTGCAAAACAAAAACATGAAACTGCCTGCCATATTATATCTTTCTCACTTACAGAAGCTCTAATGTGGATCCTAAAAATATAAAGATATTCTTATATACATCTCACTCATCAGATCTAGATTGGGAAAAGAAATCGTGGCCAAGTTATACTGCCACATGATATATATATCAAGTAAGGGAACATACATCACACTAATCTACTCTAACCCATCCGGAAGGGCTTCAAACACATGGAGGCTTTACAGAGGCATGTGAAGCAACAGCCAACTCGCCTCCATCAGGGATAATCACCGCTACACCCATCCAGGAGAGTCCCACGCCACTGCTGGTGGCCATGTGCCAAGATGTATACCCATTATTAGTGTTTTGGTATCAATCAATTCACATTATCACCTGTCATATTGTTATCAGCACTTCAGGGGAATGCTGATACTCCACATTATCACACATTGGACCTGTCACATGTATTAACCCTATGTTATTTTATTAGTGTTATTGTTATTAGATGTATTAATCTAATGCACAGTAACTAGGGCTTATTAGTATACTGATATAGGAATGTGAAACAAATGTGATGTATGTGGATGTCCCAAAACCCCAACCATTGAAAACATGCTGACACAGTGATAACGGTATAAGAAATATAACAAAGCTTTATTTCATACACAGAGAACACTCAGAAATGTACAAGAGTGCCCTTTATTATCATAGGTATGTTGTAGGAGGGTCCACAAAGGTCAGGAGACTTTTTGGGAAAAAAGGGGATACCTAAATGGGGTAATGTCCTAGTCTAGAATGATGCATAGTACCTATCAGGGTCACATGTGGAATCACTCCATTTAACCATAACCAGTAACCAGTAATGGACATAGCACTTACTTCTGGTTATCATCTGCTCCATTGAACAGACGCATAAACATCTGGACTATCTCATCCAAACCAGTTTCACACAGTGTCTTCCTCAAAAAAAATATGAAAAAAGGTGGTCAAATAAAAAAGGGATGAGGATAAAAAAAGAAGAAAAAACATGCATGTACAGTATTGTACTAAATACTGTAACTGTAACAATATACAGACTCACCTGATGTCCATATGCAAGCATTACTAACCATTAGCTAGTTCTCAGGATAGCTCACTGGCCATGACCATTAATATAGATTTGTAATCTCACAAATAATGCTTAGCTGTGACCGGCATCAGTGATCCAGGTGTACTATTACCTTCTCCATATGATATTGTTCATCAATATTGATATCATACCCATTAGCTATACATGTGATAGGAATTTGACAGGTGATAATGTAAATTGATTGATAGAAAAACACTTAATTGGAGGTCATGGCCACCAGCAATGGGGTGGGACTTTCCAGGATGGGCCTAGCGGAGATGGAGGTGAGTTGGCTGTTGCTCCTCATGCCTCTGCACATGTGCTTTTGCTGCCCTTCCTTATTTGATAGAGTAGATTAGTGTGATGTATGTTCCCCTGGTCCCCTTCCGGATTGCTAAGTGGTGGTGGTGATGGGGCTTGTGTACCTGAATGAAGCTGTGAGCAATACCATGTAGGGCCACTGTAGGTGGGAAGGTCATAGCAGAGAGGTCATACAGATCACAGTTCACTAGAGTAGGAACTGGTAACCCACACCAGTATCTTTGGCATGCAAACCTTGTGGATATGCACAGACAGATACATTAGTAGGTGTGATGCAGTTCATAGGGTCACAGAGAGTCGGACACAACCGAGGGACTGAACAACCATATGTGAAATGTTCCCCTGGTACTTGATATATGCCACGTGGTGGTGTCATTTGGCCACTATTTGTTTTCCCAATGTAGATGTGATGAGTGAAATGTATATAAGATGATCTTTGTATATTTACGGCCCACACTAAAGCCATTTCCATGTACAGTATTTGTGTTGCAATTTAATGAGGTAGTGTGTCCTTACTTAATGTAGAAGCTTTGGTAAGGACTATATAAAATTACCTTTCAGGGAAATTAAAATGAGAATTCAGATATAATGTTGGTTTGGTGTGGTCACAAAACCCTTGTCGAGGGAGGTTACATTTCTTTAGGTGCATCTTGAAATCACACAAAAAATGATGTAAATCTCCTACCTTCAATAAAAATACGTTTGAAAAGCCCAAGTCAAAGACATTAAAACTTATTTTACTAAAATCAAAAGGTAGAAACTGACAAAAGTGAACCAACACAAAATATTGTCAGTAATAACATAATAATAATAATAAGGCTATAACCATTAAAGCTATCATGAATATTACTTACTAGCGACTTGCCCGTCAAAAATGATGGCAATAAAATTTGAAGCCTGGCAATATTGTTTGCCACCCAATGCGAGGCTCTTCCCCTCTACCAATCGGGCCTCGCGATGAGAGTCTTCGGCGCTCATTGCGAGCCTCTTCCCCCTCTTCTTTACGGGCCTGGCGATGAGCTTCACCGCTCAATGCTGGCCTCAGCTTACCTGCTCTTTGCAGGCATCATTCAACCCGCAACTTTCGGGCCCCGCAATGAACGCCTTCCATTTACGGGTGTCAAACCATTTGCGGGCTTGGGAAATTGATGATTTTCCTCAAGCCAAAATAATTTTCCGATTTACGGGCTTGAAAAAAAATTAGACTTTACGGCCGGCATTTTTTTTTCTCACCTAGCTGCTCTGAGACCGGCAAAAAATGCCAATTAAATAGCAAATTATCTTGCAACCTCACAACCTTACTTCGGCACTTATTGCAGCCCCGTCAAGCCAGTCAAATACAGGCTTTGTGATGAGCGCCTTTGGAGCTCATCGCGAGCCTCGCAATGAGTGCCTTTGGAGCTTATTGCAGCCCCTGTCAACCACTTAACTTTCGGGCCAGCAAGGCCAGCAATGAGCGCCTTTGGTTCTCATTGCAGATTTTAACATTGTGTGACGACAACTCTCAATTACCACAACTTTTATATGTGATTATGACAATTTCTCTTTCACTTATAGATTTATTTGGATGCATTGAAGAGCAAATACATAACAATTAAAGAAAATGTATACAAAGTATAACATGCAGCTAGGAGATGTACTGCTAAACGGATAAAGAGAGTTTACCAATGTATAAATACTTGACTAAAATCAATTCTATTTAAATAACAGAGGGAACTATAAGCAAGGTAAATTATACCTTTGAATATTATCTATTTGTATGGCGCCCTAGAATTTCAAATTATGACAACATTTAAAACTGTATCTCTGTTACGTTTTAAGCAAGTATATTACATAGTGTACACAAATAAATCTGTCATAATATAACATTTGTAATTTAACAATATCTTTTTTTTACATCAATAAGATTATATGTTCTAACATTCATTTAAAAATCGTTTACAAATATCATTTAATTCTTTCTATACTTTATTAGAACTATTTTTTGTTATCGCAACTATTACTTTGATGTATATCATAATAAAAATAATTCACTGTGTTGTGAATTATTTTATGATTCTTTACATGTTACATAATGGTTGTCTTTTGAGAGTCGCTTACATCCCAGGACTGCAGTATATGATAACTTTTGTATTATTATTATCTATATTTATAATACGCCAACATATTCCGTAGCGCCAGTATTCTGGTTCAGTCAAATTGAACCCAGGTGCATCACTATAAAGAACATCATTGAATTACTCATCTGGCCTCAAGTAAAGAGTACCTGAATACACAAACTGAAACATAATGTAATCCTGTACTGTTGGAGATACACATAGGAAACATTTTTACCACCAGTGGTCTAGTGTATGAGTAAATAACAATCACCCATTTAAGAAAATAAAAAAAGACAAATAAAGCAAATATGTTTCAAAGATTCAGGGTAACCATATACCTTGTCAATTATATATGAAAAATCAGGGCAGTCTCAGATATAGAAACTATAAAGTGGAAAATATTATTTGAATTTATAATCAAAACAGATAATCTAAGTTGCAAACAACTATAGTTCAGATTGTACTTTGCATGGACCCTACTATACCATCCCATTGTCATTCTCATTCACCAGCTGATCTTTACCACTAGATGTGGGATTCTACCGTCATTAAATCCTTTTGGATCAAAGTGAAATACAATTGTGGAAACACACTGAAATTACAACTGGAATTAAACTTACAATGGACCCTCTTTAATATATTTTCAGCAAAAATATTTTATAATAAATACATATTTCCTACATAGACTCTAGACATAGATCTGGGCGCCCAATAGAACACATGATTACATCCTACTTGATCTATCTATTCAGTGTAAAGGAAATTGTACTGGTTCATCTTTATAAACTTGGATACCTTACATTAACCCTTTGCATCATGATGTTAAGAGATGGTGATTAATCATTTTAAAACTACTTTCTTGTATACTGAAGAACAACTACCTGGAAAAACACCAATTAATTTACAGACAGATAGACATGATTGGTACCATACATAAAACTCCTTTTGATAACCAAATAAAATAAGGTGCAAATAAAAGTACCAGACTGTATTGCTGTCATATATTATTTATTCTTTTGAGTATTCAGATGAGGCTTTATTGTATAATGGAAGGCATGAGCCTACTCTATTTTTATCTTTCTAACAATATGATTATTGTGGCTTAAGCCAAAGGTAAACAAGTATTGTTTTTTAATACCCATAGATAAAAAGATTTATAAAAAATACTTGCATACTTGCAAAAATACAATGCACAATAAGCACTTTCATCAGAGTAACAAGACCATGCATCATTATGGTCAGTGTGGGGCTAATTGATCAAAACAGAGCTCTGCATTTTTTGCAGCTTGTTAATATTATATTTTCCTAGTTCTTCTCTCATGTACAGCATTATGAAATACGTTGGCACATTACAAATAAAAGTTAGTAATAATGATAATAATAATATCTGGACAGTACACCAGAATAAATAGCACATGAAAGAAGGAATTTTGTAACAATTCGGTTTCTAAAATGGAACTAATAGAAATAATGAATAGCACCTACATATTTTTTCATCTGGTCAGAACAGCAGTATCACCTAAGGCAGGGGTCACCAAAGTAGGTCCTGGAGGGCCGTACCCAGGCCTGGATTTAAGGATTTCCTTTCTGTGCACAGGTGAGTCAATCAGGATGACTGAATAAGTAATAGACTCACTGGTTTGCAGCAAGGATATCTACAAATCCAGGCCTGGGTGCAGCCCTACAGGACCGAGCTTGGTGACTCCTGACCTAAGGAAATTTTTATGCTCTGCTTGGTAAAAAAAACTGAATATATAGATATATATATGTAGAGAGAGAGAAAGAGAAAGAGAGAGAGAGAGAGAGAGAAAGAAAGAGAGAGAGAGAGAGAGAGAGAGTACATATTGTTTATTTATAGTCTGTGGTCTCACAATGATGCATTGGGATGACATTGAAAAACAGAGCTCTAAATAATGTTTTTTTTTGTCAGTGAATTATATGGACATCAGAGACCCACTGAGTTGAACTCTTACAACAATGAGTCAATCAATTTGGAAATCCTAGCAAATTATGTTCTGGAAATGAATGCATATATACACCTTCCTTCCCCTTATGTTCTTACTTCCATTGTTTTTGTGTTAAAGTTGGTTGTGAAGAGTTAATGGGCATAGAAGCTTCTGCAAATAGATGGAACAGCAGTGTTTATCATCCTCAACTTCAGTCTACTGCCCCACTATTAGTAGGGTAGGACAACCAGGACTTAACCACCAGAGTTCCAATAACATTAAATTAACATCCTCTGCTTTTTGGGTTTTCAGGGTAAACAGAGTTAGTTTAATATATTTGGGAATGTATGCTAATCTCCCTCTATGCTTCACTTGGGAGGGGGTGATCAGCATGCATTGGGGTGTGCAGGTATTTTTTGTTTATTTATATACATTCAAAACCTCCTTCTCAGCCTTAAACATCACCCTTCCCAATTCATCAGCAACTCCCACCTCAGCCCCCTGCTGCTGCAGCTCTTCTTTGTGTTGCATGGAAAACCCTCTCTCTCCCTCCCTCTATCTTTTTGGGCTAAAGCGATAGATAGCAAAATGTTTCAATTGTGACTGACCTTCTGGGTCAGTAAAATTAATGGAATCCCTGGTGCTCTGAAATATAAATACAATAAATCTGTTTAGTTGTAAACATTTGATTTATTAACTATCACACTGTGTTAGTATCCACACATATTACAACTGTTTTCTATATGAGTCAGAAACGTACTCCAAAAAATATTTAAAATATTACAGTTCTTGTAATAATTATACTGGGTGAAAAATAACAAGCTGTAATGATTTTTTGTTGTTGCAAATTAATAGAAAATTGAGCTGAATAAGGACTTAGAAGCTACTTACTGATTTTCTAAGGGCAGCCTTCACATCCTTATTTCTCAAGGTATAAATAAAAGGGTTTAGCACTGGAATGATGACAGTATATATAAGAGCAAGAAATTTGTCATCTTGGCTGCCCTTATTTCTGACATACACAATGATCACTGTGCAATAAAAAAGTCCGGCTACTATAAGATGGGAAGAGCAAGTGGAGAAGGCTTTCTGTTTTCCCTTTGCACTTTTAATCTTAGAGATAGTGATAATGATGTGAATGTAAAATGCCACAATGACGATGAATGGCAAAACAGTGGCAATGACGGCTGTTATACTTGTAACAATGTTGGTGATATATGGGTCAGAACAAGCCAGATTCTGCAATGGTGCCAGGTCACAGAAGAAATGGTTTATCTTATTAGGACCACAAAACTCCAAGTGAGCTGTGAAGATGATGGGAACAAATGCAGTAATAAAGCCAATAATCCATGGTAGAATTGCCAACTTGATACAAAATGTGTGGCTCATTACAGCTGAATATCGCAAAGGATTGTTGATAGCCAAGTTTCGATCGAAGACCATAACTGCTAACAAATAACATTCTGTCACCCCCAAGGAGATAAACGTGTACATCTGGATAAAGCAGCTCACATAAGAAATTTGGTGGTCAGCCATAATGAGATTAGCCAGGAGTTTAGGAACTGTAACGCATACAAACATAATTTCTAAAGCAGCAAAGGTACTAATAAAAAAATACATTGGAGTATGGAGAGATTGGTTAGCATTTACTAGAATAATGATAACAATGTTGCCAGAGATACAAATAATGTATGTGAATAGGATGACAATGAAAAGTAAAATCTGGTAATCTTGAAAGTCCGAAAAAGCCAGGAAAATAAATACATGTACCACAGTCTTGTTGACATTTTCCATTGAGATTGAATATTTACAAACTGTTGGTCAGGATTAGTAACTGGGAAAAAAATTGTTTTATCTGATTAAACCATTTTTTTAAATCAATTATTAGAAAACGAATGTTGGATATATACCCAACGTTTAAAATAATTATAATATGTTACCAATATGTATTTTAGTAAGAATTATTTTGCATAATTTTTTAATAATGATATTTAAATAAAATAAAATAAAAATACAGATTGTAAGCAAATTTAATTAATCGTATAATAGAGAAATTAAATGACCCTGCTTAACATTATTATGTAACAAATTTGCATACTGAGCCAGCAATTAGCCTTATTTTGTGTGACATAACCCTTTTAAAAAAAATAAAAAAATAAAAACAAACATTGAGATAAAAGACAAAATTGTATGGTATAACATTGGTTCAATAAAATATGCTAAAACAGCGGTGACACTGAATGTTCTTAAATTTGACTTTTTGATAATTGACAATGTTATGAAGAAAACAATATATCAACTTACACATTCTAACAGATAAAAATAGGCATAAACTTCATCAAGTGGTCTATGGAAATCCATTGTTCTATAATACATTCCATTATTGTTCCTTCTATTACCCTTCCCTCAACTTTCTTCTTTCTCTGTTAACTTAAAACAGAATTCTGCAATGCATGATATTATGCTAATCTCACAATGATATTACTTACTTGATCTTTGTTGCAGACAAATCATCAGTGATCATTTTCTGTCATAGACTAAGGATTATATATCTAGTAAATAATTATGATCTAACTATTTAAAATGTACTAAACTTTTTTTTTACTTATCTAAACTGCAGTATTGACACCTGGGGCACATATTTCCTTTGATATTAAAACTTCTCTAACTGCAATTATGCAACAACATCCCTAATGGTCTCACACTTAACACTCTCAGTACTTGATTACCAAAGAGTTAGTAAGTGGGTAGGCAAAAGTGACATTCTGAAATTAAGATAGTGTCATAATTATCATAATGATGACCTCTGCATTTATAGAAGCATATACTCTGTCATAAAGATTACAGATTGTCTTATTGTTTACAACAAAAGGAAAACATATTGTAAATAATGATCAATTTCAGTCATTGATGGAGCTAGTTATTTGAGGGCCCAAATTCCAACTTGAGGACCACCAAGTCTACTGTTGGTAGTGTTTGGCATGAATTGTCACATACCCAAGGGGAATCTGATAGTATTTATTTGAGAGATCCAGGGTAGTCAGTTACTTAGCGTTCCCTAAGCGGTTAAACAACTTGTTCATGTGGGGTATAGGGTAAGTGTCAGTTTTGGTTTTGTTATTCAGTTTGTGATAATCCATGTAGAAGCAGGTTTTCCCAATTTTCATTTACCAGTTACCAGGACTACTGGGGAGGAGCACAGACTGCCGGATCTACTGCATCTCATCCAATTTGCTGCAGATACTAGCCCCTGGCTGCCACTGCTACCCTATAGAATGGGTGCTTTTGAGGAGGGCAGTCTGCGGTGAGCACCTTGTGGAAAGCTAAGGTGTGCTTCCCGACGGTTTAGAAAATAACTTATATTGGGGGAATGATCAGCCAGCACTGGTTAATGGAGATTGAGGGTTGCTTGTTCTAGGAGATCATGCACTTCCTCTGTGTTGCTGCAGGTAGGCATGCCGACTACAAGTAGATGGCTACTTCTGATACCCCTTAAGCCAGCTAATATGAGCAATCCAAGTGATCTTATGCTCGGGGGCTAATGTTAGCACATACATGTGGGAACTAAGTTTCTATGATACATGGTATGGTTCTTCCCAGGCCAATTGTAACTTGTTCTAGGGTTTTGGAACTAAGATCACCTCCTCCTGTCCCTCCTCAAACTCCATGACCCTAATAACATGGTCATAATACCAATTCTGTTTAATCTGGGCTGCCTGAAGGTGGTCCCTGACTAACCCTGTTAGAGAAAGTAACTAGTGATGTCGCGAACATAAAATTTTCGGTTCGCAAATCGTGAACGCAAACCGCCGCAAATGTTCGCGAACCGGCGAACATCGGCGAACCGCCATAGACTTCAATGGGCAGGCGAATTTTAAAACCCACAGGGACTCTTTCTGGCCACAATAGTGATGGGAAAGTTGTTTTAACGGGACTAACACCTGGACTGTGGCATGCCGGAGGGGGATCCATGGCAAAACTCCCATGGAAAATTACATAGTTGATGCAGAGTCTGGTTTTAAGCCATAAAGGGCATAAATTACCTAACATTCCTAAATTGTTTGGAATAACGTGCTTTAAAACATCAGGTATGATGTTGTATCGATCAGGTAGTGTAAGGGTTAGGCCCGCTTCACAGTGACAGACCAAACTCCCCGTTTAACGCACCGCAAACAACCACAAACAGTCCATTTGCACAACCGCAAACTCCCCATTTGCACAAGGTTGGATACCAAGCTAGCCATGTCCCGTTCCTTGTCCTCACTGATGTCATTGAAGGTCTCTTCCTCCACCCAGCCACGTACAACACCAAGGGTCCCCGAAAGGTGACAACAAGCCCCCTAGGAAGCCTGCTGTGTTTGGTCTTCCACCTCCTCAAAGCCACCTTCCTCCTCTGACTCCTCTTCTTCAGACTCCTCTCACTGCATTGCCTCTCTCTGCATTATTATAAGGTGTGTTAAGTAGAACTACTCTTATCAGTTTAAAACCTGTTACATCACCTATCAGGGGGCGTGTATAAGGCCTGGATTTTTAGAACCAGGAGAAGGAAAAAGATGCTTTGTTGGTCGTATTACTTCAATTTTGGGGCACGGCACGTGCAGTCAAAGGTGCCCCCAGATAGGAGTGGCGTGTTTGTAAGTACTACTCTTATCAGTTTAATACTTGTTACGTCACCTATCAGGGGGCGTGTACAAGGCCTGGATTTTTAGAACCAGGAGATGGAAAAAGATGCTTTGTTGGTCATATCACTTCAATTTTGGGGCACGGCACGTGCAGTCAAAGGTGCCACCAGATAGGAGTGGCGTGTTTGTAAGTACTACTCTTATCAGTTTAATACTTGTTACGTCACCTATCAGGGGGCGTGTATAAGGCCTGGATTTTTAGAACCAGGAGATGGAAAAAGATGCTTTGTTGGTCGTATCACTTCAATTTTGGGGCATGGCACGTGCAGTCAAAGGTGCCACCAGATAGGAGTGGCGTGTTTTTAAGTACTACTCTTATCAGTTTAATACTTGTTACGTCACCTATCAGGGGGCGTGTATAAGGCCTGGATTTTTAGAACCAGGAGATGGAAAAAGATGCTTTGTTGGTCGTATCACTTCAATTTTGGGGCATGGCACGTGCATTCAAAGGTGCCACCAGATAGGAGTGGCGTGTTTGTAAGTACTACTCTTATCAGTTTAATACTTGTTACGTCACCTATCAGGGGGCGTGTATAGGACCTGGATTTTTAGGACCAGGAGATGGAAAAAGATGCTTTGTTGGTCGTATCACTTTAATTTTGGTGCACGGCACGTGCAGTCAAAGGTGCCACCAGATAGGAGTGGCGTGTTTGTAAGTACTATTCTTATCAGTTTAATACTTGTTACGTCACCTATCAGGGGGCGTGTATAAGGCCTGGATTTTTAGAACCAGGAGATGGAAAAAGATGCTTTGTTGGTCGTATCACTTCAATTTTGGGGCACGGCACGTGCAGTCAAAGATGCCACCAGATAGGTGTGGCGTGTTTGTAAGTACTACTCTTATCAGTTTAATACTTGTTACATCACCTATCAGGGGGCGTGTATAAGGCCTGGATTTTTAGAACCAGGAGAAGGAAAAAGATGCTTTGTTGGTCGTATTACTTCAATTTTGGGGCACGGCATGTGCAGTCAAAGGTGCCACCCGATAGGTGTGGCGTGTTTGTAAGTACTACTCTTATCAGTTTAATACTTGTTACGTCACCTATCAGGGGGCGTGTACAAGGCCTGGATTTTTAGAACCAGGAGATGGAAAAAGATGCTTTGTTGGTCATATCACTTCAATTTTGGGGCACGGCACGTGCAGTCAAAGGTGCCACCAGATAGGAGTGGCGTGTTTGTAAGTACTACTCTTATCAGTTTAATACTTGTTACGTCACCTATCAGGGGGCGTGTATAAGGCCTGGATTTTTAGAACCAGGAGATGGAAAAAGATGCTTTGTTGGTCGTATCACTTCAATTTTGGGGCACTTTGTGACTATAGCTTTTTACGCTCAAACATGTCCTTTACAGGCACCTGACTTTGGGCAGATGAGCAGGAACTGCTCAAGGTGAGAGACGGAGTGGCGGATGGTTGAGAGGGGGCAAGGAGGACAGCAGTGGTTGATGTGGCTTATGATGCTGCACCAGGAGGAGGATGGCGGCTTTGAGTTTGTGTGCTGCTTGTACTCATGTGTTGGTTTGGAGTCACCCAAACATTAGGTCTCAACCTGTAGAGGATAAGGTAACCAGGCTACTCTAGACCTCATTCATCATTACAGGTTTTGACAGATCGGTACTATGCGTCCAAGCTACTGTGGCAACAGATATGAGTGGCACTGTGCACTTGCAGAAGTTGGTAGAGTAGACGCTGTAGGTCTGACACACACGCTTGCAGACAACTAACTGCTATGCAATCGATTACAGTAGAATTTTTTTTTCTTTTAAATGTACACTACTGTTACACCAGATATGAGTGGTGTGTTAAGTAGTACTACTCCTATCAGTTTAATCCCTGTTATGTGCCTTTTTTTTGGGTTTGGTTGTTGAAGCCACAGTGCAGCACCAGAGGCCAGAAAAATTAGGTATTGTTGATCTTGCAGCGAGCAGAGAAGAAGGTAGGCCTGATTCAACGCCCCATCCCTGCATATCCACACTCAGAGATTGAGGTGGCGACCCTTACAAGGCCACGGGCCGGAGATATAAAGGGGGGCCATCCCAAATAAGCACACAAGCAGGGACAAAGGTAGTGAAGGGGACATAGAGGCCCATGGACTGACGGTCGCCATCTTGGCAGGAAAAGGGCCCAGCAATTAAGCCAAACTGACCCAGCACAGGCAGCTACTTGAGTCAAACGCTGTACAATTACACCTTAATAAAGCTGAAACATGCAGCAGCAGGGATTCTAAACGGCCACACGGGGACAAGGAGGCTAACAGCCCCCACAGTCTCTTTTTAACAGATAACCCAAGGGTCTAACCAGGGACCTTGCCCCAAAAAAAAAAAAACCCGAATTTTATTGGAGGAATTATTAGTGTCTTTACCCCCCAAGAGAGGACATAATATACGATATCTTTAGACTACCTGATGGCCAAACCTCCTTTAGCCCCAATGCTATCCAAGAAACATTTCAAAACTTCCATCAGACCATATATTCATCCCAATCCCGCTGCAGCGGATCTGACATAGAGTCCTTCCTACTACAGCAAAAAGTCCACAAAATACAAGTACCTCAATTGTACAGCTTGAACCTAGACATATCCCAAGAGGAAGTTAAATCTACAATCCAAGATCTTAAATTTGGCAAGTCCCCAGGGCCAGATGGTTTTACTCCTCTGTACTATAAGAAATTTGAGCCCGAATTTGACCCGAATCTCAAACTGTATTACAAGGCAGCGCAGCTGGCTTTCATTCCTCTGGCGCATTCTCCAAAACACATCAGCCGCTCTGGGTATTTATGGAAAATGTAAGCATGTCACCTTATACATGGGATACAGTAATATGGATTCCAGGCCTGTATACTTTTTTGAGAAACTTGAAAAACCCATTGATTAAGCACTCATTAAAAATATGGACGGAGATGAACTGGACACAAAAACTGGACACTCGTGTATCAGATCTTACCCCTATCGTACCCAATCCCCACTTTAAGATACATCTTCCGGAAAGCTCTCTCAGTTGGTGGAAGTCTCAGAACCTACTAAGGGTTGGTCCATGGTGGCATGACGACAAAATAATGACCTTTGAGTGGGTGAGAGATAGATACAATTTACCCCTGGCTGAACACTATAATTTTTGCAGGATACATCATTTTATATATACGATAAGTGGTAGGGGAACCCCCCAAAGAAACACCTGGCTACTCAAAAAATGTAGGGACTCCCCCTTTCAGCCTGGTATTATTAGCCTCATGTATGAACTATTTAATGAAAACCCATGGGCAAACAAACCAGACTATACCAAAGCCTGGGAGAGGGATTTGGGCACCGAGTTGGCAGACAGCACATGGGATAAAAGTTGGCAAGGCTTAAGTAGGGGATCTTTAAATTATAGTCTGCTTGAGACTTCAATAAAGGTCCTACACAGGACATATATTACTCCTTTTAAGCTAATAAATGGGATCCAAAACGGAGCAGCTCATGTTTTAGGAACAGTGGTAATGAGGCTACATTTATTCATGTCTGGTGGGAGTGTTCGGCAGTCATAAGACTATGGGAAGAAACATGCTTACTAGCTTCTAAAATGTTTAAGATTGACCTAATAAAATATTTTTTGAAAGAAAAAATACACATAGCTAGTAGTTGGAAAACCCAAAATTAAAACTTTCAGGAATTAATAAAAAAAATCAACTATTTACTGCTCAACGAGAGATTTAACCATGTAGTCTTGGATAGAATCACCCAGTTCCAGACAATTTGGGATCCCTGGATAACATCCCCATATAGTGCCCCCCTAATATAATAAAACATTTGTTAATGGTTGAAGCGACTCAGGGGGAAGGACCGGAGTGGGGGAGCCCTGGAGGAGACCCTTCAGAAGCAATCGGCGGCAAAATCATCAGAGGAAAGGAGAGGTCGTCTACTGAAGCCTGCCCTAGGGTAACCCAAGGGCGATTGAGCAGGTTAGATATTGTAAATAATAAGCTACTGCTGGAGTGATGATAGATAATAGGACTTTGGTGTTAACTGCTGATATACTCTTTACTATTGTCTGTTTTACCATGTCTTAGGTTTCTCTTAAAAATTGCAATCTCAGTAAAAAAAAGAAAATGTATTAACCAAAAAAGTAAAAAAAAGAAGGCCTAGCCACCTAATTTTAACAAAATGTCTTCATTGTAAATATGTATTTTTGCACAACTGTTGTGTTATGCAAGACTGTTCAATATGCTTTCTTTTCCATTACATGCCGTACGCCTTCTGACATAAAAATTGATATTCAAAAATTAGATATTGTTGCAGCGGCCAGAAAAATTGACCTTTGTTCCCCAGGCAGAAAGTGCCATAAAACATTGCCTCTTCTTGAACCGTAGTTGGTGGCGGATAATTCACGCAAGTCATCCGGCATTCACAGATAACATACAGCAGAGTGTGGACCATTTATAGCCGAAGGCAGCTCATCTCATCAGGCCTTTTTCAGTCTAATGTATCGCCCAGTGTCGGGATCCATCCCTCATTCATCTTTATAAAGGTGAGGCAATCTAGACTTTTTTGCCCTAGGCGACTTCTCTTCTCGGTGACAAAACCTCCTGCTGCACTGAAGGTCCTTTCTGACAGGACACTTGAAGCGGGGCAGGCCAGAAGTTCAATTGCAAATTGGGATAGCTCAGGCCACAGGTCTAGCCTGCATACCCAGTAGTCAAGGGGTTCATCGCTCCTCAGAGTGTCGATATCTGCAGTTAAGGCGAGGTAGTCTGCTACCTGTCGGTCAAGTCGTTCTCTGAGGGTGGATCCCGAAGGGCTGATGCGATGCGTAGGACTGAAAAAGGTCTGCATGTCCTCCATCAACAACACGTCTTTTAAACGTCCTGTCCTTGCCGGCGTGGTCGTGGGAGGTGGATTACTTTCACCTCTTCCCCTGTTATATTGCCCTTGTGCTGTGACATCACCCTTATATGCTGTGTAAAGCATACTTGTTAATTTGTTTTGGACCTGCTGCATCCTTTCTGACTTGCGGTAATTTGGTAACAAATCAGGCACTTTCTGCTTATACCGGGGGTCTAGTAGCGTGCACACCCAGTACAGGTCGTTCCCCTTCAGCCTTTTTATACGAGGGTCCTGCGACAGGCACGACAGCATGAAAGACCCCATTTGCACAAGGTTGGATGCCGAGCTAGTCATGTCCCGTTCCTCTTCCTCAGTGATCTCGCTAAAGATATGTTCTTCCCCCCAGCCACGTACAACACCACGGGTACCAGATAGGTGACAACGAGCACCCTGGGATGCCTGTTGTGATTGGTCTTCCTCCTCCCCCTCAAAGCCACATTCCTCCTTTGACTCCTCTTCCTCACAATCCTCTTCCAGCTTTGCCGCAGGTCCAGCAAGCGATGCTGATAAGGCTGTTTCTGGTGGTGATGGTGACCACAACTCTTCCTCTTCCTCTTTACGCTTATCTACGGCCTGATCCAGCACTCTTCGCAGGGCACGCTCCAGGAATAAAACAAATGGTATGATGTCGCTGATGGTGAATTCGGTGCGACTGACAAGGTTTGTCACCTCCTCAAAAGGACGCATGAGCCTACAGGCATTGCGCATGAGCGTCCAGTAACGTGGCAAAAAAATCCCCAGCTCCGCAGAGGCTGTCCTAGCACCCCGGTCATACAAATACTTGTTAATAGCTTTTTCTTGTTGGATCAGGCGGTCGAACATTAGGAGTGTTGAATTCCAACGTGTGGGGCTGTCACAAATCAAGCGCTTCACTGGCATGTTGTTTCGCCGCTGGATATCTGAAAAGTGCGCCATGGGCGTGTAGGAACGCCTGAAATGGCCACACACCTTTCTGGCCTGCTTCAGGACGTCCTGTAAGCCTGGATACTTATGGATAAAGCGTTGTACGATCAGATTACACACATGTGCCATGCACGGCACATGCGTCAACTTGCCCAAATTCAATGCCGCCAACAAATTTCTTCCGTTGTCACAAACCACTTTGCCAATCTCTAGTTGGTGCAGAGTCAGCCATTGATCCACCTGTGCGTTCAGGGCGGACAGGAGCGCTGGCCCGGTGTGACTCTCTGCTTTGAGGCAATTAAACCCCAAGACGGCATGACACTGCCGTATCCGGATGTGGAACAGTATCTGGGGAGCTGGGGGGATGCCGTTGATGTGGAGCAAGACGCAGCAGCAGAAGAGGACTCAGCTGAGGAGGTTATGGAAGAGGATGGAGTAGGAGGAGTAGAGGAGGTGGCAGCAGGCCTGCCTACAAGTCATGGCGGTGTCACCAACTCCTCAGCATAGCCACGCATTCCATGCTTGGCAGGCGTCAGCAGGTTTGCCCAATGCGCAGTGTAGGTGATATACCAGCCCTGACCATGCTTTGCAGACCAGGTATCAGTGGTCAGATGGACCCTTGCCCCAACACTGTGTGCCAGAGATGCCATTACTTCCTTTTGCACAATTGAGTACAGGTTGGGAATTGCCTTTTGGGCAAAGAAATTTTGGCCGGGTACCTTCCACTGCGGTATCCCAATGGCTAAAAACTTTTTGAACGCCTCAGACTCCACCAGCTTGTATGGTAAAAGCTGGCGGGCCAAGAGTTCAGAAAAGCCAGCTGTCAGATGCCGGGCAAGGGGGTGACTTTGTGGCATTGGCTTCTTATGCTCAAACATGCCCTTGACAGACACCTGACTGTGGGGAGATGAGCAGGAACAGCAAGAGGCGAGAGACGGAGTGGTGGAGAGTTGAGAGGGGGCAAGGAGGACAGCAGTGGTTGATGTGGATGAAGATGCTGGATCAGGAGGAGTATGGCGGCTTTGAGTTTGTGTGCTGCTTGTACTCATGTGTTGATCCCATTGGCGTTTGTGATGTGACATCATGTGCCTTCGCAAAGCAGTTGTACCTAGGTGGGTGTTGGACTTCCCACGACTCAGTTTCTTTTGGCACAGGTTGCAAATGGCATCGCTGTTGTCAGAGGCAGACACACAAAAAAAAATGCCACACTGCTGAGCTCGGCGGTGACGGCATTCTGGTGGTGGCAACAGCATGCGTTGATTGGCGTGCTGTCTGGCTGACCCTGTGTGCTGATGCATGCTGTCTGACTGTGCCACTAGCTCGTTGCGATGACCTCCCTCTACTTCCAACTCGTCTCCTCCTCCTCTCTGTCTCCCCATCTGAACTTTCCCCCTGTTCTTCTTCTCTTCTAGCGGGCACCTACGTGACATCCACGGACGCATTGTCATCATCATCACCCGCCTCACTTGTATATGACAACTGAACAAAGGAAGCAGCAGCGGGTACATCATCATCATCATCATCACATCGTACGTACATGTGTGTAATGCTGCCTGACTGAGACATATTACTGTTATCTACATTCTCTGGCAATAATGGTTGCGCATCACTCATTTCTTCAAACTGATGTGTAAATAACTCTTCTGACTGATCAATTGAATTGGCTGTGGTACTAGTGTTGGTGGTGGTGGCAGGCGAGTGAGTGGTAACTTGAGAGGTGCCCGAAGCTAAGCTGGAGGAGGATGGTGCGTCAATGTTCCAAGCGGAAGCTGTAGAAGATTGGGTGTCCTGTGTTAGCCAGTCAACTACATCCTCTGAACTTTTCAAGTTCAGGGTAACTGGCCTCTGAACACTGGGCATTATTGTAGGGCCAAAGGGAATCACAGCACCACGACGGCCTCTGCGGGGTGTCCTGCCTCTGCCTGTCATTTTTTTTTAAATGTGGACTGTTGGTACCCCAAATATATTGGATTGGTTGAACTTGGCACAGTGTATTTTAAAATTATGAGAAAACATGTTCTGTAAACTAAATAAAAATTATTTTAGGAGGTTGAGAGAAAAATAAACCGGATGGAGGGATACCGAGCAGAGCACACCATCTACAGCCCACTGGGAGACAAACTCATCCATTCCCCCAGTGGACAAAGCCAGGTGGTACTCTGCCCGGATACGGGAGCGCACCAGCACCCGGAACATGGCCTCAGGTGACAAGGGAACCCCCCCTATCAAACACTGCTTCCTGGACTTATATATAGCCAATTTGGCTAATGCCAGGAGCAGGTTGACGAGGAGGTCCCTGGCCTTATTGCCCCGGGACACTGGGCGCCCAAAAATAAAAATGTGAGGGGAGAAATGCAGCCAGAACTGCAGGAGGAGGCCCCTCAAGAGTGACAAGAGGGGCTGCAGTCTGGCGCAACTAAAATAAATATGATACACGGACTCTCCCTTGCCACAGAATGGACAAGTGGAGGAAGAGTCCGTGAATTTAGCTAAGTACTCTTCCGTGCTCAGTGCACCATGGAGCACTCTCCAACTCAAGACCCCGGTGGGTCGTGGAACTAAATCAGAATAAAGTTCCCTCCACCGGGGCCTCTTGCCCTCGTCAGCTGGTAGGACCCGCCTCCAGATGGTATCCGGACGGGTCACGAGGGCAAGGAGCACGAGAGAATATAAGCTCTTCCTCTGCATGCCGCGAAAGCATGCCGAGGGTATGTCCCTCAACTTGGAGAGGTTGGGGACAGGAGGAGCCTGAGGGGAAACACGGGGCTTGTGTCCAATGCAAACAGCCGGAGCAGGGGTGTTGAAAGGTGCATGTGGCACTCCGGCCTGCAAAGCCCCGCGAAGGAAGGTGCGTGAGTCGGGGGAGATGGCATCCCTAATCTCCTGGAGCAAGCGCCCTGAGACTTTGGGCGTCACATATACCAAACGGAGCACAAGCTCCTGGGGTGACACCCAATCAGAACGCCCGTATTCCAGGAGATCCCCGACTCGGGTCATCCGTGCATGACTAAGGCACTACTGGGGGACTGTAACATTGGAGCCCCCACTGCTGGATTAAATAGCAGGGGCTCCGTGAATATTTCATCCCCCAAAGGCACGCCCTGCCTGGTCACGGAGACCATGCTCCAGGCCGGCAACACAGAGAGGTCTCTCCCAAACCCCTCGGGCCTGATCAGAAATAATTGCCGGTCATACCCCAGGTTGCGCAACTGGCGATAAAAGCTGGATGTCAGTGCGCACCACTGAGGAGAGGGATCTGCATATAGGTATCTCTGCAGGTACTGAAGGCGGAAGGTGGACAACTGGGAGCACACACAAACTACTCCCTGTCCACCCGCCACCAAAGGCAGACTTGCCACCCCTGCAGAGACCCAATGCCTTCCCATCCAGACGAAATCTTACAAATTCCTCTGGATATTGGTGACAAACTCGGGGGTCGGACTCAGACAAATCAGCCGGTGCCAGATCTGAGAAGCCACCAGCTGATTCACCACTAGAGTCCGCCCCCTAAGGGAAAGCATTTTTGCTAGACCCCTCCATCGTCCCAGACGAGAGAGGACACTGCCCTCTAACTCCCTCCAGTTGTCTGGGACGGAAGCGTCCGCAGCGGACAGGTAGACCCCCAGATATTTAATGACATCTGCCTCCCACGTGATGTCACGAAACGTGGGAGGCAAAGAGTCTACCTGTAAATTACCCTCTAAAAGGCCTGTGCATTTGGACCAGTTGATCTGAGCGGAGGAGGCAGCTGAATATACCTCCTGGCACTGTTTTGCCAGCTCAAGATCAACTGGATCCTGGGCCACGAGGAGCACATCGTCAGCATAAGCTGAAAGGACAATCCACATGTCTGGATCTTTTAGCACCAGCCCTGTGAGCCTTTTCCTCAGTAGGCAGAGGAAAGGCTTGATGGCCAGTGCATATAACTGTCCAGACAAGGGACATCCTTGACGCACCCCTCGTCCAAATACCAAAGGTGCTGTTAGGGACCAATTGATTTTAAGTAAACACTCTGCAGAGGCGTACAGCGTTCTTATAAAGCCCACAAACTGTGGGCCAAAGCCGTACGCTTGCAGAGTGGCTATGAGGTAACCATGGTCCACCCTGTCAAACGCCTTCTCTTGATCTAAAGAGAGAAAGGCGAGTGACAGACCAGTCCTGCGAGAATAATGCAATAGATCCCGGACCAGAAAGATACTATCAAAGATAGTCCGGCCCGGGATCGCATAGGACTGGTCAGGGTGAACCAATTCTGCCAGCACAGACCCAAGTCTAAGCGAGATGGCTTTAGCTACAATCTTGTAGTCTGTGCTGAGCAGAGAGACCGTTCGCCAGTTCTTAATAAGCCGGAGATCCCCCTTTTTGGGCAGCAGGGCAAGTACTGCCCTGCGACAAGACAGGGGCATCTCCCCGGTCTCCAGGGCTTCCCCAAGGACCAGATGGAAATCAAGTCCCAGAGTCTCCCAGAAAAATTGGAAAAACTCTATAGTCAGTCCGTCCAGTCCTGGAGACTTCTCACAGGACATGGCACGGAGGGCTTCAGAGAGCTCTTGAAAAGATAGTGGTATATCAAGCCGCTCTCTTACACCTTCACTGACTGTGGGGAGCCCCTCCCATAGCACCCTGCAGGCGTCTGGAGAAATGGGATCCGGAGAGTAAAGATCTTTATAAAAGTTCCGGGCTCTATCCCGGATACTCTCCGGATCTGTAAGGGGGGCACCGTCTTCATCTAGAAGACAGGTGATGTGCCTACTGTTACCCCCCTTTTTCTCCAGTGAGTAGAAGAGGCGCGAGCCGCGGTCTAGATCTTTGAGAAAACCTAAGCGACTGCGCACGTATGCCCCCTTGGCCTGGTGTCGTTCCAGGTCACAGAGTACACTCTTCCTCTCTACATACTCGCTCTGCAGTGATTGGTCCCTACAAGTGAACAGCCTCTGCTCCAGATGGAGTACCTCCCCCCAGAGTGACTCCAACTCAGCTTCGCGCTGCCCACTCGCACCCTTGGTATATTCCTGACACAGAAGTCGCAAATGAACTTTGCCCACGTCCCACCACAGTTTTAACGTGGCAAAGTCCCCCTTGCAACCCCTCCAGTCCGTCCAAAACTCCCGGATCAATGTCACGAGCCCCTGGTCCTTCAACAAAGCATTGTTGAAATGCCAATAGGCGGCTCGTGGTGCTGTTGGAGTTAGCGCCACCGTCACAGACACACAGTTGTGGTCTGTGAACGGAGCCAGCCTAATGGCACAAGAACCGACTCGTGACATATAGTGACTAGATATATATAGTCTGTCGATCCAGGAGTGGGACACCAGACCGGCTCTCACCCTGACGTAAGTGAAACCGTCTGATGCCCCTGGGTTCTGCTCTCACCAGATGTCCTCCAGGGAGAAGCGGGCGATGATCTCCCACAGGGCTGACGCAGAAGGCGGGTACGGCTCTGGACTATTCCGGTCCAGAGCGTTGAGGGTGCAGTTGAAATCACCCCCGAGTACCAAACACTCATCTGCGTCAACCGTCTCCAAAAACTGGGACAGTCTGGCGAGGAACCTCACTCTCTCGGGCCCTCCAGCAGGGGCATATATATTAACTAGGTTAATGATGCTACCCTGCTCTCGGACCCGGAGGTGGATTAGACGGCCTGGGATAACAGCTTTCACAAGCAGCAGCTCTGGCTGAAAAGACTCTGAGAACAGGGTCACCACTCCACATGACGCCGATGTGAAGTGGCTGAAGAAGACCCTGCCTCTCCACTCCAGTTGCCACGAGGCCTCAGCCTCTGGAGTGGTGTGAGTTTCCTGCAGGAAGCTCACAGAGTACCCTCCCTGATATAAATAGGAGAGTACCTGGAACCTGCGGAAACTGTCTTGACAGCCATTGGTATTTAGCGTGCTGATGTGCAAAGCCATTACTGCGTGTCAGGAGTTGTGCGTTCCTCAGACCCTTGAGACTGCTGATAGGACACGCACATTTTATAGAATTTCCGGACGCGGAGATGCTCCGCAGTCCCAGAATTCTTGGCCCTAGTGCTGACCACTAGATATTGCTGGAGAGAGTGGAGAATAAACGACATATTCTTCCACCTCTCCAAGGCCAGCCGCACCTTCCTTTTCTTTTGTCCATGAAGGGTGCTCTCAAGGAATAAATCTATTTCCTTGACAGGGATAACCCACCCAGAATATGATGTTCCTTCTAGTGGGTCACCCCTGGGCTCCTCTTGGCTGAGGGCTTTTACTCCATCCTCCCCGGCTGGAGTCAGTTTCCTCAGCTTTATTCTCAGGGACCCCCTCTTAGATGATACAGAAGGAGTCCCTTTAGCACCCTTCAAGGTAAATAATGGACCCTTGGATTGCTGCTGCACCCCTGTAGCTTCAGGAGTGCATTCAGGGGTAGCTGGCTGGACAGCAGTGGCTGGCATGGCTTCCTTAATGGAAGCCTTGGAGGCTTTATATGCCTCCTCTGCCAGTTCCACCGCTGCTTGCTCAGCTTGGATGGCACCGATGTTAGGGTCAGTGGACGGCTGTGGAGGGTAGACAGGCTCTCCCATGATGTTAACAGGAAAACCTGTTTTATCACCCTCCCCCATTTCCACTTCCCCTTGTGCCACATCCCCCCTGACAGACAAATCCATGGGGTCCTGAATGGGGGTCATGCCTATATTCCCCCCCTCCAGTAGTGACTCGGCCTGGGGCTCTAACAAAGCCCGAGGTACGTCACTAGAGAGTGACACTGGAGGAGGAGACTGACTGGTGCCCTTGAAGCTCAGCACCTCAGGGACACTGACTACCCATTCAGCAGGGGCTTTGTTGGGACCCCCCTCAAAGGCCAGAGGCAGAACCTGATCTTTCTTGTCTACCCCTGCCTCACTTGGGAGACCCTCTTGCCCCTGCTTTTCCTCCAGACCCTTTTCCACATTAACCCCTATAGGGTCTGGAGAGAGAGATGTGTGGTCTGGCACCGGCTGGCTGAGCTTAATAACCGGGCCAGACAATGTCACCGGATGAGGAGGAGATGTTTTGTTCCTCTTCTTGCTTTTAGAGGGAGGTGCTCCACTATAGAGCACTTCCCACTTATCAGCAACCTCCCTGTTGGTTTTATGCTTCCTCTTCCTGGGGACGTCACTCCTGGAAGAGGAGCTGCCACTAGCTGCCTCCCCTGCAGAGGGCTTATTATCCCTCTGCTTACACTGTGCCCCCACACTAACTGATGTAATTATGATGGGGGCAGATTGGGACTTGGGAGATGCAGCTGTGACACTGGGAGGACCGGTGACATTCTTCCCCTTTTTCCCCGTGTCTCCAGTCTTGCTGGAGACCACAGACACAGATGGCTTTTTTGGGGAAGAAGGGGGTTTGGAGGCCGTGGTGGTGGCTTGAGGAACGGCCTCCTTGCCTGAGCTCTGTGGGGGGGCCATGACCCTTGAGGTCCCCGCTGTTATGGGCTCAGCGGGGATGGGTGCCGTACTGACGGAGGTGCCATTTGCTGGGGCTGGGGCATGATGCTTTACATTAGGACAATACCTACGTGTATGCCCCAACCCCTTGCAATGATAGCACTGCACCTCCGTAGTGCTGTAAAAAATCCTGTACAGCACCCCCTCAAATGGAACCCCAAAAGACCCCTCTATGTTTTCTGCGCCCTGAGGCAGGCACATTTGTACCTGCCTCTTGAAAGAGAGCACATGACGAAGTGCTCTCTCTCTGCACCCCAGGGGAATTTTAATAAATGGTGTTTTTACTTCCCCTAGGGTTAGCAGGTGGGGGCGCAGGAGGGAGTCTGGTAGGAAGGGGGCACATTAGAGAGTGTTACTTTTGTGCCCAACCCTTCCAGGGGTTCTATTGGGACATATAATCCCCCCACTGTGATGCCTCTCTGTACAAGAATGTGAGCAGCAGCCAGCGTACGGGTAAAGAAAACTGCTTTCCCGTACATTTTGCTGGCTGCTACTATAACAGAGGGGCTGATGACGTTAGCTGCAGCACGCAGATAGATATCAATGCTGTAGACCCCAGACATCTGACATTTAACCCCATGCTTCCTAGTGATCTGCCCCTCAGCCCCAGCGGTGGTATTACTGGGGCCAGCAGAAACCACCTGTGACCAGGTATTAGCCACAGGGGTAGGTCTGCTGGCAGAACCACCTTGAGCTGGGGCTGCCTTATCTGCCTGGGGCCTATGCTGTGCAGTGCTACAGCTAGGATTTTCAGGGGCCATTATTCCCCCTTTTGACCCCTGAGGCTTCTTAGTGGTCTTATCCCTCATGTTTAGACCCTTTTTTTTTAGTTTATTTGTTTTATTTATTTTTATTTTTTGTTTTATGATTTTTTACTGTTTTCTTTTTTTTTTAAATATAAAAGTGGGAAAAAGAAACAAAAAGACAAAACTAAGGGAAACAAAACTAAGGGAGAGAGAGAGGTGATGCTTGGCAGTGGAAGGGTTAATGGTCTGTTGCAAGGTGACTAATTGCAACAACACAGAGAACACAGAGTCTTTTTAACCCCTCTGTGTCTCTGTGTCAGATGTTAAAAAAAAAAAGCCTTAACAACAAAAAATCTAATTGTTTTTCCCCCCACTGCCTACAAAGATGTTACTTTTCTTCTCTCCCCCAAAACATAAAACCCAACACCAAACAAACAAAACTTCAACAAAACCTAATAAACTTTTTAAAAGAAAAAAAGTCAAAGTAACAAAGCTCCAGGAGTGAAGGTGTAGTGCTAAGGGAGGGGTGTGGCAAAGTATCCAGGAGACAGCTCACTCTCCTGGGATAGAGACTTGAGCCTGACTCCCAGAAAACTAAAACTTAAATTAAACTAAGAAAAACACCACAAAAACTCCCAAAAAAGAACAACACCGTGCACAAAGTGCTTATAAACAGAAAGGTGTTAAAATAAAACTTGTATTTGAGGGACTAAGACCCTAAAAAGCCTTTTGTTTGGAGCTCAAGCATGCACACAACATGCTCTCTGGCACAGTACTTGTAAGCAAGACACACACTATGGGTAGCGGTCAAGCAAATTAACTTTGATTGACGGTCAGGCAGATGCATTTAGATTTAAGAAAATAAAAGTTTGGGTTTTTTAAATGTGGACTGTTGGTACCAAACTAGATTGGATTGGTTGAACTTGGCACAGTACTTGTAAGCAAGACACACACTATGGGTAGCGGTCAAGCAAATGAACTTTGATTGACGGTCAGGCAAATGCACTTAGATTTAAGAAAATAAAAGTTTGGGTTTTTTAAATGTGGACTGTTGGTACCCCAAATAGATTGGATTGGTTGAACTTGGCACAGTACTTGTATGCAAGACACACACTATGGGTAGCAGTCAAGCGAATGAACTTTGATTGACGGTCAGGCAAATGCACTTAGATTTAAGAAAATAAAAGTTTGGGTTTTTTAAATGTGGACTGTTGGTTCCCCAACTAGATTGGATTGGTTGAACTTGGCACAGTACTTGTAAGCAAGAGACACACTATGGTTAGCGTTCAAGAAAATTAACTTTGATTGACGGTCAGGCAGATGCATTTAGATTTAAGAAAATAAAAGTTTGGGTTTTTTAAATGTGGACTGTTGGTACCAAACTAGATTGGATTGGTTGAACTTGGCACAGTACTTGTAAGCAAGACACACACTATGGGTAGCGGTCAAGCAAATTAACTTTGATTGACGGTCAGGCAAATGCACTTAGATTTAAGAAAATAAAAGTTTGGGTTTTTTAAATGTGGACTGTTGGTACCCCAAATAGATTGGATTGGTTGAACTTGGCACAGTACTTGTAAGCAAGACACACACTATGGGTAGCGGTCAAGCAAATGAACTTTGATTGACGGTCAGGCAAATGCACTTAGATTTAAGAAAATAAAAGTTTTTTTTTAAATGTGGACTGTTGGTACCCCAAATAGATTGGATTGGTTGAACTTGGCACAGTACTTGTAAGCAAGACACACACTATGGGTAGCGGTCAAGCAAATGAACTTTGATTGACGGTCAGGCAAATGCACTTAGATTTAAGAAAATAAAAGTTTGGGTTTTTTAAAAGTAGACAACTAGTAAACAATATTATATTGTATGCGTTGTGCACACACAGTATAAGCTGTGAGCCTGACACACACACTTGCAAGCAGGGGCTAGCAGGGAGACAGGCAAATGAAATTAGATTACACAGAAAAAAAAACAAAGAAAAAAAAATGATGTCATAGCCCTAAAAATGGCTTTTTGGGGTGCTGTGTTTACAGCAGAGATCTGATGAGTCCTTCAGCACTGCACTGGACACTGAATAAACTTGCCTAGCTATTGATTTTCCTATTCAATCAGCATCACCTACTCTCTACCTCCTCTCTGTAAGACTGCAAGTTAGTTATGATTCCAAAATGGCTGCTGTCCATGAGGTAGATGGCTCTGGAAGGGAGTGTATGCTGCTGATTGGCTGGAATGTGTCTGCTGACTGTGACATGCAGGGTCAAAGTTTGCTCAATGATAAAGTATTGGGGGCGGGTCGAATCTCGCATATGTTCGCTGTTCACCGCGAACGCGAACATGCTATGTTCGCCGGGAACAATCCGCCGGCGAACTATTCGCGACATCTCTAAAAGTAACCTCTCTTAGAAAACGAAGACATACGGGATCACATCCTGCGTGTACTCCCCCTCCCTAGCCTCTCAGATCCCATTCAAGGGGACTCGAAACTGCTGCCCATACAGGAACTCAAACGGGGTGAACCCTGTTGACTCCTGTGGTACCTTGCAGTATACAGAGATGAGGTAGAAGCTATTCCCAATCTCACTCCTGCTCCATAAAAGCAGGGAGGATTTGTTTCAGGTTACTATTGAAAAGCTCACGGAGACCGTTGTTTTGGGTAGATAGGTCGAGGACCTCAGGTGCTTGTTCCAGAATAGCCTCCATAGCTGCTGGGTTAGATCAACTATGAACTGGGTACCCCTATTGGATATAATCTCCTTGGTAAGCCGTACCCCGATGAATACAACCATCAAGTCTTCTACTACTGTAGTAGCAAGAAAAGGGGGTGTAGAGTAGAAAACTCGGGTGGGGCAATATCTTTTTTCTCCCCTGGTTCCCCGTTAAGGGGGCATCATGTTCCAGCTCTATCAGACAGCCTCTAAAATGAGTATCTGTCTCTTTGCTTTCCCTTTATCTCCCCCTACCTGGTGGATGTAACGCAGTACAATAACCCCTGATCCCATACATAATCTTCCACAGTATGTCCCTGCTTGGGTGCTATCCTTCACTAGCACGGCTCTTAGCTCTGCCACATTAGTCCATTGGAGGCCTTGCCCCCCCAGCAGGTAATGGACTTAACCCAGTTTCCTCTAGGATTGTTCCGTCCTCGTCCTCTGGTTCCTCTGGTTCCAATGCCTTCCCTCTAAATGAAACACACCATGCATATGTGTTGTAAACAGAGCATAATCTTTTTTTTTCCAGTACATCATTTTATACAGGTTTTACCCCAATCAGCGGTGGTCCACTTCCTTAGACAAACAAAGGTTTCACAATTTCTGCCTCTTAATTATCCCCACATGGACTAGGACTGGCTCCATGGACCATCACACACATAGCAAATCAACAAGTGGTAAAGTCTTTCACAAGGTCCTTATGGCCACTAAAATACCCCTTTGATTAAACTGGCTATGTGGCTAATGTCCATCCGGGTCCAGTAGAGAAACATCAGAGAGTTGGATTACAATACATGAAAGAGATAGCTAGCAGTGGATTATTTCTGGTGTCTATGTTTCATATATATTTATTGATTTTAATACTAATTGTCTCTTTGCAGATGACACAAAATATGTAACAGGGTGAAAATTCCATTAGATTTAAAATATTTGTATTAATATTTCAGAGTATGTATACAATTTTACTCAGAGATATATATTTGAAGATTGTTACCATTACATTTAAAGGGAGTTGGTAAGATATATAAGTGAGTAAGAGAATAATCAAAAGTCTGTTGAGAACCAGAGGAAATATCTAGCAGAGTCTGGAAATGAGGGATGGGATGCAGGTGGGTGCAGCATGATGGAAAAACTTACAGGTAAGGTGTAGCATTTAAAATTTGATTCTGCAAAAGAGTTTTATTTGCAGAGAGGGATGGTAGATGAAGAGTGGTAAGTGAGGAAGATAAGCCTTGCAGTTGTGTTTAGGATTGGAGAGAGTCAAGGTTGGTGAGAGGTATGCTATTTAGGAGGATGTTACGGTATTGCAGATGGGAGATGATGCAGGAGAGAGTTAGGATTTTTGTTGTTAGTGAGAAAGTCAGAATTATATTAGTCTTTTGCATAAATGAAAAGCATAATTATTAAAAATAGAGGAATGGTATAGTATATGACAGGGATAGGTAATATCATTCTAGGAGTAGCAAACACAGTGCTGGATTTCAGTATTTTGCTAAAGGTGAAGCAATCACTGTCTTAGACATTTTGATTGACTCACCGGTGCACAGCAGGGAGATCCAAAATGACAACACTCCAGGTTGGATGTGGCCTATTATTGGTATATGAGATGTAAAATGTAATGCTGATAAAAAAATAAAAAAAACTTAGTAGTTTCAGTAACCATAGGAAAAAAAAACACATTAACTGCTGCTCATTATTGTAAAAATACAATAATTCACTAAGTTTTGTAGGGACTGTGAAATGGCTCAGTGTGGCTGAAATGGAGGAATTCTTAGATCTGAACACATAGAGCCTCATTCAGTTAGGAGGCCACAAGTTCTGGGATGTAGGCTGTATGTCTGCGGGCCCGCAGCGCACTGGAGTTACAGTGCTATTCAAATCGGCAAGATTGCAAGTTAGGGGCCGATAGCGAAATTCATAAACCATGCCATTGTATGTAGCATTTGCGAGCTTGAACATGATTAATTAAGCAAGACCATAACTACTGATGCTGAAACAGCCAATAAAAAAGGAGCGCATCAGTATGATGGCCGTACAACATGGAGTTGACATGTCAATCAACTAGAGATTTGGGGTCTGATATGCGAACAGATCCGCAAACCCTCAAAGCTGAAATGAACAAAAAAATAAAAATTAATGAAGTCAATGTAAAAGTCCATGTGGGTGGCCTGATATGTATTAACTCATTGATTCCTCGGACTAATATAACCCTGAAAATTAAACATTACATTTTTTTATTTTATATTCCACATTTATGAGCTTGAGACTATTGTGCAATTAATTCTAATGTCTTAAATCGTGTTCCCCATCATTTACAGTGCAGTATTTTTATTAGCATTTAAAGTGCTCCGGACATGTATTTAAGCCCTTTGCGAGTCTTCCTTGGAAGCCGTAACTTGTGGTTCAATTTTTGCCACTTGAACCCTTGAAGGCTTGCTTAGCAAGGGGGAATCGGAGCAATTGAATAGTGATTTGTAATTTTAATGTTCGGAACTCTTGCTGCCGTGAAAGATCAAACGCTTGGAGGGGCATTAACTTTCAATGTTAACCATCACAACTAATCGGAGGCCGGAGGCCTGAAGCCAATCAGAGCCCGCAAAAAGATGCCAATTGAATTGCACAATAAGTTAAAAGGTGGGGGCTCTTGTCTTCTCTGGCAATATGAATGTGCCTCAAGGATGGAAAGGGAGGGTTCCGGTCTGGGTGCTAACTGAGGTCCATCGGATGAGATTGAAGTAAGCTCTTTATATATATATTTTAGGGAATAAGGGTAATGGAGGGGGGGGGGGGGTAGGGAGGAAAAGGGAGTGTGAAGATGGAAGCATGGAGATATATTCTCTTTTGTTTGTTTGTTTTTTCCTAAAAAAGTTCTTCATGACTGGCAAACCTAAAACAATTAGTGAAATTGTGGTTTAAAAAACATTTTCTATAAATGATGACATTTAAGAAAATACGAGCAGCATCTGCAAAGGCAAGTAAACTATTAGCATGTATTAAGAAGAGTATAGAATCAAGGGAGGCAAATATAATTCTGCCACTATACAAATCCCCTAGGATGCCCTCATTTGTAATATGGAGTACAATTTTGGGCACCACTTCATGAAAAGGACATTTTAGAGCTGGAAAAAGTACAGAGAAGGGCAACAAAACTAATAAGAGGAATGGAGGGGTGACTTTATAAAGAAAGACTAACGAAATGAAACTTATTTTCTCTTGAAAAGAGGGTCAGTACAAAGATTTGTCAAGGGAACTTTTATGCCAAGAGGTTTTCAACTGACAATAGGACATCCTTGAGGTTGGAAGTAAAAAGATCCCACTTTAAAGAAAGACAAGGGTTCTTCACAGTAAGGGTGGTTAATCTGTGGAATTCTCTACCAGAGGATGTGGGGACAGTGGATTCAATAGATAACTTTACAAATGGATTGGAAATATTTTTATATAAATAGTGCATTCAGGGTTATCCTGGATAATAAGAGAGGCAGTATTGATCCAGGGAGGAATCCAATCCCTGTATCTGGGGTCAGGAAGGAATTATATATTTTTTTTAACCTTTTGAGACAAATCGCAAAGTTTCACTGAGTTTGCCTTCTCTCTGGATCAATTAACAATTAACAATTTATCTGCATATTGCAGATCAGAGGAGATCTAAAAAGGTTGAAGTCGATGGACTAAAATTATTTTTTCAACCTCAATTTGATGTAACATTATGAAATATGAAATAATCCTTCATCAGTAGCAAACCTTAAAAAATAGTCACTTTCTTGTTTATTATTATTTTGATCATTAATTTGTAATATGCCACCATATTCCGTAGAGCTATACATAAGATAAGTTCAAGGCAACAGCAATATTAACACACTGCAAGGAATGAAGAGCCATGTCTTGTCTTGATTTGCTTTAGCAAGTGATCCAAATAGATATTTCAAAGTGTGTGGTCACAGATCTGTTTGGGCATATGCTAAATATTAGTATCATCAGCAATGTAGCCTAATCTACAAATAAATCAATCATGAATTCACACGTATCTAGCATGTCTCGTCTTGACTACTGCAATATCACCGCTCTCATCTCCAAATATTCCCCCACCCGCCATTTTCGCTATGCATATTAGTTTTTTTTCTGTAGCATTAGAAACATTATCAAGAATAAAATAAATCACAGCATTGAAATGAGTAAAAGTGGGGAAGAGGTGAGGCGTTGGAATAGTGTAGGGAGGGAGGAAACAGGAAAGAAATCAAAGGAAAGCAGAAGGTCCAGAACTTTTACAGCAGTCACTTTCATCACTTACACCGGGCTGAATACACAGCACAGTTTTAGTATAGAATACAAACATCCATCAAAGAGGTATTACAAAAACAGTTGTCAATTATCAATTGGTTTTTGGTGTTAAGGTTTCTATGTAAGGTTTTAAAATACAGTTTTTCCTTCATGTCTTTTAAAAATGCAGACCATTTCAGCATTGCAAAATGAGTTCCCTTACCCTTCACGAGCTCAGCTTGGACAGACATTTATCCATCACATGTCAGTATTCATTTTTTGGGTATTAATTAAAAGTACCTGTATATACTCAAGTATAAGCCAAGTTTTTCAGGTCTTTTTTTAAGGCTAAAAAGGACCCTCTCGGCTTATACTCGATTCACTCCCCCCGTGTCTCTCTAACCCCCCGTGTCTCTCTATCCCCCCCGTGTCTCTCTAACATCCCCTGTGTCTCTCTATCCCCCGTGTCTCTTTCCATCCCCCCTCCTCATCCTCAACCCCCCTCCTCATTCTAAACCCCCCCCTCACTTTTTTCCCCTCTTAATACCTCCCCCTTTCCGCTCACTTACCTGCTTCTGCTCCGGCCTCTGCTCCTTCCGTCTTGACCCGGCGCACATGTGACATCACATGCACGCCACGTCATTAGCATATACCGGGTGCCGGAGTGGGGGTTGAGGTTGTTGAGGATGGGGGGGTTGAGGATGAGGATGGGGGAGTTGAGGATGAGGATGTGGGGTTGAGGATGAGGATGGGGGTTGAGGAGGGGGTTGAGGATGGGGGGATTGAGGAGGGAGGATGAGGATGAGGAGGGAGGTTGAGGAGGGGGTTGAGGATGAGGAGGGAGGTTGAGGATGAGGAGGGAAGTTGAGGAGGGGGTTGAGGATGAGGAGGGAGGGTGAGGATGAGGAGGGAGGTTGAGGATGAGGAGGGCGGTTGAGGTAGAGGAGGGTGGTTGAGGTTAAGGAGGGGGTTAAGGATGGGGGGGTTGAGGAGGGGGTTGAGGATGAGGGAGTTGAGGAGGGAGGTTGAGGATGAGGAGGGAGGTTGAGGATGAGGAGTGGGGTTGAGGAGGGAGGTTGAGAATGAAGAGGGGGGTTGAGGAGGGTGATAAGGGAGGGGGGAAGAGACACAGGGAAGGGAGAGGGGAGAAGAGACACGGGAGAGAGAGGGGGGACACAGAGGGCACAAGAGGGACACAGGGGGCAGCACATTTCCCACCCTCGGCTTATACTCGAGTCACGCATTTTACCCAGTATTTTGTGGTAAAATAGGTGCCTCGGGTTATACTCGGGTCGGCTTGTACTTGCAATTAAGGTATTTTGACTGCAAAGGCCCAGAAATGCTAAAAATTGCATTTTAATTTCATGTCTTGCATGATATTGACATATGCAAAGATTTAGGACCAGAAGTCTGCTATTTTAGAACAGTTCCATAAGCAGTGGAGTAGGAAATGCTGAGAGAGAACCGCATTTTATACACGTCTGCTGATCATTTATTATGTATCACAGTAACTGATTATGAGCTATAATTCGTTTTCTGTAAATAATGCAGTGGCAGGTATATCTTTTTTTTATAATGTAATTGTTTCCCATAAATCAATAGTAGGATACAGTTTACAGTAACAAATCACACAAAATGCAAATATATAGTTATCAAGTATATATTACATTTTTGTTAAATGTGAAATTTATGATATTTCTGAAAAAAATAGATGAGCTAAGCACAAGGCAAAAACGTTATTCGATAACAGTGATCAGAGCAAAAATAATAGTAACAGAATATTACTGTAAAAGAGAAAAGTCTTTCTAATTCTATATTTGTAGTTGATTACTTAAAATTCCAATAAATATATGTATACACAATGCATGAGTGCTCCACTGTAGCAGGAATAACAAATAGTTTCTTCAACCTTAAGTACTATGGGCCCGCAACTTGATAGTTGTAGGCCGTATGTCTGCGGTGTGTTACCGGCTCCCATTGGTCTCTGATTACAATGCTATTCAATTGCAGGTTACTGTCACAAAGCTGAAACCGTAAACCATGCACTGGTTCAGAGCAGATCAGGGCGGGAACATGATCAATTAAGCAAGCCCGTAACCTCCCATTTCTAATTAGCCAATATAAAATGAGACTGTCATTCTTATGGCAGTAAAACATGGAGGTTACATGTCAATCAATTAAGTTTGGGGTCCGATATGACATAAGTCTTACAAACCCTCATCTAGAGAATTATAAATGAATGCTAATACTGTTCTAGTCCATATGGGTGGTCTGATATGTATTAACTTATTCATACCCGAGATCGATTTAGCCCCAAAATGAAATATAAAAATAAATTAAATTTCCTGCCGAATTGCGAGCTTGAGACTGTTGTGCAATTAATTCTAATGTCTATCATCACTTTCCCCATTATTTAGAGTGCAGTATTGATTCTTTATTTGCATTATAGTGCTACGAACAGGTGTTTAACCCCCTTGCAGGTCTTCTCTAGCACTTGTAGGATTTTCTCCTTCTTTTGCCATTTACAGGTGTAAAAACATTTGCGGGCTTGGGGAAATTGAGCAATTTCGATTTGCGATTTTAGCCATTTTAGATTTTAGTAACTCTTGTGAAAGTGAAAGATCAAAGGCTTAGGGAGGCTGTAAGTTACGGGTTTAACAGGTAACATTTTCAAGGCCTTAACTCGTAACTCGTTTGGAGCCCGGAAAAAGATGCCAATTGAATAGCAGATTACCTTGCGACCTCACTTACGTAAAATGAGAAAGCTCAATTGAATCGGACTCTATGTAACTATGGAATTTTAAATTATTTGTCTCTGAAAAACTTATCACATAGAGCCTGATTCAATTGAGTTTTTTCTTGTTACTGTAGCCCATAAGTGAGGTCACAAGTTATATAGCTTATATAGTGCCTCATTCAATCCTTGCAACTCGCTTGCAGATGGCCGCATGTCTGCAATTAAGTTACAGGCTCTCGTTCCCCTCCTTTTCTGATGCTATTCAATTGGCCAAGGCTGAAACTCGCTGCCCAAGATCCGAGATCAGAAACCCAGGTTTCCAAAGTAAGCAGAGCTAGGCTTGAAAATGCAAGTCTGGAGCTATTGCTTACAATCAGCCAATAGGAAATGAAACCGTCATCATGACGGCAATAAAACCTGCGAGTGCTCCAGCAGGCTCCCTATATAAATAACCCTTCTCCAGGGGTCCCCATTGGCACCACGCAGGATCCCCACATTAACCCCATAATGCGGGGGTGCCGATCAGGACCCCCTCAGGGTCCCCACATTAACCCTTGCAGCCTGGGTCCCCGCTGCATTATAAAATATAAAATTCCCCACCGTGGGTCCTTAAAGGGCCCGTGGCACACTAATGCCAAATACCGGCTCCAGGGGTACGGTAACATTAACCCCCGCCAATGCTGGGGGACCCTATCGGGACCCCCGTAGTGTCCCCGTTGGGACCCCCCACTGCAGTTAAAGTGTTAACCCCTGCAACGGGGGTACTTCAATCAAGTACCCCCATGGCACCTAAAATGAACAGTGTCCTCAGTTGTAACCCCCACTTCATTTAAAAATTAAGATTTCACATTTCCTGACACGGGGATACTACAAGTACCCCCTGGCACCTTTAAATTAACTCCATAACTCATGGGGGTCTATCTAGACCCTCATGCGCCTCTAATTAATCCTTTCAGTCACATAAGGGTCTATACAGACCCTTATGGGACCATACTTTACCTCTATATTAACATATAAGTTCCATGAGGGTCCTCCAGGACCCTCATGACATAAAGTCGAAACACTATACTATTAACCCCCTCTACCCTCTTAACTCCAATCTACTCTATTAACCCCCCTCTACCCTGTCAACACCCCTCTACCTTATTAACCCCCCTCTGCCCTTATTAACCCTGCTCTAGACTATTAAGACCCCTCTAGACTAATAATTCCCTTAGATTATTAAACCCCCTCTAACTAATAAACCCATCATCTAAGTAATACAGCAGGGGTCCCAATTGGGATGCCCGCTTCAAGGTTTAATGTGGGGACTCTCTTGCAGTCCCAATGGTTGTTGCCTCTGCTTCAAGTTTTTTTTATTTACGGTGTTATGAGCAATGGGGACATTTTAGGGAGCATACGTACAGGCTTCTAAAGCCCTTGCGGGTCCTCTCTAGCACATGTAGGGCTTCGTCCTTCATTTGCGTTTTGCAAGTTTGTATACGTTTACGAACTTAGAGAAATAAGGCAACTGAATAAGGATTTGCGATTTTAGCCAAGCAAAAGTGACAGATCAAAGGCTTCCAATTTGTGTAGGCTATGAGTTTGACGGCCACGATTTTTGCAGGGCCGTCACTTGTAACCCGATCCAAGCCCTCAAAAATACACCAATTGAATAGCAAATTTGCCTGCGATTTCACTTGCATGCCCTCGGATCTCAATTTTGGTAATTTGAATGAGGCTCATAGTCCTTGAGTACTTTTGTATAGAAGCCAATTAATAACCACTATAATGGTTATTAAAATGGTTTCAACTATAATAGTTGTGGTAGTTACGAATCGTCGGTCATGCCATGTTAAAAGTTACGGGCTTGCGCATTTTGGCGCTCATTGCGGGGCTTGGGTTGAGCGAGTTGGAGCTCATCGCGAGGCCAACACAACTTTGCTGCAATGAGCGCCTTCGGTGCTCTTTACAGATCTCACAATTGTGGCCTTTGAGAGTCACTCCAAGGGTCATCTGTCCCATCATAGTTGTTATTTGCCCGAGGACGCTCCACCAATGGAGGATGGAAAGAGTTTGACATGGCACATGGCGATGCCCGCGAATAGCGCCGAAGGCCGTAGGACTTTGGTGCTGATCACAAGGCATGCAAAACTTTGAAAAGAATATGAATTTAACTAATTTATTCTTGGTAAAGATCGTTTGTATACATGTGCTCTATGCCATGTTGGCCAAAATGGTATCATTTAGAGTGATTTTATGGACAACAGCTTGTTAAGAAGATTTGTGGGGTCTTGGATGTAGCTGGGAGGGCTTAAGCATATTTTATACCCAGTCAGAGAATTTTTTTATCAGTTTTCAAACCCCAAATATTATGAAAAATCTTTTGTTCTCTTACTTGTATGTTTTAAGAATCCCATAGAAATAGTCTATTTTGGGGGTTTCTGGTATTAGGTTCTGAATATTTGTATATATAGGTGTGAGATAATGCGCCTTTTTTTTAATATACATTTTTGTGGGATATTCTTTAGTTTGCAGCAATGCCTTGGATCAGTAACCCATTGTATGTGCATCTCCTTTACTTTAATCTGAGCTTCTTCCTAACACTGGCTCCTATTCAATTGTCCAAATCGGAATGACGGGAGCCCATAATGGAACCCGCAAATAGTAGCTACTTTTAGCTATTAACATTCCAAATGTGAGTTACAGGCTCAAATGCACTGCAGATGTCAAAAAACGTGACTCCGTCTTATCTCCTCCTTTGATGTTTCAAGCCTGTAAGTGTTACCAGTAATAAGACACAAAATACATGTTCAATTACAACAATTCAACAAGCCCCAATTGCCTTCAATCCCGTAAATGGCAAATGTATAAAAAAAAATGATACGAGTACTACATTGGACTCGCAAGTTTAAACTCCGATGTCATGATGATGGTCTCAATTACTATTGGCTCTGTCTAAAATGTAACTTACGGGCTTGCTTAATTGAGTTCATGGTTTGAGTGTTAGGGCTGTGAGCATGTAATTCCAGGCTTGAGTCAATTGAATACATCTATATATGTAAAAAAAATTAGTAACCCACAGCCAAAATATCGGTGTTGGTCTTGGAATTAAATAGGTGCCACTGTCTGCTGATAATCATGCCTTTGCTCCGTTTTCCTTTTTTTTTCCGCTTCTTGACCTAACCTGTTTCATACCCTCTTTTTTATTGTTTCTGGTGACGTAGTGTCAAGTTTCAATTTCATTTGTGAACCTAAGTCTGAAGAAGGTGCCATTCTTTCCAGAAAGCTCACTGCATTAGACATTAAATGTATCATCTTCATGCCACTTTTATTATTTTATGTTTTTTTTATTGCTTCTGGATAACATGGTACAATCCTCTCTCAAAGCCTAGTTTGTAAATAGTCTCACAATATGTTTTCTGACTTGTGACTCATGACTCATTGGTCAAACTAGTTCCAGATAGCATTTGTAACAATGTAAGCGGACTCCATGAACAGACAGTCAAAACTCACATTCACATACTGAATTATGCTCTAATTATGTTACTTACGCTGACCTCTGACTGTGACCTAGTATGGACAATATATGGCAGTGTACTGTACATGCTTGTTCGCCTTGTGTTCTTACTCTCATTGTTTTTGTGTTAAGGTTGGTTGTGTAGAGTTAATAGGCATAGAAGCTTCTACAAATAGATGGAACAGCAGTGTTTATCAATCTTCAACCTACCACCCCACTATTAGTATGATGGATACCAGGACTTAACCACCAGAGTTTCCATGACATTAAATTAACATCCTCAGCTCCCTAGGTGTTTTTTTTAAACAATCTTTTTATTGAAGACATTACAGATTTTTTATAACATGTATACACTTCCTATACATAATGTAATGTATGAGTCGTGGATTATCTATTAACAATATGCTAATACATTTGAACATTGAAGTCTTAGTTTTCTAGATTTCAGTGCCAAATACCTAGGAGCATTCACTCCTACCTTTGTAGCTATACCTTTTCCTGTTTGCTATAGTCGGGGTAATACAATTATAATAAACAGCAATATAATTTTGAGGAACAAAAAGAAGAAATAAGAAATTAGAAAATGGTCTGACCTGGCCAGTGCACTTCTGAGCGCACGCTCCACCTCCGAGGACCGTTTCCATTACCCCACCAGCTCCCACATCCCTTTATATGGACAGCTGTGTATTTCTGTACAAGTTACCTTTCTATAACCCTACACTGCTATGCTGTGTTGGGAGTCCAGCCATGGAGACCAAATTGCCAGGAATAAGGGAAATGAATCCCTCAATTTGTAAGTTATCTTCTCATTAATCATTACATAGTTAACCTTATGGATGACCTCCTTTATGCTAAGGTTAAGGGTTCTCCAACTCTTGGCTATATGGTTTTTAACTGCCAAACAAATGACTTGTATAAGTTTGTTTAGGGGGTAGTTAGCGTATCCATAAGGATACGTAGCAAGCAGGTCTCCACAGAGGGTCGTATCAGGATATTTGGAACTTGATATATCAATGTGAGGGATTGCCTCCAGATTTTTTTTGCTGTCAGGCAGGTCCACCATGTGTTTAGGAAGTCTCCTGCTATTTGGCATCCCCTAAAACATTTGTCAGTATTTATAGGGATGGCATGCATTCTCGTGGGAGTCAAGTACATCCTCTGAAGGACCTTTATCGACACCCCCAATAAATTATAAGTTACAGACCCTCTTGTTAAGTGAGTAAAGGCTTCCTTCCACTTATTAATTGTTATTAATTGGAATTTGTAAAGTTCTAAATAAATAAAGATTTTTTGGTAGGACATTCATTTTAAAGCAAATGATACGTCCTGTCCATGACAGGTGACCTCCCTAGGTTTTAAGGTCCAAGAATGTTAGTTTAATTTTTTTAGAATTGTATGCCGATCACTCCCTCATGCTTCACTTGGGGTGAGGGTGATCACCATGCATTGGGGTGTGGGGAGGAGATGGGGAGGAGATGGGAGAAAACCCACATCCAGTTAAAACACTTTTTTTATTTATATACATACAAATCCCTCTGATCAGCCAATAACATCACCCTTTATATCCCCCCAAAAATTTTAAATATTTCAGTTCTTGTATTCATTTTCCTGGGGTGACAAAATGACAAGCTGTGATGATTTTTTTTCTATTGCAAACTAAAGTAAAATCAAACTGAATAATGAGTTAGAAGCTACTGAACTGTTTTTCTAAGTGCAGCCTTCACATCCTTATTTCTGAAGGTATAAATAAAAGGGTTTAGCACTGGAATAATGACAGTATATATAAGGGAAAGAAATTTGTCATCTTGGCTGCCCTTAGGTCTGACGTACACAATGATGGCTGTGCAATAAAAGAGTCCAGATACTATAAGATGGGAAGAGCAAGTGGAGAAGGCTTTCTGTTTTCCCTTTGCACTTTTAATCTTAGAGATAGTGATAATGATGTGAATGTAAAATGCCACAATGATGATGAATGGCAAAACAGTGACAATGACGGCTGTTATACTTGTAACAATGTTGCTGATATATGGGTCGGAGCAAGCCAGATTCTGCAATGGTGCCAGGTCACAGAAGAAATGGTTTATCCTATTAGGACCACAAAACTCCAAATGGGCTGTGAAGATGATGGGAACAAATGCAGTAGTAAGACCAATAATCCATGGTAGAATTGCCAACTTGATACAAAATGTGTGGCTCATTATAGCTGAATATCGCAAAGGATTGTTGATAGCCAAGTTTCGATCAAAGACCATAACCACTAACAAATAACATTCTGTCACTCCCATGGTGATAAAAGTGTACATCTGGATAAAGCAGCTAATAAAAGAAATTCTCTGGTCAGCCATAATGAGATTAGCCAAGAGTTTAGGAACTGTATCAGATACAAACATAATTTCTAAAGCAGCAAAAGTACTAATAAAAAAATACATAGGAGTATGGAGAGATTGGTTAGTCTTTACTAAAATAATGATAATGATGTTCCCAGTGATACAAATAATGTATGTTATTAGTATTACAATGAAAAGTAAAATCTGGTAATGTTGAAAGTTGGAAAAAGCCAGTAAAACAAATTCTTGTACCACAGTCTTGTTAACATTTTCCATTAAATATTACAAGTAAAACTGTGAGAAATAAGGGATCATTTTTGCACACGAAGGTCCGTTGTTAGTTATTTTCTTGCACTGCAAAAATAGAGAATATAAGACAAATCTTTATATGTTAGGATTAGTCAGTAATTGTAAATTGTTCAACAATGACCCACATAAGCATCAAAAAGATTATTTGTGTATATCAGTGCTATGTAAAAATAGCTTATCTGATTAAAACATTTTTTTTTAAAGTTATTAGAACAATAATGTTGGATATATATATAATGGTTAATATTACAATAAATATAAATATATATATATATATATATATATATATATATAAATATATATATATATTTATATATATATATTTTTGGTCTGTTACCTAGGTGGTTTGCTCCATTAAGATTATAAATTACATGGCTATGTTTCCTTTCCAGATGCATAACTTTACACGTATTCATATTAAATCTCATCTGCCGTTTAGATGCCCATTCCTCAATTTTATGTAAATCCCTTTGGAGGAAAAGCACATCATTATCTGATTTAATTACCTTACACAACTTTGTGTCATCAGCGAAAATGGAGACACTTCTTTCCAGTCCCAATAAAATATGTTAAAAAGAAGAGGACCTAATAATGAACCCTGAGGAACCCCACTTACCACATTAGTCCAATTGGAGTAAGTTCCATTTACAACAACCCTTTGCTTCCTGTCTTTTAGCCAGCTCTCAATCCATGAGCAGATATTTACTGCAATTCCTGTATCCCTTAGTTTGCCAAATAGTCTCCCATGTGGCACTGTATCAAAAGCCTTTGCAAAATCCAAAAAGACTACATCCACTGAGTTGCCTTGATCCAGGTTCCTACTAACCTCCTCATAGAAACTAATTAGATTTGTTTGACATGACATATCCCTCAAAAATCCATGTTGGCTCCACCTTATAATCCTGTTCAAATAGACATATTCTTGAATATTATCCCTTATTAACCCTTCTAAAAGCTTCCCCACTATAGAAGTGAGGCTCACTGGTCTATAATTCCCCGGATTTGTCCTTGCTCCCTTTTTAAATATAGGTATCTACTTTTCTCCAGTCATCTGGTAGAGACCCTGTGTTGAGGGAATCTTGATAAATATAATATAATAGTTTGGGTATTACAGAACCCAGTTCCCTCCCTTGGATGTATTCCATCAGGACCCGGTGAAGCTGAACTGCTGGTCTGATTTATCCAGTTTATTTCAGGGTAATTAAAATCTCCCACTATTAGAACTTTCCCATGCTTAGCTGCATTTCCAATCTGTAACAATAATTGTATTTCCTCACTTTCAGCTATATTTGGGTGGTTATACCATACTCCTACTAATATTCTTTTGGAAATTGCTGCTCCACCATTTAACTCTACCCACAAACATTCAACATTACTGCTAGTTCCATCATAAATATCATCTCTGACTATAGGCTAAAATTCAGGCTTAACATACAGACAAATCCCTGTCTTTCTGAAATAGGTTTTAACCATCTAGATTAACAGTCCAGTCATGAGATTCATCCCACCACATTTTGGTAATGCCTATTAAATCCCATTTTTCATTAATTGCTAATAATTCTAACTCTCCCATTTTTCCTTTTACTTAGTAATACCTCACTATTGACTATGCTACTCCTCCCCTATGAGTTGTTAATTCATCCCTTATACCCTCTACACCTTCTACCCCATTACTTATATCTAGTCCCTCCACCCACCTACTAGTTTAAAATCTCCTAAAGTCTTTCTACCATCCTATCCCCTAGCACAAAAGCTCCCTCATCATTAAGGTGCAATCCATCCCTGCTGTAGAGATTGTACCGAAGAGAGAAGTCAACCCAGTTTTCTAAAAACCCAAACCCCTCCTTAGTGCACTACATCTTTAGCCATGCATAAACCTCCCTAAGCTCATTCTGCCTCCCTGGGCTAGCACATGGCACTGGGTTTATCTCAGAAAATACTACCTTAGAGGTCATTGCCTTGATCTTATTACCTAGTTCTCTAAAGTCACTCTTTAGGACACTCCATCTTCCACTAACTTTGTAATTGGTACCAATATGTACCAAGACTGCTGGTTCATTTCCAGCCCTTCTAAATAATTTTTCTGCCCAATCCACAAGATGCTGAACCCGATTACCCAGGAGACAGCAAACTGTTTGATTGCTGGGATCTGGGTGACAAATAACCCTGTCTACCTTCCTAATAATAGAGTGCCCAACCACCAAAACCTATCTGTTGCTCTGCCTATTCTGCTCTCCCACTCCTCCAGTAAGACTGTTCTCCTGGCTGTTAGAGGGAACAGTTCTATCTGGCATTGCCATTCCTGAATGGACATCCCCAACAGTTTCATTCAATCTGGCAAATCTGTTGGTGTTTGCCAACTCAGAACTGGCCTGCCTCCTCCTGTTCCCCCTGATTCTCCTTCTAACTGTGACCCAGCTACCTCCCTGGACATCCTCACTAGCTCCAGCTCCACCCTCCATGTAAGGCCCAGTTAAAAACTGTTCTCAGTGAGCACCTGCTCCCTTTCCAGTGGAGCAATAGCACTAAGTGCTTCAACTCCACTCTCCAGATCTCCAATTTGAGCTTTCAGAGAGGCAACATGTTCACACCAGAGGTATGGACCCTGGATCATCTGTTACAGTATTGCATACATATGACAGGATGTATACTGAGTGAGGTTGCCACTGGACTAATTCATAATTATTATTATTGTCTAGAAAAATGCAGTGGGGAAATAAACAAGAATAAAAAATAATATATTTGTATAAAGTTTTATAAAAAAAAAAATATATATTTTTTTTTATCCCCCTTTGCACTATAAATCCCCCCCTTTTCTTTGAACTTCCTTCTTTTATTTAAACCCCTACACTTTTACTAGAATTGCACTTATACTAGAAGTGTTCACAAGCTCACAAGTTCACCCCTTCTCCTGTTTATATTAACTTCTGCCTTCTCACCTGGACACAATTACTGCACTCTGCAATTTATCAGCCTTTACTTGCAAAAAGTAAAATATACTTGCAAACAGCCCCAAACAGCACACAAACCTTTATACTAGTTTAACAGAGTCAATCCACACCCCTCTCACCTGGGCACAATTAGTGAACTCTGCAATTTATCAGCCTTTACTTGCAAAAAGTAAAATCCACTATATATATATATATATATATATATATATATATATATATATATATATATATATATATATATATATATATATATATTATATATATATATATATATATATATATATATATATATATATATGTTAGGAATAATTATTTTAAATAATTATATTTGAAGAAAATAAAATAAATAAATAGAAGCAAAACTGTATTACTCATGTTCATAATGTAATTCAATTTACCCTGCTCAAGATTATTAAATAATATAATTTTTTATGACCCTAAATGTGCCTGCTATAATTTATTCATGAAACTAATTTCGGGCTCTTTCACAATCTACGGCTTCATTGGGCTTGAAAAGATCCTAGATCAATCCATCCCCAGTAGAATCGTGAGGTGTGTTGTACCCCTGCGCGGAGGATATGAACCAGTATCCGGACAATGACTACCAGGGAGCACCAACCACAGGAAAACAGGAACTGTAGAAGGTACCGACTGTAATTATAGAACATGCTAAGAGGCAGTTCAAACCTGTAAACACCAAGTCTAACTCAAATGATGAAATGGTTATAAAGTTGCAGATTTTTTTTGTCATCATATTTGTGACAACTAAATTTTTTATATATTTTTTACCATTTTATTCACAGCAATAGAATGATTTCATGGTACAGATATAAGATAAGTGGCAGGGTGATTGTTTCTCTTATTAAAGTTTGCTCTATTCATAACCTTATCTGTCTGGTCAAGTAACAAGGAACCTTGGACACTGAGAATATCTCAATAATTGTGTATTAAATCAAGACGCCTACATTTGGACATTTTATTACAGAAAATTAATTTTGTGTGTCTGTCTGGTAAAGCAGGAAGGAAACTTTGAAACTGAAATTTAGCAACTAATATCCTCATTAGATCAAATCTTCTCACAATAGTTTAATATTCTATAACAAAAGTCTTAACTTCAGTAAGATTTAATGGAGCTTATTCAAAGTGGCTAAATATTATGCTGATATTTAATGAATTTGAAAAATAACATAGAACATTGTTATATCTATCTTGAATAAACGTTGCTTTTATGAGAAATGTGCATGAAAAAAAACACCTTTTCTTTGTGGTATCTGAAGGAGGACACTTATGGTACTTAATGCTACTTATAACTTTTCAAAGCACATATTTTACAATAAAAAAGCCTTGGTGTCAGACTATGGTGGTGAAACTGTACCTAATACACAGGTACCAACTGCTCCAGTCTTTCTTATATAAAACACATGACACTTATGTTTTTTTAAATCTCAAACCAAATTGTCACTTTAACCCTTTAAGTATTTGTTATGTCAGAAGATTTAGTATATACACAATGTGAGGGGACCCATTTTTCCAGCAGTTACAATACAGATATATATAGAGTAACATTGAACACATTTAACAATATCCATACCATCATGGCTGCAACAGTCCCAACATCCATGTGGACATGACACAATACTTTATAGTGGTAAAATTGTACTATACAACATTACACAGAACTGCATTACATATAACACTGCTAGGTATCATACAAATCTAACAAAGATTTTGCTTACTTGGAGCCACAATCAATTCCAAGCCCGCATTCGATCGTCTCCGATTGCGATGCTATTTAATTGCTCAAACCTGCAAGTTACTGGCCCAAAGTCGAAACCATAAACCATGCACTTGTTTGGAGCAGTTAAGGGTGGGAACATGATCAATTAAGCAAGTCCATTACCTCCCATTTTGAATCAGCCAATAGAAAATGAGACTTTCATTATTACGGCAGTAAAACATGGAGGTTACATATTAATCAATTAGCGTTTAGATGTCTGATATATGATCGGACTCGCAAAACCTACAAAATAAAGAATTATGAAAATGAATGCCAATACTGTTCTAGTCCATGTGGGTGGCCTGATATGTATTAACTCATTGATACCCGAGATCGAGTTAACCCCAAAATGACACATACAAATAAATATTATTTCCTGCCGATTTGCAAGCTTGAGACTGTTGTGCAATTAATTCTAATGTCTGTCATCTCTTTCCCCGTTATTTACAGTGCAGTAGTAATTTTTTTATTTGCATTTACAGTGCTACGAATAGGTGTCTACCCCCTTGCGGTTCCTCTCTAGCACTTGTATGATTTTCTCCTTGATTTGCCATTTATAAGTGAAAGATCAAAGGCTTCTGGAGACTGTAAGTTACTGGTTTAACCATCGCAATATTTTCAAAGCCATGACTAGGAACCTGTATGGAGCCTGCAATAAGACACCAATTCAATAGCAAATTAGCTTGTGACCACACTTACTGTCTCCCTGATCGCCCAAAAGCTCAATTGAATATGGCCCTTGGTCTTTGTTACAGACAAATCTTCAGCAAAAATGTTCTGTCACAGACAAAGGATTATATATTGTGTAAATAATCATTATTTCACTGATTAAACATGTATTACATTTTGCAGTATTGACACTTGGGACACATATTCCCTTTGATATTAAAATGTCTCCCACTGCAATTATGCAACAACATCCCTAATGGTCTCACACTTAACACGCTCAGTTCTTGTTTACTAGTAAGTAAGTAAAAATTACATTATAAAACTAAGATATAGTTTATTGTAATGATGACCTCTGCACTTACAGAAACTTATACACTGTCACACAAAAAATAGATTGTCTTTAGTGATGTCGCGAACATCAAATTTTCGGTTCACTAACCGCGGACGTGAATTCCATCAAATGTTTGCGAACGAACGAACATCGGCGAACCGCCATAGACTTCAATAGGCAAGCGAATTTCAAAACCCACAGGGACTCTTTCTGGCCACAATAGTGATGGGAAAGTTGTTTCAACAGGACTAACACCTGGACTGTGGCATGCCGGAGGGAGATCCATGGCAAAACTCCCACAGAAAATTACATAGTTGATGCAGAGTCTGGTTTTAAGCCATAAAGGGCATAAATTACCTAACATTCCTAAATTGTTTGGAATAACATGCTTTAAAACATCAGGTATGATGTTGTATCGATCAGGTAGTGTAAGGGTTACACCTGCTTCACAGTAACAGACCAATCTCCCCGTTTATTGCACCGCAAACAACCGCAAACAGTCCCTTTGCACAACCGCAAACTCCCCATTTGCACAAGGTTGGATACCAAGCTAGCCATGTCCAGTTCCTTGTCCTCACTGATGTCATTAAAGGGCTCTTCCTCCGCCCAGCCACCAAGGGTCCCCGAAAGGGGACAACAAGCCCCCTGGGGTGCCTGCTGTGTTTGGTCTTCCACCTCCTCAAAGCCACCTTCCTCCTCTGACTCCTCTTCTTCAGACTCCCAGAGTCTGGGGGCTTCCACTGTCCAGCATGGAAGATTATTCACAGGTCAGAGTCTGGGGGCTTCCACTGCCCAGCATGGAAGAATATACACAGGTCAGAGTCTGGGGGCTTCCACTGCCCAGCATGGAATATTATACACAGGTCAGAGTCTGGGGGCTTCCACTGCCCAGCATGGAATATTATACACAGGTCAGAGTCTGGGGGCTTCCACTGCCAAGCATGGAATATTATACACAGGTCAGAGTCTGGGGGCTTCCACTGCACAGCATGGAATGTTATACACAGGTCAGAGTCTGGGGGCTTCCACTGCCCAGCATGGAATATTATACACAGGTCAGAGTCTGGGGGCTTCCACTGCCCAGCATGGAATATTACACACAGGTCAGAGTCTGGGGGCTTCCACTGCACAGCATGGAATATTATACACAGGTCAGAGTCTGGGGGCTTCCACTGTACAGCATGGAAGATTATACGCGTTGCCTCTGTCTGCATTATTATAAGGTGTGTACTGTTAAGTAGTATTATTCCTATCGGTTTAATCCCTGTTATGTTACCTATCAGGGGACGTGTATATGGCATGGATTTTTGGAAAAGGGAGATGGAAAAAGATGCTTGGTCGGACCTCCTACTTCGAATTTGGGGCACTGCGCATGCAATCTAAGGTGCCACCAGATAGGAGTGGTGTATTAAGTTGTACTACTCCTTCCTATCAGTTTAATACCTGTTACGTTACCTATCAGGGGACGTGTATATGGCATGGATTTTTGGAACAGGGAGATAGAAAAAGATGCTTGGTCGTACCTCCTACTTCGAATTTGGGGCACTGCACGTGCAATCTAAGGTGCCACCAGATAGGATAGGTGTATTAAGTTGTACTACACATTCCTATCAGTTTAATACCTGTTACGTTACCTATCAGGGGACGTGTATATGGCATGGATTTTTGGAACAGGGAGATGGAAAAAGATGCTTGGTCGGACCTCCAACTTCGAATTTGGGGCACTGCACGTGCAATCTAAGGTGCCACCAGATAGGAGTGGTGTATTAAGTTGTACTACTCATTCCTATCAGTTTAATACCTGTTCTGTCACCTATCTTTCCTCCCAATAGCACATCGGTCTTAAATTGGTTCTCCAAAATTTGTAAAGATAAACCTCTATCAAGGGGGATCATTGGGCCGCTTTACAAATATAAAACATTTGTTACTGGTTGAAGCAATACTGTAAAAAATAAGAAAAATTATTAACCTAAAAAGTAAAAATAAGAAGGAATAGCCAGCTAACTTTCACAAAATGTCTCTATTGTAAATATGTATTTTTGCACAACTGTTATGCAAGACTGTTCAAAAATGCTTTATTTTTCATTACATGCTGTACGCCTTCTAAAATAAAATAATTTAAATGCAAAAATTATGTATTGTTGCAGCGACCAGAAAAATGGATGTTAGTTTGCCAGGCAGAAATTGCCCTAAAACATTGCGTCTTGAACCCAAGTTGGTGGCGGATAAGTCACTCAAGTCATCCGGCATTAAGGGATAAAATTCAGCAGCGTGTGGATCATTATTAGCTCAAGGCAGCTCATCTATCAGGCCTTTTTTAATCGAATGTATCGCCCACTGTCAGTCCCTTCGGGATCCATTCCTCATTCATCTTAATAAAGGTGAAGTAATCTAGACTTTTTTGACCTAGGCTACTTCTCTTATCAGTGACAAAAAATCCTGCTGCACTGAAGGTGCTTTCTGACAGGACACTTGAAGCGGGGCAGGACAGAAGTTCTATGGCAAATTGGGATAGCTCAGGCCACAGGGCAAGCGTGCACACCCAGTAGTCAAGGGGTTCATCGCTCCTCATAGTGTCGATATCTGTAGTTATGGCGAGGTAGTCTGTTACCTGACGGTCGAGTCGTTCTCTGAGGGTGGACCCGAAGGGCTGTGGCGATGCATAGGACTTAAAAAGCTCTGCATGTCCTCCATCAACAACACGTCTGTAAAGCGTCCTCTACTTGCCGGCGTGGTCGTGGGAGGAGGAGGATTATGTTGTACGCTGTGTAAAGCATACTTTTTAATTTATTTTGGTAGTGCTGCATCCTTTCCGCCTTGTGGTAAATCGGTAACATTTCAGGCACTTTTTGCTTATACCGGGGATCTAGTAGCGTGGACACCCGGTACAGGTCGTTCTCCTTCATCCTTTTTATACGAGGGTCCCTCAACAGGCACGACAGCATGAAAGACCCCATTTGCACAAGGTTGGATGCCGAGCTAGTCATGTCCCGTTCCTCTTCCTGATCTCACTGAAGGTATGTTCTTTCCCCCAGCCACGTACAACACCATGGGTACCAGATAGGTGACAACGAGCACCCTGGGATGCCTGTTGTGGTTGGTCTTCCTCCTCATCCTCAAAGCCACATTCCTCCTCTGACTCCTCTTCCTCACAATCCTCTTCCAGCGTTACCGCAGGTCCAGCAATCGATGCTGATGAGGCTGTGATGATGACCAAAACTCTTCCTCTTCCTCTTCAAGCTCATCTACGGCCTGATCCAGCACTCTTCGCAGGGCACGCTCCAGGAAGAAAACAAATGGTATGATGTTGCTGATGGTGCCCTGGGTGCGACTGACCAGGTTTGTCACCTCCTTAAAATGACGCATAAGCCTACAGGCATTGCGCATGAGCGTCCAGTAACGTGGCAAAAAAATCCCCAGCTCTGCAGAGGCTTTCCTAGCACCCCGGTAATACAAATACTCGTTAACAGCCTTTTCTTGTTGGAGCAGGCGGTCGAACATTAGGAGTGTTGAATTCCAACGTGTCGGGCTGTCTAAAATCAAGCGCCTCACTGGCATGTTGTTTCGCCGCTGGATATCTGTAAAGTGAGCCATGGCCGTGTAGGAACGCCTGAAATGGGCACACACCTTCCTGGCCTGCTTCAGGATGTCCTGTAAGCCTGGGTGCTTATGCACAAAGCGTTGTACAATCAGATTACACACATGTGCCATGCACGGCACATGTGTCAACTTGCCCAAATTCAATGCCGCCAACAAATTTCTTCCGTTGTCACAAACCACTTTGTCAATCTCCAGTTGGTGCAGAGTCAGCCACTGATCCACCTGTGCGTTCAGGGCGGACAGGAGGCGTGACACTGCCGTATCCGGGATGTGGAATAGTATCTGTGGAGCTGGGGGGGTGCCGTTGATGTGGAGCAAGACATAGCAGCAGCAGAAGAGGACTCAGCTGAGGAGGTTTGGAAGAGGATGGAGTAGGAGGAGTAGAGGAGGTGGCAGCAGGCCTGCCTGCAAGTCGTGGCGGTGTCACCAACTCCTCTGCAGAGCCATGTATTCCATGCTTGTCAGCCGTCACCAGGTTTACCCAATGAGCAGTGTAGGTGATATACCTGCCCTGACCATGCTTTGCAGACCAGGTATCCGTGGTTAGATGGACCCTTGCCCCAACACTGTGTGCCAGAGATGCCATTACTTCCTTTTCCACAATCGAGTACAGGTTGGGGATTGCCTTTTGGGCAAAGAAATTTCGGCTGGGTACCTTCCACTGCGGTGTCCCAATAGCTACAAATTTTTTGAACGCCTCAAACTCCACCAGCTTGTATGGTAAAAGCTGGCTGGCTAAGAGTTCAGACAAGCCAGCTGTCAGTTGCCCGGCAATGGGGTGACTTTGTGACATTGGCTTCTTACGCTCAAACATGTCCTTGACAGACACCTTACTGTGGGCAGATGAGCAGGGACTGCTCAGGGCGATACACGGAGTGGCGGATGGTTGAGAGGGGGCAAGCAGGGCAGCAGTGGTTGACATGGCTGAAGATGCTGGACCAGGAGGAGGATGGCGGCTTTGACTTTGTGTGCTGCTTGTAATGATGTGTTGATCCCATAGGCGTTTGTGATGTGACATCATGTGCCTTCGCAAAGAAGTTGTACCTAGGTGGGTGTTGGACTTCCCACGACTCAGTTTCTTTTTGCACAGGTTGCAAATGGCATCACTGTTGTCACAGGCAGACACACGAAAAAATTGCCACACTGCTGAGCACTGCAATGACAGCATTCTGGTGGTGGCAAAAGCATGCGTTGACTGGCGTGCTGTCTGGCTGACCCCGGGTGCCGATGCATGCTGTCTGACTGTACCACTAGCTACTTTTGACGATCTCCCGCTGCTTCCGTCTCCTCCTCCTCTCTGTCTCCCCATCTGAACTTTCCACCTGTTCTTCTTCTCTTATAGCGGGCACCCATGTGACATCCACTGACGCATCATCATCATCAACCGCTTCACTTGTATCTGACAACTCAACAAAGGAAGCAGCACCGTGTACAACATCATCATCATCATCAGACCGTACGTCCATGAGTGTAATGCTGCCTGACTGGGACATATCCCTGTTATCTACATCCTCTGGCACTAATGTTTGTGCATCATTCATTTCTTCCAACGGATCTGTAAATAACTCTGCTGAAGGATCAGGTGAAGCGGCTGTGGTGCTAGTGTTGGTGGTGGCGGCAGGCGGGCGAGTGGTAACTGGAGAGGTGCCAGAAGCTAAGCTGGAGGAGGATGGTGCGTCTAGGTTCCGAGCGGAAGCTGTAGAAGATTGGGTGTCCTGTGTTAGCCAGTCAACCATGTCCTCAGAACTGTTCAAGTTCAGGGTACATTGCCTCTGAAAACTAGGCATTACTCTAGGGCCAAAGGGAATCGCAGCACCACAACCACGACGGCCCCTGCGGGCTGGCCTGCCTCTGCCTGTCATTTTTTTTATGATTAGTGGTACTATGCGTGCAAGCTACTGTGACACCAGATATAAGTGTCACTGCGCACTGGCAAAAGTTGGCAGACTAGATGCAATAGGCCTCACACACACGCCTGTAGAAAAGGCTACTGATATTCAATCGATTACAGTAAAAAAAGGGTTGTTTGATTTTACTGCACACTATGGTTGCACTAGATATGAGTGTCACTGCGCACTGGCAAAAGTTGGCAGACTAGATGCAATAGGCCTCACACACACGCCTGTAGGCAGACTACTGATATTCAATCGATTACAGTAAAAAAACTGTTGTTTTATTTCACTGCACACTACGGTGGCACTAGATATGAGAGTCACTGCGCACTGGAAAAAGTTTGCAGACTAGATGCAATAGGCCTCAAACACACGCCTTTAGGCAGGCTACTGATATTCAATCGATTATAGTAAAAAAAGGGTTCTTTTATTTTACTGCACACTACGGTTTCACTAGATATGAGAGTCACTGCGCACTGGCAAAAGTTGGCAGACTAGATGCAAGAGGCCTCACACACACGCCTGTAGGCAGGCTACTGATATTCAATCGATTACAGTAAAAAAAGGGTTGTTTTATTTCACTGCACACTACGGTGGCACTAGATATGAGTGTCACTGCGCACTGGCAAAAGTTGGAAGACTAGATGCAATGGCCTCACACACACGCCTTTAGGCAGGCTACTGATAATCAATCTATTACAGTAAAAAAAGGGTTGTTTTAGTTCACTGCACACTACGGTTGCACTAGATATGAGTGTCACTGCGCACTGGCAAAAGTTGGCAGACTTGATGCAATAGGCCTCACACACACGCCTGTAGGCAGGCTACTGATATTCAATCGATTACAGTAAAAAAAGGTTGTTTTATTTCACTGCACACTACGGTTGCACTAGATATGAGTGTCACTGTGCACTGGCAAAAGTTGGCAGACTAGATGCAATAGGCCTCACACACACGCCTTTAGGCAGGCTACTGATATTCAATCGATTACAGTAAAAAAAAAGGTTTTTTGATTTCACTGCACACTATGGTTGCACTAGATATGATTGTCACTGCGCACTGGAAAAAGTTGGCACACTAGATTCAATAGGCCTCACACACACCCCTGTAGGCAGGCTACTGATATTCAATCAATTACAGTAAAAAAAGGGTTGTTTTATTTCACTGCACACTATGGTTGCACTAGATATGATTGTCACTGCGCACTGGAAAAAGTTGGCACACTAGATGCAATAGGCCTCACACACACGCCTTTAGGCAGGCTACTGATATTCAATCGATTACAGTAAAAAAAAGGGTTGTTTTATTTCACTGCACACTACGATTGCACTAGATATGAGTGTCACTGTGCACTGGAAAAATTTGGCAGACTAGATGCAATGGGCCTCACACACACGCCTTTAGGCAGGCTACTGATATTCAATCGATTATAGTAAAAAAAAAGGATTCTTTTTTTCACTGCACACTATGGTTGCACTAGATATGAGTGTCACTGTGCACTGGCAAAAGTTGGCAGACTAGATGCAATAGGCCTCACACACCCGCCTGTAGGCAGGCAACTGATATTCAATCGATTACAGTCAAAAAAGGGTTGTTTTATGTGACTGTACACTACGGTTGCACCAGATATGAGTGTCACTGTGCACTGGCAAAAGTTGGCAGAGTAGATGCAATAGGTTTCACACACACGCCTGTAGGCAGGCAACTGATATTCAATCGATTACAGTCAAAAAAGGGTTGTTTTATTTCACTGCACACTACGGTTGCACTAGATATGAGTGTCACTGTGCACTGGCAAAAGTTGGCAGACTAGATGCAATAGGCCTCACACACACGCCTTTAGGCAGGCTACTGATAATCAATCGATTACAGTTAAAAAAGGGTTGTTTTATTTCACTGCACACTACGTTTGCACTAGATATGAGTGTCACTGCGCACTGGCAAAAGTTGGCAGACTAGATGCAATAGGCCTCACACACACGCCTGTAGGCAGACTACTGATATTCAATCGATTACAGTAAAAAAGGGTTGTTTTATTTCACTGAACACTACGGTTGCACTAGATATGAGTGTCACTGCGCACTGGCAAAAGTTGGCAGACTAGATGCAATAGGCCTTACACACTAGCCTGTAGGCAGGCTACTGATATTCAATCGATTACAGTAAAAAAAGGGTTGTTTTATTTTACTGCACACTACGGTGGCAGCAGATATGAGTGTTACTGTGCACTGGCAAAAGTTGGCATACTAGATGCAATAGGCCTCACACACACGCTAGCAGGCTGGCATATGCAATTAGATTACACAGAAAAAAGTAATAAGATAAAATAAATAGGGCTTTTTGGGTTACTGTCCTTGCAGCAGATAACAAAGGAGTCCTTCAGGTGTGTAGTTAAAGCTAAATACAAAGCCTGGCTATCTATTTCCCTATTAAATCAGCAGAAAAAAATAATAAAATAAAATAAATGATGTTCTAGCCCTAAAAAGGTCTTTTGGGGTTGCTGTCCTTGCAGCAGATATCAATGGAGTCCTTCAGGTGTGTAGTTAAAGCTAAATACAAAGCCTGGCTATCTATTTCCCTATTAAATCAGCAGAAAAAAATAATAAAATAAAATAAAGGATGTTCTAGCTTTAAAAAGGGCTTTTTTGGGTTGCTGTCCTTGCAGCAGATATCAAAGTAGTCCTTCAGGTGTGTAGTTAAAGCTAAATACACAGCCTGGATATCTATTTCCCTATTGCAGCTACAGAATGATTCTAAAATGGAGGCTGTCATACAGATGGAAGGCTCTGGAAGGGAGTGTATGCTGCTGATTGTCTGGAATGTGTCTGCTGACTGTAAGGTGCAGGGTCAAAGCTTCCTCAATGATAAAGAATAGGGGGCGGACCGGAAAGTGCATATGTTCGCCGTTCGTTGCGAACGCGAACATGCGAAAATCGCTGCGAATAGTTCTCCGGCGAACTGTTCGGGACATCACTAATTGTCTTATCTATTACTGTTAGTTTGCAAGGTTACAGTCTTGTAAGGTGCTTTAGGGTGTCAAAGCACTATGTACGTTTGGTTTTACGCTCAAAGACAGGGTACTCCATAATATTAATAATAATAATAATAATAATGATAAAAACAATAATTGGTTGTAGGGAAAGGAGAAACTTTTGTCAGTAATGATTGATTTTAGTTAGTGATGGCGTTAGTGAATGGAGGGCTCACATTCCAAAATTAGGGACCTCAAGTATCTTTTCCATATTCCTCTCTCTCTCCTTTTACCCCAGGCTTCAATTGGTAGTGTTGGGCACTAGAGATGTCGTGAACAGTTCGCCCGCGGACTATTCGCCTCGATTTTGGCATGTTCGCATTTGCAGCGGATGGCGAACACATGCGCTTTTGGTTTTGCCCCCTATACTTTATCATTGAAGAAACTTTGACCCTGCACCTCACAGTCAGCAGACACAATCTAATTGCATATGCCTGCCTGCCAGCATGTGTGTGTGACAGGCTAACACCTAACAGCTTATATTTTGCTTATTTTCACTACTCATACCTGGTGGTGTACCATACATTGAAAACAACCATTTTTTTCCTGTAATCTAATTTCAGTTGCCTGCCTGTGTCAGGCTCACAGCTTATATTGTGCTCAGTGAAAATAAAAAACACTTTTTTGACTGTAATAGATTGAATAGCAATTGCCTGCCTACAGTCCTGTGTGTGAAGCCTATTGCTTCTACTCTGCCAACTTTTGCCAGTGCACAGTGATACGTCAGATCTGGTGCAACCGTAGTGTACAGTGACATAAAACAACACTTTTTTGACTGTAATAGATTGAATAGCAATTGCCTGCCTACAGGCGTGTGTGTGAAGCCTATTGCATCTACTCTGCCAACTTTTGCCAGTGTGCAGTGATACGTCATATCTGGTGCAACCATGGTGTAAAGTGACATAAAACAACACTTTTTTGACTGTAATCGATTGAATATGAGTTGCCTGCCTACAGGCGTGTGTGTGAGGCCTACAGCGCCTACTCTGCCAACTTTTGCCAGCTCACAGTGACACTCATATCTGGTGGCACCTTAGATTGCACGCGCAGTGCCCCCAATTTGAAGTGGGAGGACCGACCAAGCATCTTTTTCCATCTCCCGCTTCCAAAAATCCATGCCATATACACATCCCCTAATAGTGGACGTAACAGGGATTAAACCGATAGGAATAGTACTACTTAACAGTACACACCTTATAATAATGTTTGCCTGGTTCGCCCGTTCGCGAACATTAGATGGAAGTTCGCGTCCGCTGTTCGTGAACCTAAAATTTGATGTTTGCGACATCACTATTGGGCACCTACACTGAAATGGGCCACTATGCTTTGCACCTACAATAGATCTACCCTTAATTTAGGTGACATACCAATGTTAAATATGTCAGATAATAATATATCACCTGCACCTTGAAAGTGGTAGAAAGAGTGATGAGTACCATTGAGTGTTTTGAGATGTCAGTGGATTTTGCGTGGAGCAAGTACATTAGTTATAGTGAAGGACTAAATTGATGGTCCATGTTTTAATCAATGCCGGTATTGGAGTAGAGAAACCAAGTCTACAGATAGAAAATATTATATATGGAGCACAATATACAATTTTGATAGAGTATATTTAGAAGCAAATACATTTTCTTTTTATGAGTGGAGGGATAACATTTGTAGGACATATAGTATCATGGGGAATATAATTATTATTATTATTATTATTGCCGTATATACTCGAGTATAAGCCGACCCGAGTATAAGCCGAGGCACCTATTTTACCACAAAATTCGGAGTTAAATGAGTGACTTGAGTATAAGCCGATGGTGGGAAATGTGCTGCCCCCTGTGTCCCTCTTGTGCCCTCTGTGTCCCACTCTTGTGTCCCCCTCTCTCTCCCATGTCTCTTCTCCCCTCTCCCTTCCCTGTGTCTCTTCCCCCCCTCTCCCTTCCCTGTGTCTCTTAACCCCCTCCTCATTCTCAACCTCCCTCACCCAACCCCTCTCCTCATCCTCAACCTCACTCCTCATTATCCCTCCTCATCTTCAACCTCCCTCCTCAACCCCCTCATCCTCAACCCCCTCCTCCTCAACCCCCTCCTCAACCTCCCTCCTCATCCTCAGACCCCCTCCTTATCTTCAACCCCCTCCTCATCCTCAACCCCTCCTCAACCTCCCTCCTCATCCTCAACCTTAACCTCCCTCCTCATCCCCCCTCCACAACCTCAACCCCACCATCCTCAACCCCCTCCTCAACCTCCCTCCTCAACCCCCACATCCTCAACGTCACATGCACGCCACGTCATTAGCATATACCGGGTGCCGGCGGTTTGAGAATGAGGAGGGGGGTTGAGGATGAGGAGGGGGAGGGAAAGAGACATAGGGGGGTTAGAGAGACAAGGGAGGGGTAGAGAGACACAGGGTTTAGAGAGACATGGTTGGGGAGAGTGACTCGAGTATAAGCCGAGGGGACCCTTTTTAGCCTTAAAAAAGGGCTGAAAAACTCTGCTTATACTCGAGTATATACAGTATATTTTATTTGTAACGGGCCAACATATTCCATAGACCTTTACAGGGGTTAAGTACAGGGCAAAAACAAAATTAACACATAGCAAAGAATGGAGGGACCTGTTTTTAAGCCTAAAATCAAACATACAGCAACTCGATCGGAGTAAGCCGTATGTCTGCGGGCCTGATGTGAGCCCGCAGCAGGCCGAAGGTAAAGTGCCATTCAATTGGCCGGGGCAGCAAGTTCCAGTCCGATAGCGCATATCGTAAACCTATGCTATCGAAACCCAGCCCTGAAATACCAGGCAATTCTGCCCATAACAGGAGAAACAGCAAACCCCAGATGCATTTCGGCCTCTGTGGTAAAAGAGGTTGCTCTCTGAGTAGGTAACCAGACCTATGGGACAAACCTACTTCATCTAATGTTCGTTCTCAGATTGAGCACCTCCAATTTTGTTGTTGTGTATGCAAATTACCCTTAGGGGTTTTTCACACCTAAAGGTGATAGGGGGTACCAGATGTGGACTCCTTGCTCACTGTGACTTAGGGAGTACAGCTGCACCTCACTGACGAGGCACACAGAGGTCAAAACGTGTCTTGGGTTTGCTGTTTCTCCTGTCCAGGGTAGAATTGCCTGGTATTTCGTGGCTGGGTCACTCTTTTGAGTGAGACCAGACTAATATACTACAGGATATTTCTCCCTGTTAAGGGCACAAGTGAGCTAAACGAGGCTGCTCTCAGAGTAGGTAACCAGACCTATAGGACAAACATACTTCAGGTATTGTCCATTCTCAGATTGCGCACCTCTAATTTTGTTGTTATGTGTATTAAAAAAAAAATCAATTAATAAAAGAGTAGAGAGAATCAGGGATGATTAAGGTAGCTACTCAAAACCAGAAGAAATAGCTAAGGCCTTTCAGGACTATAACTATAAATTATATAATCTGAAGTAAAAATAAAGATTATGAGAAACCAACAATATCAGAGATTAAAAACTTTCTGGACCAGTTAGAAATTCTAAAATTTCAGAATCTGAGACACAGATGTTGAATGAGGATATTACAACTGAAGAAATGTCTTCAGCTATAGAGGAATTAAATATGTTTACGGCCCCAGGGCCAGATGGGTTCACAAATATTTATTATAGAACCTTCGGTGGTGTATTGATTGATCACCTTAGATGTTCAATCAAATTAAAACTGAAGGGAAAGTGCCCATGGAAATATTAGAAGCAAAAATTATTACAATTTTGAAAGCCGATCAGAACTTAGTAGAGTGCAAAAATTACAGGCCAATTTCTCGAATGAATTCTGATATTGAGATCTATGCAAAAATCCTAGCGAATAGATTAAACAAATTGATTCATATATTAACTTCAACATATCAAACAGGGAGGCAAGGGTCAGACAATACTTAGAGGCTTATAGACCTCATCTCCTTTTCCAAATTACCGTATATACTCAAGTATAAGCCGACCCGAGAAAAAGCCAAAGCACCTATTTTACCACAAAATACTGGGAAAACTTAGTGACTCAAGTATAAGCCGAAGGTGGGAAATGCGCTGCCCCATGTGTCTCTCTTGTGCCCTCTGTGTCCCCCTCTTCTGTGCCATCTGTGCCCCATTCTTGTGTCCCCCCTCTCTCTCCCCTGTGTCTCTTCCCCCTCTCCCTCCCCTGTGTCTCTTCCCAGATCCCTCACTCCCCTGCGTCTCTTCCCCCTCTCTCCCCTGTGTCTCTTCCCTCCTCTCTCTCCCCTGTGTCTCTTCCCCCTCCCTCCCTCCCCTGTTTCTCTTCCCACTCCCTCCCCTGTGTCTTTTTCCACCCCTCCTCATACTCCCTCCTCATCACTTTACCCCTCTCTAATTACCTTCCCCTCTCCCTTTCCCCAGCCGGAAGATGCGCGGAGGAGCAGCTGATGGAAGGTAAGAGAGGGTTAAGGGAGAGGGGGAGGTAATTACAGAGGGGTAAAGTGATGAGGAGGGAGGATGAGATGGTTGTTGAGGAGGAAGGATGAGGAGGGGGTTAAGGATGAGAAGGGAGGATGAGGAGGGGGGTTGAGGAGGGAGGATGAGGAGGGGTTTTGAGGAGGGAGGATGAGGAGGGGGTTGAGGAGGAAGGATGAGGAGGGAGGATGATGAGGATGATAAAGGAGGGGGAGTGAAAGAGAAACAGGGGAGGGAGAGGGGGAAGAGACATGGGGGGTAAAGACACGGGGGGGAGACACAGGGAAGAAAGAGAGTTGCAGGAGCAAGGTGACTCTAATATACTAAAGCCGAGGTCTTTTTTTTCAGCATTAAAAAAAGGGCTGAAAAACTCGGCTTATACTCGAGTATTTACGGTAAATAAAATACCAACTAATTTTTTATCATTAGACACAGAAAAAGCAGTTGACCGAGTGGGGTGGGAGTATATGGAACTAACTCTGTCAAATTTTGGACTAAGATAATTTGGATCACAAACTATAAAGATCTTGTTCTCATCTCCATCAGCTTTTGTGACAGGTGCAAGTTTTAAATCATCTAAATTTACAATGACTAGACAGGGCTGCCCCTTTTCCCCTGTAATTTTTGCTCTACTAATTGAACCATTCGCTGAAGCAATGCGTAAGTCAACCTTGGTTAAGGGAATTAAAATTGGGACAGTGGAACATAAAGTTTCTTTATATGCCGAAGATGTCATGGTGACGATTACTGATCCTATTAATTCCCTATTTCATTTACAACATATTATAGAATGGTTCGGGAGAATCTCAAATTATCACATATATAGTTCTCAGCAGCAAAGTTAAAACTGCGCAATGTTAAAACAGCGAAGCGGGAGCCGCAGTTGCAGGCAATGAGAGATAAAGGCGCTCAATGCGCTGGTGGAGATGAGCACTATTGGCGCTCATCCCTATGACCCTGGACGATTTAGGCAGTGAGCGCCGAAGGAGATCATTGCGCTGGTGGAGATGAGCGCCATAAGGCGCTCATCCCTACGACCTGCGGGACTATAGATCAACATAAAGCTCAATTATCTAATTCACAGTGCAAGCCCCATAGCAGTTTTAAAAAATCTCGTAACAAAAATTTCAGCCCGTAACACTTTGCAAAAATCAGCACCCCGGAAAAAATTTGGACTTTGCAAAAAAAACTTACACACAGCACGGGGGGACTGCCAGGACATCTGGGAGTGAGGTTGCAAGCGAATTTAAGCAGAATTTGGCAAGTTTCTGCACTCGAAAATCGGCTAAGCGAGAAAAAAAAACGGCAGGTGAAAAAAAATGAAAACAAGGCTACTCGACCCCGAAGCCCACAAAAAACTGCCGGCCACGTACGACTTTGCCAGCGAAGTACAAGGTAGAAAAATACACTATTAGGAAGGATGGAAAATTCTTGAGAACTGCGTAAGACATAGACTAACTTGCTTTTCAAATGGAGGTTCTCCCGTCTAAACAAACAATTTGCCCTCACGCACACAGCCTACATACACTGCACACTTAGCACATTGCTAATACTTTCTGTTCAGATAATTAACAGTCTCCCTGTACATTTAAAAAAATACGCCAAACAGATTGTTCGCTCTTCAGGATATTTATTGCTGGATATTAAGTACAAATAGATAACATATATTCATTTATTAATTAATTATAGTAAGATATATTCATTTATTAATTAATTATTACATCTCATATTTTACACTGCCCTTTCTTTATGAATAATGCTTATTGGCTGACAGGGATAGGACACTCAAATCAGTTAAATATTTAAATCACTTTATTATGCTCTGACACCTGATACATTTTCGCCAGGCGACACGAGGGACTAAGGCGCTCTATGCAACATGCAAAGGCCCTCATTGGACTGCAAAACCTTGCAAAGTGAGGCAAGCAGTTGAGGCATGCACTGATCACTGTTGGCGGCCCATAGGGCAGCAACCTTGAGCCTCACAAAGCGAGGCTTGCCGTTGCCTCGCAAAGGGAGCTGACATGTAGGACTTAGGGTGATATGAGTGCCGGAGGAGCTCATTGCACTGTGAGCCTTGCGAACGAGGCGAGCAGTTGAGGCATGCAGTGATCGCCGTTGGCGACACACATGAATTAGGATTGCACTGCGAGCTTTGTGAAGCGCTGCAAGCAGTTGAGGATGCAGTTATAGCCATTGGCGGCCCATAGGGCCTCAACTGTGAGCCTCGTGAAGCAAGGCGAGCCTTTGCCTCGCAAAGTGAGGCAACACACAAGACTTAGGGTGCAATGAGTGAGGCGAGCAGTTGAGGCACGCAGTACACTACCATTGTGTGACAAACAGCATTTCCACACTTTTTTATTGCCCGTCATTTTTGACGGGAAAGTGGCTAGTAAGCTTAATATTGTTTAAACAGAAACTTTAGCATTGAATGTGTCAGGAAAGGATCTGGTGGAATTGAAATCAAAATATAAGTACTCATGGAAAGAGAATAATCTTAAACATCTTGGAATAATCTTAGATAAGGATATTCAGTCTCTGATCACAATCAATTATTGGAACCTACACCTGAAGTTATCTGAAATCTTATATTTTTGGAAATATAGTCATTTGTCATTATTAGGAGGTATAGCAGTCATCAAGAGGACACTTTTACTCAGGTTTAATTATTTGTTAAGATGCATACTGTAGTGGAGATGTAATATTACACTCAATATCTCCACTGGTAGACTGTAAAATACCCAAGGGAAGCACTGTACAGTCTTATAATCCCAATGTTCCCATACTGGACAATACACAGTTGGAAGTAAAAAAAACACATAATTTATTTTCTCACACACAGATATCTAAATATATCCTGGGAAAAAAGGAAATCAACACAGGTAAATAAACACATGCCCATATTTGGCCACACAGTACAGAGAGAGAGAACAATAGTTGCGGTCACATCAAACATCTCCCGGTGCCTAGCTGGCTACTCTTAAACAATAACAGGCATTACCATATAGTACAGAGACTGATAGGATTATCCCTCTCTTTGCCCTACCTATCTCCACAAGGTCTACCAGATAGCTACCAAGTAATTTCCATGACCCTGGCAGGGCAAAGCTTAACCCTTTCCCTGCCGTACCCTCTAGCTTTGTGTCTTACACCCTGCTCTCTGTATATTAACACATATCAATAACACAATATCTTTGTAATAAGACTAGGTGACTGTTTTTTTGCCACACATCTCCCCCCGTAACCATTAGCCGGCATACCCAGTCTGATCCCAGTGGATCAGCTTGTGGATGTCTGGGGGTGTCCTCGATGGATCAATTTTCCAGTTCAGTTTGTCTGGATAACCTGTCAGCGTTGACATTTTGCTTTCCAGGGTGACAGTGCATTGTAAAGTCAAAGCACTGTAGAGCTAGACTCCAGCGATGCAGTCTGGCATTGTCTCCTGCCACCCTGTTGAGCGACACTAACGGGCTGTGATCTGTGAGTTAGGAAAAGGTTTGCCCATAGAAATACGGCTGTAGCTTCTTGAGTGCCCAAACCACAGTCAGGCATTCTTTTTCCATGGCGGCGTAGCTTACTTTTCGGGGTAATAATTTTGTGCTTAATTAAGCCGCCGGGTGTTCACCGCCATCTGCTCCGTCTTGGCTGAATACAGCCCCCAATCCAAACATAGAAGTATCTGTATGAACAAGAAAGCGTTTGGTGGGGTCAGGAGAAACCAGTACAGGGGCCTTGATTAGAGCAGTTTTCAGTTGCTGAAATGCATGTATACACCCCTGGGCTCAGACTACCTGCCTATGTAGGTTCTTATGGGTCAAATCAATAAGGAGCTTTGCCAGGGCACTATAGTTGGGCATAAATTTGAGATAATACCCTGCTGTTCCCAGGAAAGCTAAGACCTCAGTGTTCGTACAGGGAGTCGGCCATTTGGCTCCAGCCTCTATCTTGGCTGGTTTTGGTTTTTGCTGACACTACCTACTCAATGGCCGAGGTACTGCACTTCAGCCATCCCTATGTGACACTTACTAGTTTTGAGGGTCAACCCTGCTTCCCTGATACAATCAAACAATGCTCCTACGTGGGTTAGGTGTTCTGACCAAGTGTCGCTGTAAATAGCTATATCATCCTGGTAGGTGCAAGCGTACTCCTGGAACCCGTCCAATAGCCGATCTACCATCCGCTATAAAGTTGCATTTTTCATCCCGAAAGGCATTACTCGAAACTGGTACAGGCCAAATGGTGTGACAAATGCCGACTTGGCTAGTGGAATTTGCCATTGGCCATTTTGCCTAAAATTTTGTCTATCCTGGGTGTTGGATAGGCAATGTGTAATTAAGCCTCCTATAGTCCACACAGAATCGTGTCATTCCATCTCGCTTTGGTACTAGCACTACCCGAGATGTCCAGGGACTATCAGAATGTTCAATCTGTTTACGCATATTCTACTTTACAGATTCAGGGATGGGGTAGGGAGTTTGGCCTAGTGGTAATTGGCCGGGGGTGTCTACGATGTGAGTGGCCAGAGGTGTGTACCCAGGCAGATTGGAGAAGGTGGCCCCCTTGGCCCTGATTAACTCCTGTGCCTTGGTACACTCCTGTATGCTCAGCCGCTCTCCTAAATGTACCCCTCTGAGGCCATCTGTCTGGTCACCTTTTTCTAAGAGGTCTGGTAGAGAGAGGTTCTCAAAATCTTCAGAGGCTGGGGTGCAAATAGCCTCCACATCCTCTGTGCGCTCATGAGAGGGTTTTAGCATATTCACATGGAGCATGCGTCTTCCCCCTTCTCCTGAGCATGGGCCAATCACATAGGTGGTATCGCTTTTTTGTTCTACCACCCGGTATGGGCTCTGCCAGGCGGCCTGCAGCTTGTCTTTGCGGACGGGTTTCAAAATCAATACTTTTTGTCCCACTTGAAAGCTGTGGTTCATGGCTCCCCTATTCTACCATCGGCACTGACATTGTTGGTCCTTTAACTCCAACACATATGGGACGATAGGGTTACCAGCTGAGCTAACCTCTCCCTCTCAATGCTCTCTTATTAAGTCTAAAGGGCCTCTCACCCTTTTACCGAACAGTAGTTCAAAGGGGGAGAATCCGGTGGATTCTTTGGGCACCTCCCTATATGCAGATAGAAGGTGGGGCAGAAATCTTTCCCAGTCTTTCCTAGTGTCTGAGAATGTCTGGAGAATTTGTTTTAGCATCCCATTAGACTGGGGGTGGTATGCAGAGTTTACTACAGGCTTAATTCCGCATAGTCTCCAGAGTTGGTGGGTGACTTCAATGGTAAATTGGGTGCCCTGATCTGAAATAATCTCTTGGAAAAATCTCATGCGTGAGAAAATCTGCATCAGGGCATCTGAGACCGTCTCAGTGTGGACATTGGTCAGCGTCACCGCCTCTGGATATCTAGTGACATAATCTACTACGGTCATGATGTATTTCTTGTCCAAAGGGCACGGTCTAGTTAGGGGCTCTACCAAGTCTAAGGCCACCCTGCTAAACGGTTCTTCGATAATGGGAAGGGGGTGAAGTTTTGCTTTATGGCGATCCCCTCTTACCCACCCTCTGACAGATGTCACAAGTCTGTCAGTACTGGCGAATATCTTTCGAAATCCCTGGCCAGAAAAAGCTCTGAGTTAGCTGGTATTTAGTTCTGCTAACTTCCAGATGTCCGGATAACGGAATATCATGGGCTATCCGGAGTAGTTCCTGCCTACATTTCTGGGGTACTAACAACTGTTTCATGGGGATCGGTACGGACCCAGCCCCTATCTTCTCCGAGTTCCTGTATAAAAATCCCCCTCTAATTCTGCCTGACTGAAGGTGACCGATCTTTGTATACTTGCAATGTGGGGTCTATGGCTACCTCTTTCCCAAACTCTACAGTGGCATCCCAGGGCAAGTTCTCTAGGAGTGGAGACTGTTTTTTTACCTGAGCCTCAGAGTGTGCTGGTTGGTCCATGGTGCAAGCCTGCTGCCGTGTGGTCACTGGGTAAATGTCTTGGGTAGAAGTTTGGGGTACAAATGCTGAAGTTAGTTGTCCCAAGTCATTCCCAAGTAGTACATCTGCCGGGAAGTTCTGCATCAATCCTACTACCACAACCCACGACCCCACACCCCAGTGCAAATGAACCTTTGCAGTGGGTAATCGGAGTACTGCTCCCCTGCTGCCCATACTCCCATAGAGCCTCTGGTACGTGCTTTGTCTGGGATCAAGTGGTGTTTGGCACATGGTGGTCGGTGGTGACGCCGTGCATCATAGTGATCATCAGCCAGCCGACCGGAGTCAAAGAGGGTAAGGGGGTTATGGTCCCTTACCCATACTTGCACCTCTGGGGTCAGTCAACTGAAGAACTGATTTAGCCGAATCAATTGCAGCAGTTCTTCCATGCAAGTGGCTCGGTTATCCTGAACCCATCCCATTGCAGCTCTCTGCAGTTAATAAGCCCACTTGGCATAGGAGCTCCCGGAATCAGCGTCGGTATGCCTCAGGAGTGATAGCATATCGCTTTAAGATGGCCTGCTTCACCCATCTTTGCTGTCCTCATCTGGTAATGCCTGGTACAATTTGCCTGCCAACAGAGGTACCCAGTCTGCTCATCCAATGTCATGTAAGTGGCACAGTCTTTGAAAACCCTTGAAGGTACCCATCAATATACTCTTCCGTGTCGGTGATGTCTTTAAATGCATTGTATGGCAGCGTCACTTTTCCTTGTGTGGTGACCGATACTGCTGGTGATCCCTCTCTGGATTTCTGATCTGCTAGTTGTAGCTGTGCTGCCTGTTGTCTGTTGGCCAATATGTTATCTTGTACTTCCGCCATCACTCTTGTTACAGTTTCTTCTAATGGTGGTTCCCGGTAAAATGCCAGCCTTATCTCTATTTCTCTTGCGACTTTGCTTTCCTCCATCTCTGGTGAAGGAACAGCTCTGCTGGCTCGGTCTCCCTCCATCAGTTCGGCAACCAGAATAGTTTTTGCTTTATTGCTGGGTATCTTGCCCCTTGCTTCCAAAAAATCCTTTAAAGTTGTTCGTTTTAGGGCTGCATAGTTCATCTCCATTTGTTCATATAGATGAACTGTACGCTAGACTACGTAGACTGTAAAATATCTAAGAGAAGCACTCTACAGTCTCATAATCCCAATCTCCCCATACTAGACTACACAGTTGGGAGGAAAAAAAACACGCATTATTTATTTTCTCACACACAGATATATCACATATTATAATCATCCAACTACAAATCGTCGTCACATTGTTTGCCTGGTCCGAACGACTTAGAGATTAGCGCCCCAGGCGCTCATCGGCGTCGAGCCTCGCATAGCGAGGCGAGCCGTTAAACCCGGAGCACTTATGCAATGAGCGCCGATGAAGGAGGTTTGGAGATTTTAATTGGTCATTACAATAAAATAAAAAAAAGAGGAAGATATATATATGCTTAAGTAATTACGTTTTAAAGAAAATTAATTAGACACCATATCTACATTCATTGCATCTTTAAGAAAATTGAACATTCTTTTACAACACATCTATACTTTGATAATAGCTGTTTATGTTTGATCTTCTTTATGACAATATAAGTAACTTTTTAGGTTTCACATTTATCTCATTTTTGCATTAATTCACTAACATATATTCATTTAGTAATGAATTGATAATTCAGTAGTCAAAATATATATATATGTGCAGACCTTTGCTATTTAATGTATGTGAATAAAAAACTACAAAAATGGTTTCATTTTTTGCATCGAAAAAAGGAAAAGATTTTAAAATGTTTGCATTCTTTAATTAATCCAATTTACTTTTAGATTGAAACCAGCTACAAATAATATGTACAGAAAACAAAACAAAAAACAAATGACATTTCTATTTACAATTGCAGATTACAATGGCTAATAATGGAGAAGAAAATATTGAACTCAAAAGAAGATTGGCACGGGAAAGGAAGCAAAGGTGGAGAGATGCATAGTCACCTGAAACTTCCCAACGCTAAGAGAAGAAGACCGACAGAGAGTTTTAAATAATAGGAAAATGATTAAGAAAGCACAAAGTGAGTGTGCTGGGGCTTCCAAGAAACAAAAAAGTAAACTAAAACATGTCTGTGAACCATTGCCCAATGATACTATATTGCCTACTGACATCAATGTTCAGAAACATGACACCAATGTAGATATAGAAAGTTGTAGTTATATCTATGTTGAGGAAGTGCATGAGAATATGTTTAGTAGAGCACTAAAAGTAGACACTCATTATTGTGGATTACTTAATGTTGTTTGTCAGTTTTGTGGGGCCTATCATTTTCTAAAGGAAAGACCAACTGACGGAAATGTCATTAGTTGCTGTCAGAAAGGAAAGGTAAGACTTCCACTAAGACACCCATTTCCAGATTACTTACAAAGTATCATGAGCAATCCAACTTTTCCAAATTATATACATTTAAAAAAAACATAAGGTCTTATAATAGTGCAATTTAATTTGCTTCAATGGGTGCCACATTAGCCGAAAATGTACCAGGACATGGTCCTTACTGTTTTAGAGTTCAAGGACAAATTTACCACCAAACTTCACATTTACACTCACAAGAAGGGGAGCAAAAGAAATTTGCACAGTTATATATAATGGAAGCTGCTGAACAACGAATGACGCTTCCAGAAAATAAACAGTGTTTGCGCATAGTCTTTGAACAGCTGGATAAAATTATGGCCAACAACCCATACAGTCAAGCATACAAACAATTAGCACAGCTTGTAAAAGAACAACAGGAACATGCTCAAAGACATCAATTGACAACACCAAGAGTAAATATGGTGTTAAAAAGAGATCGCAACACTGATCAAAGATGGTTTAATTTACCAACAGTCAATGAGGTTGCCATGGTTTTTAAAAATGAAGATGGTGAACCACCTTTTTAGTGGGATATTAGAATATATCCACGCAATGAAGAACACCTTTTATAAACATAAATATATTAAGTTGTAATTTAGATCCAATGACATATCCCATTTTCTTTCCAAATGGTGAACCTGGATGGGAACCAAAATTACAATTGCAAAGTTATCCCAATAGTAAAGTTTGTGTTAGATGCAATATTTCTATGCCTGAATATAAAGTGGCACAAACTGCTATTCGGGATTCTTTTAATCCAATTTTAAGTGGGGGCAAACTCACTCAACAATGGATTATTGATTCCTATCTACAAGTTGAAGCAAATAATCTAAATTTCATAAAATTTCAACAAAATAAGCTACGAGTAGAACAGCATTGTGGATTGATGGATTATGTTGCTGAATTGGCTAACAACAGAGACATTCCAGCTGGAAGAGCAATTCTTTTGCCATCCACTTTCCAAGGATCTCCTCACAATATGCGAGAAAGATATAATGATGCCATGGCTATTGTCACAAAATTTGGAAAAACAGATTTATTTATTACATTCACATGTAATTGTCAATGGCCAGAGATCAAGGAAAATTTGAATCTGGGACACTACTTCTGCCTGACCAGATTTAGTGGCAAGAGTATTCAAAATCAAACTCAATTCATTAATACATGATATAACTAATGCACAGTTATTTGGAAAATGTGTTCCTTTTGAATTTCAAAAAAGAGGACTGCCACATGCTTGCATACTTTTAATCCTGCAAGTTGAATACTGCAGAGAGAGTGGATTCAGTCATTACTGCTGAATTGGCAGAGCCAGAAAAATATTCCAAACTTTGGGAGATTGTTACACACAGAATGATTCATGGGCCATTTGGAGATATGAATCCTAATTCACCATGTATGGAAAATAAAAAATGTACTAAAAAATTTCCTAAACAATTTCAAATGCAAACTTATGCGAATTGTGATGGATACCCTTTGTATAAAAGAAGACAAGGACAAACAGCTATTATCCATGGACAAAAGGTTGATAATAGATTTGTAGTTCCATCCAATCCACATTTGCTCATGAAGTACAATGCACACAGAAATGGGGATCTTGCACTTCTATTAAATCAATCAAATATGTGTATAAATATATATACAAAGGATATGATGCAGCAACTGTTGTTGTGTAAGGTGCTGCAAACGAAAAGGAAAATCCAATTTTTCATGACAAACTTTCAAATTATTTAGATTCTCACTATGTCAGTGCTCCTGAAGCAATGTGGTGGCTTCTGAAATTTGAGATGCATGATCGGTCACATGCTTTCTATTGTTTAGCTGTACATTTGCCAATTGTTTCCTTTACTGCAGGCAATGAAAGAACTGCCTTAGCTCAAAGTGAACACCGAGATAAAACACTTATTGCATGGTTTAAATTAAACTGCCAGGATATGCAGGCCAGACAATTTTTATACATTGAGATTCCATATCACTATGTATTTGTAAATGGCCTAGTGCGACAACGAAGAAGAGATACACATAAAATTATACCACAAATTTATACCGTCAGTCCAAGGGACATTGAACATTTCAGTTTAAGATTGCTCCTTTTACATGTTCCCGGTGCACAAAGTTTTGCACATTAACGCACAGTGAATTAAATAGCTTATGATACTTTCCTATTTGCTGCAAGACATCAAAACTTCATAGCTGATGATACAGAATGAGAGAGGTGTCTGGAAGAAGCAGCACAATGTCAAATGCCAAAGCAAATGAGACAACTATTTGCATTCATTTGCATCTTTTGCAATGTACCTGATGCATTTACTTTGTGGGAAACATTTAAATGAAATATGTCTGAAGACTTCTTGAAATGTTACAATGAGTCAATAGCACTGTTAAAAACTTTAAGGGAAATTCAAGAAATATTGTTTGCTCATGGATTAAATTGTGCAAGTTTTAATTTACCTGATCCAGGACTTATAGATGACATCAACTTTAAAGATTATGACGCTGAGCTAAAAAAATAAAAAACTGAAGAAAAACTGGCAACTTTAAATACTTTACAGTTACAAGCATTTAATGCCATCACAAATTCTACAGATGATGAAATGGTCAAAGACCGGTATTTCTATCTAGACGGCCCAGGTGGATCAGGAAAAACTTATCTGTACAATTGTTTGATGAGTTACATTCGAGCACAGGGTCAGATAGCTATGCCATTTGCAACAACTGGAATTGCAGCACTTTTGTTAGACGGTGGTAGAACTGTGCATATTGGATTTAAGCTGCCAGTTCCCATTTTGGAAACATCAGTGTCAGATATTCAACTGAATTCTTTACAAGCAAACATTTTTAAAAAAAGTCAATTACTGTATATACTCGAGTATAAGCCAGGAAGAGGACTCAGCCGAGGAGGTTATGGAAGAGGATGGAGTAGGAGGAGTAGAGGAGGTGGCAGCAGGCCTGTCTGCAAGTCGTGGCGGTGTCACCAACTCCTCTGCAGAGCCACATATTCCATGCTTGGCAGCCGTCACCAGGTTTACCCAAAGCGCAGTGTAGGTGATATACCTGCCCTGACCATACTTTGTAGACCAGGTATCAGTGGTCAGATGGACCCTTGCCCCAACACTGTGTGCCAGAGATGCCATTACTTCCTTTTGCACAATCGAGTACAGGTTGGGGATTGCCTTTTGTGCAAAGAAATTTCGGCCGGGTACCTTCCACTGCGATGTCCCAATAGCTACAAATTTTTTGAACGCCTCAGACTCCACCAGCTTGTATGGTAAAAGCTGGCGGGCTAAGAGTTCAGACAAGCCAGCTGTCAGTTGCTGGGCAAGTAGGTGACTTTGTGACATTGGCTTTTTAACTCTCAAACATGTCCTTGACAGACACCTGACTGTGGGCAGATGAGCAGGGACTGCTCAGGGCGAGACACGGAGTGGTGGATGGTTGAGAGGGGGCAAGCAGGGCAGCAGTGGTTGACGTGGATGAAGATGCTGGACCAGGAGGATGATGGCGGCTTTGACTTTGTGTGCTGCTTTTACTTATGTGTTTATCCCATAGGCGTTTGTGATGTGACATCATGTGTCTTCACAAAGAAGTTGTACCTAGGTGGGTGTTGGACTTCCCACGACTCCGTTTCTTTTCGCACAGGTTGCAAATGGCATCACTGTTGTCACAGGCAGACACACGAAGAAATTGCCACACTGCTGAGCTCTGCAATGACGGCATTCTGGTGGTGGCAAAAGCATGTGTTGACTGGCGTGCTGTCTGGCTGACCCCGGGTGCCGATGCATGCTGTCTGACTGTGCCACTAGCTACTTTCGACGACCTCCCCCTGCTTCCAACTCGTCTCCTCCTCCTCTCTGTCTCCCCATCTGAACTTTCCTCTTGTTCTTCTTCTCTTATAGCGGGCACCCACGTGACATCCACGGACGCATCGTCATCATCAACTGCTTCACTTGTATCTGACAACTCAACAAAGGAAGCAGCACCGGGTACAACATCATCATCATCATCAGACCGTACGTCCATGTGTGTAATGCTGCCTGACTGGGACATATCCCTGTTATCTACATCCTCTGTCACTAATGTTTGTGCATCACTCATTTCTTCCAACAGATGTGTAAATAACTCTGCTGATGGATCAAGTGAAGCGGCTGTGGTGCTAGTGTTGGTGGTGGCGGCAGGTGGGCAAGTGGTAACTGGAGAGGTGCAGGAAGCTAAGCTGGAGGAGGATGGTGCGTCTATGTTCCGAGCAGAAGCTGTAGAAGATTGGGTGTCCTGTGTTAGCCAGTCAACCATGTCCTCAGAACTTTTCAAGTTCAGGGTACGTTGCCTCTGAAAACTGGGCATTATTCTAGGGCCAAAGGGAATCACAGCACCACGACCACGACAGCCCCTGCGGGGTGGCCTGCCTCTGCCTGTCATTTTTTTTCCCATTAGTGGTACTATGCGTGCAAGCTACTGTGACACCAGATATGAGTGTCACTGTGCACTGGCAAAAGTTGGCAGAGAAGGCGCTGTAGGCCTCACACACACGCCTGTAGGCAGGCAACTGATATTCAATCGATTACAGTCAAAAAAGTGTTGTTTTATGTCACTGTACAGTACGGTTGCACCAGATATGCGTGTCACTGTGCACTGGCAAAAGTTGGCAGAGTAGATGCAATAGGCCTCACACACACGCCTGTATGCAGGCAACTGATATTCAATCGATTACAGTCAAAAAAGGGTTGTTTTATGTCACTGTACACTACGGTTGCACCAGATATGAGTGTCACTTTGCACTGGCAAAAGTTGGCAGAGTAGATGCAATAGGTTTCACACACACGCCTGTAGGCAGGCAACTGATATTCAATCGATTACAGTCAAAAAAGTGTTGTTTTATGTCACTGTACACTACGGTTGTACCAGATATGAGTGTCACTGTGCGCTGGCAAAAGTTGGCAGACTAGATGCAATAGGCCTCACACACACGCCTGTAGGCAGGCAACTGATATTCAATGGATTACAGTCGAAAAAGGCTTGTTTTATGTCACTGTACACTACGGTTGCACCAGATATGAGTGTCACTGTGCACTGGCAAAAGTTGGCAGAGTAGATGCAATAGGTTTCACACACACGCCTGTAGGCAGGCAACTGATATTCAATCGATTACAGTCAAAAAAGGGTTGTTTTATGTCACTGTACACTATGGTTGCACCAGATATGAGTGTCACTGTGCACTGGCAAAAGTTGGCAGAGTAGATGCAATAGGCCTCACACACACGCCTGTAGGCAGGCAACTGATTTTCAATCGATTACAGTCAAAAACGGGTTGTTTTATGTTACTGTACACTACGGTTGCACCAGATATGAGTGTCACTGTGCACTGGCAAAAGTTGGCAGAGTATGCGCTGTAGGCCTCACCCACAAGCCTGTAGGCAGGCAATTGATATTCAATCGATTACAGTCAAAAAAGGGTTCTTAAATGTCACTGTAACACTAGGTTGCACCAGATATGAGTGTCACTGTGCACTGGCAAAAGTTGGCAGAGTAGATGCAATAGGCCTCACACACACGCCTGTAGGCAGGCAACTGATATTCAATCGATTACAGTCAAAAAAGGGTTGTTTTATGTCACTGTACACTACGGTTGCACCAGATATGAGTGTCACTGTGCACTGGCAAAAGTTGGCAGAGTAGATGCAATAGGCCTCACACACACGCCTGTAGGCAGGCAACTGATATTCAATCGATTACAGTCAAAAAAGGGTTGTTTTATGTCACTGTACACTACGGTTGCACCAGATATGAGTGTCACTGTGCACTGGAAAAAGTTGGCAGAGTAGATGCAATAGGTTTCACACACACGCCTGTAGGCAGGCAACTGATATTCAATCGATTACAGTCAAAAAAGTGTTGTTTTATGTCCCTGTACACTATGGTTGTACCAGATATGAGTGTCACTGTGCACTGGCAAAAGTTGGCAGAGTATGCGCTGTAGGCCTCACCCACAAGCCTGTAGGCAGGCAACTGATATTCAATCGATTATAGTCAAAAAAGGGTTCTTAAATGTCACTGTACACTAGGTTGCACCAGATATGAGTGTCACTGTGCACTGGCAAAAGTTGGCAGAGTAGATGCAATAGGCCTCACACACACGCCTATAGGCAGGAAACTGATATTCAATCGATTACAGTAAAAATAGGGTTGTTTTATTTCACTGCACACTACGGTTGCATTAGATATGAGTGTCACTGTGCACTGGCAAAAGTTGGCAGACTAGAATCCATAAGCCTTACACACACGCCTGTAGGCAGGCAACTGATATTCAATCGATTACAGTAAAAAAAGGGTTGTTTTATTTCACTGCACACTACGGTTGCACTAGATATGATTGACACTGTGCGCTGACAAAAGTTGGCAGAGTAGATGTAATAGGCCTTACACACACGCTAGCAGGCAGGCATATGCAATTAGATTACACAGAAAAAAAATAAAAATAAAAATAAAAAGGGCTTTTTGGGTTGCTGTCCTTGCAGCAGATATCAAAGGAGTCCTTCAGGTGTGTAGTGAAAGCTAAATACACAGCCTGGCTATCTATTTCCCTATTAAATCAGCAGAAAAAAAAAAAAAAAAAAAAAAAATGATGTTCTAGCCCTAAAAAGGGCTTTTTGGGTTGCTATCCTTGCAGCAGATATCAAAGGAGTCCTTCAGGTGCGTAGTGAAAGCTAAATACACAGCTTGGCTATCTATTTCCCTATTAAATCAGCAGACAAAAATAGTAAAATAAAATAAATGATGTTCTAGCCCTAAAAAGGGCTTTTTGGGTTGCTGTCCTTGCAGCAGATATCAAATGAGTCCTTCAGGTGTGTAGTGAAAGCTAAATACACAGCCTGGCTATCTATTTCCCTATTAAATCAGCAGAAAAAAATAATAAAATAAAATAAATGATGTTCTAGCCCTAAAAAGGGCTTTTTGGGTTGCTGTCCTTGCAGCAGATATCAAATGAGTCCTTCAGGTGTGTAGTGAAAGCTAAATACACAGCCTGGCTATCTATTTCCCTATTAAATCAACAGCAGGTAGAATATATGTCCTCTCTCAACGAATGCAGCTACAGAATGATTCTAAAATGGAGGCTGTCATTCAGATGAAAGGCTCTGGAAGGGAGTGTATGCTGCTGATTGGCTGGAATGTGTCTGCTGACTGCAAGGTGCAGGGTCATAGTTTCCTCAATGAAAAAGAATAGGGGGCGGACCGAAAAGCGCATATGTTCGCCGTTCGTTGCGAACGCAAACATGCGAAAATCACTGCAAATAGTTCTCCCTGGCGAACTGTTCGGGACATCACTAATGCCCAGCCAAAGGGACCTTATGTGCCACAGCCAATAAGCTACTTCTATACTTCTGAGGGACCACCATTTGCTTGCCTGGTTCTCTGTCAGCCTGTTCCTTACTTACTGCAGTCATCCTATATAGCAATCCCTTGTCCCATTTATATCTATCTTTCTCTGACCCTATTTACTGCCTATCTGCTTTCCCTCTTACCCCAGTCAGTGTCTCATCCTGGGCTAATGCTGCTTTTAATTCCTCTATGCTAGCCCAACTTCCTCCCAAATTTGTAGCAGGCAATGGACCTCAGGGTCTGGATATGCCGTCTAATCCTGGTTCTTAGTGTTATTCTGTGTATCGACTTTTCATGAGCCCTAGACCATTGCCCAACAAAACTTCAGTTGGCAACTCTTCCATCACTCCCACTTCCCGGATCCCTTTTCCCAGTGCCCCAATTCGAATCCAACCAGGCAACTAAGATGGCATATTTCTCCCCTCCAGCGACCATCACCATCTTGTCTATAGGTAATTTTGCAGAATGTGGAACAAAATCAGGGTGTACGACTATGACTGAGGCTCCGGAATCCCTGAACCCAGTCACCTTACACCCTTGTACCAAAACAGGTTGCAAATGCTGTCCCTCGTGGTACTTCTGTTCCTTCTGGAGAGTGGGGAGGTGGGCACACCACACAGCTGCTTCTGGCTTTGGCTGATCTGTGTTGGAGTGCCCTGTGGCTAGGTCCCACTCACCCAGAAAATGCCCTGGTCTAGCAATGGTCTCCACTCGTCTAGAGGGTCATTGAGATTGATCCCTAAGCATCTGCCCCTGCTTCTGGCACCCATAACACTCTCCTCTGGTATTCCTGCTGCCCAGATGCATAGCAGATATTGACGGGGAAGGTCGAGGGCCCCACCCAGAATGTCTGTTGCCTTGGTGAACCATTGGTGCCTGGGTCAATGCAGGGCGCAGGGCTCCAGATTTGCTTCCAGTGGCCCCCTTGTTTGGAAACGCCCTTGAGTAGTCACCGGTAGGGTTCATTGGCCCAGCCCTTCCCCTCTAGTGTCCGCAAAATGATCCGCTGGCTTATCCCCTGTGGTGTTTTTTTTGTCCTGGAGCCAAGCGCGTAACGGTAGGGGACACAAGCGCAGCAGCTGTTCCATTACCACTTCCTCCAGAATCGCCTCTGCCGTGGTGGCTCCTTTAGCTGCCCACCATTTCCGACAGGCGTGCTTTAACCTACACATAATTTCAGCATAGGTGTCACCTGGCCCTTTGCTGTCACATTGGAGTCTTTTGATGTCTCTGGCGTGATAGCGTACCTTGCCAATAGCACCTGGTACATTTGTGCATAATCTTTAGCTAGCTCCGTGGGCATAGCTCTGTACACCTCACTGGCTCTCCCAGTAAGTTTGCTGACTAGCAACTTCACCCACTCTGTAGGTGGAATGTCATGCAGGTCGCATTTCCACTCAAACTCCTGCAGGAACCCATCCATAGTGGACTTCTCCTCTCCAAAAGTTGTAAAACTCTGATATTCCTCTGGGCAGGCCGAGGATTAGCCAGTCTGTGAGATCTATTTTATCCCTCCCACGCCTCCTGACTTATCCTTTCTCTGAGGTTCACTGCCTGCTCCACAGTCATTCGCTCTGGGAGGACCTCTTTCCATTTTTGAAACCTGCAGGTGATTTAATCTACATCTGTCTTCCTCGGCTCCAGGCTGGGTCGTGGAATTGGGGTTCTTGGTACTGCAATTACCCCCTCTCCCGGATCCTCTGGCTCCATCTGTCGTTCGTCATCCATTAACAGTTCCTCAACCATAAATGCCTTGATCATCACTGCCACCCTGGAGTATCCTCTGCTCTTAAAAAATCTCTCTTCTGTCACAGACATCTCTCCATACTGTGCCATCCTTTCTGTATCTTGTTCCAGAGGTTCCACTGCTGCCCACCAGATGTGACAACCTGTATGTTGAATGGGGTATAAGTGCCTATTGTCCATACCTCTCCCCACAGGTGTGCCCAGTTTGTTTTATCTCTGTACATCAGGAAGAACTTTCAGCCCTTGGGTTAGACTGAGAGATGTCTGTGGTCTTGTATCGCATAAAGATATTTCTAAGTTCTGAAAAGAACTTACTACAGCAACAGAACTCCAGCATCAATAACAAAATCCACACATTAATTATGTGAACCAATTATATCATCTTTATTATTGAAAACAGACATATTTATACCGCACTCTTAGCAACAAAAGACCAATCAATTAAAATTGGCATCCATGGTTACCCCAATCACCTTCTAGCTCACGTTATCATCCATGTTTGAAAGTCTTAGAGAATCACTCATTGTTTTTACTTTTCACCGCTGTATTCTTGGTAGGGGGTAATTACACACAATAAGCATAGAGACACCAGGCTAAGGGCTTGTGATAATAAAGAGAGAGACTTGTGTTATGTGACTCCTAGGAGTCAGTTATCTCCCTAATCTGGTTAATAAGGAATTAGTCCAGTACTAAGAAATATTGGGCATATATAATATTTCCCTTGTAATTCCTAGCTTCCCCAAAGCACAATATATGCATACATCCCATTACTCGTATCATGTTCTTATGCACTACCCAACTATAAACATGGGTACCATAGTATGGGCCTAGTGGTAGCCAGTCAATTTCCACTGTCCTATGGTTCTAACAGGCATAAAAAGGTATAACACACAAATCACAATGTCCCCAATGTTAACACATATCTCAGTGGGCCCCTTTCCCATGGCACAATAAGCCTATGCAATGAGGCTGAGGGCATCAGTCTGTAATGTATTGCACAGCTTGTACCTTGGCATGCTAAAGGCATGACATTATCTAAATGCCTCATAAGACAATAAGTGTAAAGGGAAATTGGTTCTTTGGCCTAGTTATTGGTAATTAAATAAGGCCAGTATGTCTGCATTCACCATAGTGCTTTATTTTACATATCTGAACTTTTATATTTATTGCACCTGCAATCTGGACTATCTCCTGCTAACATATAACAGCATCTGTAGATGTTTTAATCCACCCCATTGGACTTTTTTCTTGTTATATGGATTTTGTCAAACAGGTGCTCACTTATTTTTGTGAATTTATTGTTTTACCATCAAGAGTTCATATGTTCTTACTTTTGCTTTATAATCACTAATTGTAAAACTTTCATTCAACATACTTTATAGATCATCTGGACTGTGAACTTTGTGCTATGGATTCCATTATTGAAAGACTTTTTATATTATTGCATGAATCATATTAGATTAATAAACTTGCGATTTTCTAATGTATTTTGATGTTCTATGTATAATTATGTATTCTTTTGAAATGTTCTTATTAGAAAGGTATTAAGGCAAAAGGTGCAAAGGACTCCGTGAGATAAGATCTAATATCTGCATGTTGTAGGAAACTCATCTGACTGAATTTTTTAGGGACCTTGAGTCTCGATTTATGCTACTCTGAAGAACTTACCTCTACTCCCTAATAATTTTATCTTTTTATATTGTTTAGCTATATCTGTGAAATTTATATTAATACTAGCGACTTGCCCGTCAAAAATGACGGGGTAATAAAATTGTAAGGCAGGTAATGCTGTTTGCCACAGACATTCATTTTTTGGGTGGTCTGAGATCCTTCGGCGCTCATTGCGATCTTCGCGCTGAGCCATTGGGCGCTCATTGCGAGCCTCTTGGTTGTTGTATTTTTTTTTATCAGAGACGCTTTTGCTTTCATTGTAAGGTTGGCGCTGATCAGCTTTTTGCGCTTATTGCAAGGCTTTGTGTGCTATGATCAGCGTTGGCTGTTGTCTTTTGTGTTTGTTGCGATAGTGTTTTTTTTTGTTGTACATGTATTTTTGTATGCTAATTAAATAATTAATACATTAATAAATTAATATAATTTACCTATTTGGAAATAATATATTCAGGAAGCATTGTGCTGAAGAGCTGACAATCTGTTTTGATGTTCCTGCAGCACACAATGTAGGTTTGCACTGTTGTGGAGCTGAGGTGTAAGTGTCAGCAATATGTTCAGCGTAAATAGGCTGCGTGCACGAGGGGAAGCTGTTAGTGTAGCTGTGTACTTCCGCATTGTGTAAGTTAGTGTTGTAAAAAGCGGCGAATGTATATGTGGTACCTCGTACGGCTTTTTGGAAAAGCCGTATGTGCTTGATAGTGTTTTGCGGATTTATGGTCCTGTAGCCTCGTTTTCGTTTTTTTCTGCGGCCATTTTTTCTCTTGCTTAGGGGATTTTCGTGTGTGTAAACTCAGTAATTTGGAGTTAAATTGAGGTGTAACTTTACTTGCAGAGGTCCTGGGTGCCCCCCTTTGCTGTGGGTAAGTTTTTTATGTCATTTTTGTGTGTATTTCATTTTTTTTTAAGTTTTAGCTGCGCACGGTTCGGCCGTTAAGGTCGTATTTTTGCAAGTTGGTAATGTTTTTTTATAAGTACCGCGGCTCGTATTTTTTTGTGTAAGTCCGTATTTTGTGATTGCGTGTTAGATCTATTTTGTCAAACTGCCACTTGTGTGGGTGTTTGTAACCGATTGGGAGGTGCCGCAGAGCCTCCACCTCCGCAAATGCCTCTCATTGAAGCAAAAGTTGGAGCCTCCACCTTCCGCAAATGCGGACCAAACTGTGTCATGATTTGTAGTTTGACCAATATTATATGTGATTGCACCCTGTCATATTTGTATACTTCCTTTGATAACAATATTCATTGTCATGGGGGGGGGGGGGTTGTGGTAATATACAAATATTCATACATTTCTAGTGTAAATATATATATATAGCATTTATCACTTTTTTCAGCAAGTGTGATATTTGGCTAAGATGTAAGCTGTGAACCAGTAATTTTTCCATTGTGGACTATAAGGTAGGAAATAGTTAATTATGTACTAATATAAATTCATTGTTTTTATTTTATAAGTGTAAACAAGTGCCCATTCTCATATTAAATCGTCCTCAGGAGACAGACAACAAGTATTTAGCATAAACAATTTGTTCTGTTAAATCAGACCCAAGGTTAACAACACGTCATTGACTGTGCAGAATATAAAATATTGAGGTCGATGAGCGCACTGATTTAGTTAGGTACGTGTTTTCATTTTAATTGGCCCAAATAATTAAAATAAACTTTTATTAGTCTAGTGGTGGATTGTACCATGTTTCTAAAAGGTGGGATGGATTATCCCATTGTCTTTATGTAAAACTAGCAAATTGCCCGTCAAAAAATGACGGCAATGAAATTGTAAGTGAGCTAAGGGTGTTTGGTGTATAATAATGAAATATACAATACATTAATAAATGAATATACTTTACGTATTTTGAAGCATTGTGTTTAGTGATCTCGCGAACATCAAATTTCAGCTTCGCAAACTGCGGACGCAAATTTCATCAAATGTTCGCGAACGGGCGAACATCGGCGAACCGCCATAGACTTCAATGGGCAGGCAAATTTCAAAACCCACAGGGACTCTTTCTGGCCACAATAGTTATGTGAAAGTTGTTTCAAGGGGACTAACACCTGGACTGTGGCATGCCGGAGGGGGATCCATGGCAAAACTCCCACGGAAAATTACATAGTTGATGCAGAGTCTGGTTTTAAGCCATAAATCACCTAAGATTCCTAAATTTTTTGGAATAACGTGCTTTAAAACATCAGGTATGATTTTTTATTGATCAGGTAGTGTAAGGGTTACACCCGCTTCACAGTAACAGACCAATCTCCCCGTTTAATGCACCGCAAACAACCGCAAACAGTCCCTTTGCACAACCGCAAACTCCCCATTTGCACAAGGTTGGATACCAAGCTAGCCAATTCCCGTTCCTTGTCCCCACTGATGTTATTGAAGGTCTCTTCCTCCACCCAGCCACGGATCCCCGAAAGGTGACAACAAGCCCCCTGGGACGCCTGCTGTGTTTGGTCTTCCACCTCCTCAAAGCCACCTTCCTCCTCTGACTCCTCTTCTTCAGACTCCTCTCTCTGCGTTGCCTCTGTCTGTGTTATTATAAGGTGTGTACTGTTAAGTAGTACTATTTCTATCGGTTTAATCCCTGTTACATCCACTATTATTAAACAGGGAACAGGGAAATGGAAACTTCAAATTTGGGGCACTGCGCGTGCAATCTAAGGTGCCAGCAGATAGGAGTGGTGTGTTCAGTTGTACTATTTATTCCTATCAGTTTAATACCAGTTACTTCACCTATCAGGGGACGTGTATATGGCATGGATTTTTGGAACAGGGAGATGGAAAAAGATGCTTGGTCGGTCCTCCCTTTTCAAATTTGGGGCACTGCGCGTGCAATCTAAGGTGCCACCAGATAGGAGTGGTGTGTTCAGTTGTACTATTTATTCCTATCAGTTTAATACCTGTTACGTCACCTATCTTTCCTCCCAATAGCACATTCTATATGTCATCAACCGGCCTGGGTGTATTTAGAGAACCACACTTTAAGGCCCTTAACCGGGCACAAGGTGGCTTGGCTATGAGAATTGCCTCAGAGCCTTAAAAACTCGCCAAACCCCCTAATCAGACACTCACTATCATACTGGAAATGGGTCAAGAAACACACGGGTTTGTTCCCTGGATCCACCCAAATGACCCCGAATCTTGACCACCCTCAGGCTCCGAAACACATGAGCACAACATCACAACACTGGTGGAGGTCAAGGAAACTAGATAGACAGGGAGACTGGTTAGTATAGGGCCAGATGCTCACCTATGAGGAACTGAGGGACATGCATGAGCTACCGCTGTCAGAACATAACAATTACTGTAGGCTGAGGCATTTCACACACTCCCTGACCCAGAAACAGGGGACACCAGTCTTAAATTGGTTCTCCAAATTTTTTTAAAGATAAACCTCTATCAAGGGGGATCATTGGGTCGCTTTACAAATATAAAACATTTGTTACTGGTTGAAGCGACACTGGGGGAAGGACCGGAGTGGGGGAGCCCTGGAGACCCTTCAGAAGCAACCAGCGGCAAAATCATGCCAGGAAAGGAGAGGTTGCTTACTGAAGCCTGCCCTAGGGTAACCCAAGGGTGATTGCCCAGGTTAGATATTGTAAATAATAAGCTAATACTGCTGGAGGGATGATAGCTAATAGGACTTTGGTGTTTCCTGAAGATATACTCTTTACTATTGTCTGTTTTACCATGTTTTAGGTATCTCTTAAATTGCAATCACAGTAAAAAATAAGAAAAATTATTAACCTAAAAAGTAAAAATAAGAAGAAATAGCCAGCTAACTTTCACAAAATGTCTTTATTGTAAATATTTATTTTTGCACAACTGATATGCAAGACTGTTCAAAAATGCTGTACGCCTTCTGACAATAAAATAATTTAAATGCAAAATTTAGGTATTGTTGCAGCGACCAGAAAAATGTATGTTAGTTTGCCAGGCAGAAATTGCCCTAAAACATTGCGTCTTGAAACCTAGTTGGTGGCGGATGAGTCACGCAAGTCATCCGGCATTCAGGGATAAAATACAGCAGCGTGTGGACCATTATTAGCTCAAGGCAGCTCATCTATCAGGCCTTTTTTAATCAAATGTATCACCCACTGTCAGTCCCTTCGGGATCCATCCCTCATTCATCTTAATAAAGATGAGGTAATCTAGACTTTTTTGACCTAGGCGACTTCTCTTATCAGTGACAAAACCTCCTGCTGCACTGAAGGTCCTTTCTGACAGGACACTTGAAGCAGGGGCAGGACAGAAGTTCTATGGCAAATTGGGATAGCTCAGGCCACAGGGCAAGCGTGCACACCCAGTAGTCAAGGGGTTCATCGCTCCTCATAGTGTCGATATCTGTTATGGCGAGGTAGTCTGTTACCTGAGGCTCGAGTCGTTCTCTGAGGGTGGACCCCGAAGGGCTGTGGCGATGCATAGGACTTGAAAAGCTCTGCATGTCCTCCATCAACAACACATCTGTAAAGCGTCCTCTCCTTGCCGGCCTGGTCGTGGGAGGAGGAGGATTATGTTCACCTCTTCCGCTGTTAGATTGCCGTTTGGCTGTGACATCACCCTTAAACGCTGTGTAAAGCATACTTTTTAATTTATTTTGGAAGTGCTGCATCCTTTCCGACTTGTGGTAATTCGGTAACTTTTCAGGCACTCTCTGCTTATACCGGGGGTCTAGTAGTGTGGACACCGAGTACAGTTCATTCTCCTTCATCCTTTTTATACGAGGGTCCCTCAACAGGCACGACAGCATGAAAGACCGAGCTAGTCATGTCCCGTTCCTCGTCCTCAGTGATCTCACTGAAGGTATGTTCTTCCCCCAGCCACGTACAACACCACGGGTACCAGATAGGTGACTACGAGCACCCTGGGATGCCTGTTGTGGTTGGTCTTCCTCCTCCTCCTCAAAGCCACATTCCTCGTCTGACTCCTCTTCCTCACAATCCTCTTCCAGCGTTGCCGCAGGTCCAGCAAGCGATGCTGATAAGGCTGTTTCTGGTGGTGATGGTGACCACAACTCTTCCTCTTCATGCTCATCTATGGCTTGATCCAGCACTCTACGCAGGGCACGCTCCAGGAAGAAAACAAATGGCATGATGTCGCTGATGGTGCCCTGGTGCGACTGAACAGGTTGGTCACCTCCTCAAAAGGACGCATAAGCCTACAGGCATTGTGCATGAGCGTCCAGTAACGTGGCAAAAAAATCCCCAGCTCCACAGAGGCTGTCCTAGCACCCTAGTCATACAAATACTCGTTAACAGCCTTTTCTTGTTGGAGCAGGCGGTCCAACATTAGGAGTGTTGTATTCCAACGTGTCGGGCTGTCTAAAATCAAGCGCCTCGCTGGCATATTGTTTCGCCGCTGGATATCTGTAAAGTGCGCCATGGCCATGTAGGAACGCCTGAAATGGGCACACACCTTCCTGGCCTGCTTCAGGACATCCTGTAAGCCTGGGTGCTTATGCACAAAGCGTTGTACAATGAGATTACACACGTGCCATGCACGGCACATGTGTCAACTTGCCCAAATTCAATGCCGCCAACAAATTTCTTCCATTGTCACAAACCACTTTGCCGATCTCCAGTTGGTGGGAAGTCAGCCACTGATCCACCTGTGCGTTCAGGGCAGACAGGAGTGCTGGTCCGGTGTGACTCTCTGCTTTCAGGGAAGTCAACCCTAAGACGGCGTGACACTGCCGTATCTGGGATGTGGAATAGTACCTGTGGAGCTGGGGGGGTGCCGTTGATGTGCAGCAAGACATAGCAGCAGCAGAAGAGTACTCAGCCGAGGAGGTTATGGAAGAGGATGGAGTAGGAGGAGTAGAGGAGGTGGCAGCAGGCCTGTCTGCAAGTCGTGGCAGTTTCACCAACTCCTCTGCAGAGCCACGTATTCCATGCTTGGCAGCCGTCACCAGGTTTACCCAATGCGCAGTGTAGGTGATATACCTGCCCAGACCATGCTTTGCAGACCAGGTATCAGTGGTCAGATGGACCCTTTCCCCAACACTGTGTGCCAGAGATGCCATTACTTCCTTTTGCACAATCGAGTACAGGTTGGGGATTGCCTTTTGTGCAAAGAAATTTCGGCCGGGTACCTTCCACTACGGTGTCCCAATAGCTACGAATTTTTTGAACGCCTCAGACTCCACCACCTTGTATGGTAAAAGCCGGCGGGCTAAGAGTTCCGACAAGCCAGCTGTCAGTTGCCGGGCAAGGGGGTGACTTTGTGACATTGGCTTCTTACGCTCAAACATGTCCTTGACAGACACCTGACTGTGGGCAGATGAGCAGGGACTGCTCAGGGCCAGACACAGAGTGGTGGATGGTTGAGAGGGGGCAAGCAGGGCAGCAGTGGTTGACGTGGCTGAAGATGCTGGACCAGGAGGAGGATGGCGGCTTTGACTTTGTGTGCTGCTTGTACTCATGTTTTTATCCCATAGGCGTTTGTGTGTGTGTCTTCGCAAAGAAGTTGTACCTAGGTGGGTGTTGGACTTCCTACGACTCAGTTTCTGACGGCATTCTGGTGGTGGCAAAAGCGTGTTGTCTGGCTGACCCCGGGTGCCGATGCATGCTGTCTGACTGTGCCACTAGCTACTTTCGACTACCAACCCCTGCTTCCAACTCGTCTCCTCCTCCTCTCTGTCTCCCCATCTGAACTTTCCTCCTGTTCTTCTTCTCTTATAGCGGGCACCCACGTGACATCCACGGACGCATTGTCATCTTCAACCGCTTCACTTGTATCTGACAACTCAACAAAGGAAGCAGCACCGGGTACAACATCATCATCATCATCAGACCGTACGTCCATGTGTGTAATGCTGCCTGACTGGGACATATCCCTGTTATCTACATCATCTGGCACTAATGTTTGTGCATCACTCATTTCTTCCAACGAATGTGTAAATAACTCTGCTGACGGATCAAGTGAAGCGGCTGTGGTGCTAGTGTTGGTGGTGGCGGCAGGCAGGCGAGTGGTAACTGGAGAGGTGCCTGAAGCTAAGCTGGAGGAGGATGGTGCGTCTAGGTTCCGAGCGGAAGCTGTAGAAGATTGGGTGTCCTGTTTTAGCCAGTCAACCATGTCTTCAGAACTTTTCAAGTTCAGGGTACGTTGCCTCTGAAAACTGGGCATTATTCTAGGGCTAAAGGGAATCACAGCACCACGACCACGACGGCCCCTGGGGGGTTGCCTGCCTCTGCCTGTCATTATTTTTCCGATTAGTGGTACTATGCATGCAAGCTACTGTGACACCAGATATGAGTGTCACTGTGCACTGGCAAAAGTTGGCAGAGTAGGCGCTGTAGGCCTCACACACACGCCTGTAAGCAGGCAACTGATATTCAATCGATTACAGTCAAAAAAGTGTTGTTTTATGTCACTGTACACTATGGTTGCACCAGATATGAGTGTCACTGTGCACTGGCAAAAGTTGGCAGAGTATGCGCTGTAGGCCTCACCCACACGCCTGTAGGCAGGCAACTGATATTCAATCGATTACAGTCAAAAAAGTATTGTTTTATGTCACTGTACACTACGGTTGCACCAGATATGAGTGTCACTGTGCACTGGCAAAAGTTGGCAGAGTTAATGCAATAGGCTTCACACACACGCCTGTAGGCAGGCAACTGATATTCAATCGATTAAAGTCAAAAAAGTGTTGTTTTATGTCACCTTACACTATGATTGCACCAGATATGAGTGTCACTGTGCACTGGCAAAAGTTGGCAGAGTAGGCGCTGTAGGCCTCACACATACGCCTGTAGGCAGGCAACTGATATTCCATCGTATACAGTCAAAAATGTGTTGTTTTATGTCACAGTACACTACGGTTGCACCAAATATGAGTGTTACTGTGCACTTGCAAAAGTTGGCAGAGTAGGCACTGTAGGCCTCACACGCCTGTAGGCAGGCAACTGATATTCAATCAATTACAGTCAAAAAAGTGTTGTTTTATGTCACTGTACACTACGGTTGCACCAGATATGAGTGTCACTGTGCACTGGCAAAAGTTGGCAGAGTTAATGCAATAGGCTTCACACACACGCCTGTAGGAAGACAACTGATATTCAATCGATTAAAGTCAAAAAAGTGTTTTTTTTATGTCACTGTACACTACGATTGCACCAGATATGAGTGTCACTGTGCACTGGCAAAAGTTGGCAGAGTAGGCGCTGTAGGCCTCACACACACGCCTGTAGGCAGGCAACTGATATTCCATCGATTACAGTCAAAAATGTGTTGTTTTATGTCACTGTACACTACGGTTGAACCAGATATGAGTGTTACTGTGCACTGGCAAAAGTTGGCAGAGTAGGCGCTGTAGGCCTCACGCCTGTAGGCAGGCAACTGATATTCAATCAATTACAGTCAAAAAAGTGTTGTTTTATGTCACTGTACACTACGGTTGCACCAGATATGAGTGTCACTGTGCACTGGCAAAAGTTGGCAGAGTAGATGCAATAGGCTTCACACACACGCCTGTAGGCAGGCAACTGATATTCAATCGATTACAGTCAAAAAAGGGTTGTTTTATGTCACTGTACACTACGGTTGCACCAGATATGAGTGTCACTGTGCACTGGCAAAAGTTGGCAGAGTAGATGCAATAGGCTTTACACACACGCCTGTAGGCAGGCAACTGATATTCAATCGATTACAGTCAAAAAAGTGTTGTTTTATGTCACTGTACACTACGGTTGCACCAGATATGATTGTCACTGTGCACTGGCAAAAGTTGGCAGAGTAGATGCAATAGGCCTCACACACACGCCTGTAGGCAGGCAACTGATATTCAATCGATTACAGTAAAAAAAGTGTTTTTATGTCACTGTACACTACGGTTGCACCAGATATGAGTGTCACTGTGCACTGGCAAAAGTTGGCAGAGTATGCGCTGTAGGCCTCACCCACACGCCTGTAGGCAGGCAACTGATATTCAATCGATTACAGTCAAAAAAGTATTGTTTTATGTCACTGTACACTACGGTTGCACCAGATATGAGTGTCACTGTGCACTGGCAAAAGTTGGCAGAGTTAATGCAATAGGCTTCACACACACGCCTGTAGGCAGGCAACTGATATTCAATCGATTAAAGTCAAAAAAGTGTTGTTTTATGTCACCTTACACTATGATTGCACCAGATATGAGTGTCACTGTGCACTGGCAAAAGTTGGCAGAGTAGGCGCTGTAGGCCTCACACACACGCCTGTAGGCAGGCAACTGATATTCCATCGTATACAGTCAAAAATGTGTTGTTTTATGTCACAGTACACTACGGTTGCACCAAATATGAGTGTTACTGTGCACTTGCAAAAGTTGGCAGAGTAGGCACTGTAGGTCTCACACGCCTGTAGGCAGGCAACTGATATTCAATCAATTACAGTCAAAAAAGTGTTGTTTTATGTCACTGTACACTACGGTTGCACCAGATATGAGTGTCACTGTGCACTGGCAAAAGTTGGCAGAGTTAATGCAATAGGCTTCACACACACGCCTGTAGGAAGACAACTGATATTCAATCGATTAAAGTCAAAAAAGTGTTTTTTTTATGTCACTGTACACTACGATTGCACCAGATATGAGTGTCACTGTGCACTGGCAAAAGTTGGCAGAGTAGGCGCTGTAGGCCTCACACACACGCCTGTAGGCAGGCAACTGATATTCCATCGATTACAGTCAAAAATGTGTTGTTTTATGTCACTGTACACTACGGTTGAACCAGATATGAGTGTTACTGTGCACTGGCAAAAGTTGGCAGAGTAGGCGCTGTAGGCCTCACGCCTGTAGGCAGGCAACTGATATTCAATCAATTACAGTCAAAAAAGTGTTGTTTTATGTCACTGTACACTACGGTTGCACCAGATATGAGTGTCACTGTGCACTGGCAAAAGTTGGCAGAGTAGATGCAATAGGCTTCACACACACGCCTGTAGGCAGGCAACTGATATTCAATCGATTACAGTCAAAAAAGTGTTGTTTTATGTCACTGTACACTACGGTTGCACCAGATATGAGTGTCACTGTGCACTGGCAAAAGTTGGCAGAGTAGATGCAATAGGCTTTACACACACGCCTGTAGGCAGGCAACTGATATTCAATCGATTACAGTCAAAAAAGTGTTGTTTTATGTCACTGTACACTACGGTTGCACCAGATATGAGTGTCACTGTGCACTGGCAAAAGTTGGCAGAGTAGATGCAATAGGCCTCACACACACGCCTGTAGGCAGGCAACTGATATTCAATCGATTACAGTAAAAAAAGTGTTTTTATGTCACTGTACACTACGGTTGCACCAGATATGAGTGTCACTGTGCACTGGCAAAAGTTGGCAGAGTATGCGCTATAGGCCTCACACACACGCCTGTAGGCAGGCAACTGATATTCAATCGATTACAGTCAAAAAAGTGTTGTTTTATGTCACTGTACACTACGGTTGCACCAGATATGAGTGTCACTGTGCATTGGCAAAAGTTGGCAGAGTAGATGCAATAGGCCTCACACACACGCCTGTAGGCAGGCAACTGATATTCAATCGATTACAGTCAAAAAAGTGTTGTTTTATTTCACTGTACACTATGGTTGCACCAGATATGAGTGTCACTGTGCATTGGCAAGAGTTGGCAGAGTAGATGCAATAGGCCTCACACACACGCCTGTATGCAGGCAACTGATATTCAATCGATTACAGTCAAAAAAGGGTTCTTAAGTGTCACTGTACACTAGGTTGCACCATATATGAGTGTTACTGTGCACTGGCAAAAGTTGGCAGAGTAGATGCAATAGGCCTCACACACATGCCTGTAGGCAGGCAACTGATATTTAATCGATTACAGTCAAAAAAGTGTTGTTTTATGTCACTGTACACTAGGTTGCACCAGATATGAGTGTCACTGTGCACTGGCAAAAGTTGGCAGAGTAGATGCAATAGGCCTCACACACACGCCTGTAGGCAGGCAACTGATATTTAATCGATTACAGTCAAAAAAGGGCTTTTAAATGTCACTGTACACTCGGTTGCACCAGATATGAGTGTCACTGTGCACTGGCAAAAGTTGGAAGAGTAGATGCAATAGGCCTCACACACAAGTGTGTAGGCAGGCAATTGCTATTCAATCTATTAAAGTAAAAAAAGTGCTGTTTTATTTCACTGAGCACAATAGAAGCTGTTAAGTGTTAACCTGTCACACACACACACTGGCAGGCAGGCATATGCAATTATATTACACAGAAAAAAATAAATACATAAATAAATGGGCTTTTTGGGTTGATGTCCTTGCAGCAGATATCAGATGAGTACTTCAGGTCTGTAGTGGAAGCTAAATACACAGCCTGGCTATCTATTTCCCTATTAAATCAGCAGCAGCTACAATATATGTCCTCTCTGAACGAATGTTTCAGAATGATTCTAAAATGGAGGCTGTCCTTCAGATGGAAGGCTCTGGAAGGGAGTGTATGCTGCTGATTGGTTTTAATGTGTCTGCTGACTGTGAGGTGCAGGGTCAAAGTTTCCTCAATGATAAATAATAGGGGGCGGACCGAAAAGCGCATGTGTTCGCCGTTTGCTGCGAACACGAACATGCCAAAATCCCCGGGAATAGTCAGCGGGCAAACTGTTCGGGACATCACTAATTGTGTTGAAGAGCTGGGAATCTGTTTTGATGTTGCTGCAGCATTAGTGGTGTGGATCTGCTGTGTAAGCATGCTGAATGTGTGCAGTGTAATAGTGTGCGTGCGCGAGACCAAACCGTTAGAGTAGTTGTGTACTTCCGCATTGTCGTAAAATGGCGGTAATGTGTGGTAAGCATCTTAGCGGAATATCCGTAGGTATTTTGTGGTGTTTTGCGAGTTTCTTCTCGTGTTTTGCGTGTTTAGAGTGCTGTAGCCCCGTTTTCGTTTTGTTAGGCGGCTATTTTTTCTCTCGCTTAGAGAATTTTCGAGTGTCTAAAGTCTTTTATTTTCAGTTAAATTAAGGTGTAACTTAATTTTTTGAGGTGCTGGATGCTGCCGCTTGCTATAGGTAAGCTTTTTATGTATGTGCTGTGTGTATTTATTGTGTTTAGAATTTTTTCATGTTCGTGGGTTGCGGACGATTTTTGCGAGGTCGTAATGAGTGGTAACGTGTCTCGTATGTTGTTTGCGTTGCGACGTAAAGTTTGCGAGGGTCGCAGTTGCTGTGTCGTGTTGTTTGCGCTACAACGTAAAGTTTGTGAGGGTCGCAGTTGCTGGCGCTCCATGCCAGCAACTGCGACCCTTGCTTTGTTTTCATGGGAAAGATATACTGCACCATGATCAAGTTTAATATTGTTATTTTTTTGTGTCCGCTATTCACTTAATTTGGGAATACACCCGTGCCATTAGAGCAGCACCATTTATGGATATTTGTGGTTAACACTGTAATGCATATCCGTTCATAATATTTATTATCATAGCAATCATGTACTATTGATTATTAGATTATTATAGCGACTGAGTTAGTCTTGTTGTTTGTACATTTTTCTGCACTTTCCAGATAGCAGGAATCCTTCTGGATCATAGAAGTTAAGAAGATGTATTAATGGGAACTTAATATGATGTCTCCCTTGATTATATGCATGCTGTTTTTTAATGCTGCGTTATTTACACTGAATAAAGTTTATGTTTATATATTCCTTTTATTTTCCTCTTGTTTACACAATAACCAATATTTCTGTTGAGCTCATTGAATATTTGCTTTAAATATTTATTTTGTGAAGAAAAAAAAAAACAATGTATAGGTTTTATGTATATATCTTAAATAAATGCATACCTATTTTAATTTAATGTGCCTGAAAAAATTATATCTGTCCATTTTGACACATTAAGTCTGACCTATACATTTATATTTCAGATTAGCTATGCAACTTCAGACCAATTATTAAGTGATAAAACACAATTTCCTTTTTTTCTACCAAACAGTCCCCAATGATGTTTTCCAGTTGTTGGCCAATGTGAAACTCATAAAATATTTTGGCTGGACTTGGGTGGGTATACTGGTTTTAGATGACGAGTCTGGTCTAAAAGCCAGTCAAATGCTAGAGACAGAGCTCACTCAAATCGATGCTTGTGTTGCGTTCCTGGAATTTCTTCCTTACCAAACTTCCTCAGATAACTCGATGAAGATTTTCACAGCACTGAGCAGCACATCGGTTAATGTTATTGTTGTCTATAATAATCGAGACTCCATACGTACACTGCAGATTATACTGTACATGTATACTATTCCAGAGAAGTTATGGATCATTTCCACTGAATGGGATATTTCTGCAATATCTGACTTTATTTGTTTAAGCTTTAACCTTTTTAATGGAAGTTTGGCTTTTACTTTCCCTAGTACTAAAATTCAAGGGTTAGAAGTAGTGATGTCGCAAACATAAAATTTTGGTTCGCGAACTGCGAACGCGAACCGCCCCAAATGTTCGCTAACCGGCGAACCCGGCGAACCGCCATAGACTTCAATGGGCAGGCGGATTTTAAAACACACAGGGACTCTTTCTGGCCACAATAGTGATGGAAAAGTTGTTTTAAGGGGACTAACACCTTGACTGTGGTATGCCGGAGTGGGGGTCCATGTCAAAACTCCCACAGAAAATTACATAGGTGATGCAGAGTCTGGTTTTAATCCATAAAGGGCATAAATAACCTAACATCCACCTCCATCATCATCTTCCCCTGTATCTCTTTACCCCCTCCCTCATTATCCTCCCCTGTGTCTCTTTCCCCCCTTCCTCATCACCCTCCCCTGTGTCTCATCCCCCCTCCCTCATCATCCCCCCACCTCCCTCATCATCCTCCCCTGTATCTCTTTACCCCCTCCCTCATCATCCTCCCCTGTGTCTCTTCCCCCCTCCATCATCATCCTCCCCTGTGAGGGGTGTTAGGGTGAGGGGTGTTAGGGATAAGTGTAAGGGGTGTTAGGGTGAGGCATGTTAGGAATAAGTGTGAGGGGTGTTAGGTCTTAGGGATAAGTGTGAGAATGTTAGGGTTAGGTGTTAGGGTAAGGGCTGTTACGGATAAGTGTAAGGGGCTTTTAGGGTTAGGTGTTAGGGTGAGGGGTGTTAGGGATAAGTGTGGGGGGTGTTAGGTCTTAAGGAAAAGTGTGGGAATGTTAGGGTTAGGTGTTAGGTTGATGGGTGTTATGGATAAGTGTGAGGGGTGTTAGGGTTAGGGTAAGGGGTGTTAGGGATAAGTGTGATGGGTGTTAGGGTAAGGGATGTTAGGGTTAGGTATTAGGGTAAGGGCTGTTAGGGATAAGTGTAAGGGGGTATTAGGGTTAGGTGTTAGGGTGAGGGGTGTTAGGGATAAGTGTGAGGGGTGTTAGTGTAAGGGGTGTTAGGGTTAGGTGTTAGGGTGAGGGTGTTAGGAATAAGTGTAAGGGGTGTTAGGTTTAGGTGTTAGGGTGAGGGATGTTAGGGTTAGGTGTTAGTGATAAGTGTGAGGGGTGTTAGGGTTAGGGTAAGGGGTGTTAGGGTTAAGTGTGAGGGGTGTTAGGGTTAGGGTGAGGGGTGTTAGGGATAAGTGTAAGGGGTGTTAGGGTTAGGTGTTAGGGTGAGGGATGTTAGGGTTAGGTGTTAGGGATAAGTGTGAGGGGTGTTAGGGTTGGGTGCTAAGGTGAGGGGAGGATGATTATAAGGGGGGGAAGAGACACAGGGGTGTCCTTGCAGCAGAGATCAAAAGAGTCCTTCAGGACTGTTTTGCACACTGTGTACAATAGCCTAGCTATGGTTTTCCCTATTGATGCAGTATCACCTACACTCAGCCTCCTCTCAGTAAGACTTCAAGTTAGTTATGATTCCAAAATGGCTGCTGTCCATGAGGTAGAAGAGCGTGGAAGGCAGGGTATGATGATGATTGGCTGGAATGTGTCTGCTGACTGTGAGTTGCAGGGTAAAAGTTTGCTCAATGATAAAGTATAGCGGGCGGGTCAAATATCGCATATGTTTGCAGTTCGCCGCGAACGCGAACATGCTATGTTCGCCGGGAACAGTCCGCCGGCGAACTATTCGCGACATTTCTAGTTAGAAGATTTCCACCTAAATTTAAATCCTGGCCTTTATCCAAGGGATATATTTATTGATAATGTATGGTGGGAACTGTTTCTATGTGTTTGGACACCACAGATTGATTATCCTGGCAGATGTGCAGGCAATGAGACAATTGAGAAATCAAAATTTCGTCAAGGATATGTCAGTTTATAGCTACATTATTTATATAGCAGTATATGCTTTGGCCAACACTTTACATAATATATATTCTGAAGAATATCATAAACATGGAGACAAAGGTGATATACAAGCATGTGAGGTAAGTCAAATATTTTGACTAACAGAAATATCAGATAAGCTACACAATATAATGTAGTAAAACAGGGACTAATTGTAACTACCCTGATCACTAGAACAGAGTTAATCATACAAATCTAAAAATGTTTATGGCAAACAACCAAAAGAGTGGAATGCCAGTTCAATAAACCTAAAATGCTTGATATGGTCAACGTATACTTTATATTAAAATACACTTGTGCAATATGTAATGTAATGGCAGCTACATGAATATAAAAATAAAAAAATAAATACATAAAAAAATAAACCTAAAAACAATGATTTTAGTTTATTTTAATTAGTCCACAGGATTACTTTATGTGTATCCCATATATGCTCAAATTACTTTACTGTGTCTTTTTCAGTTTCCCCTGGAAGGTTGTTGCATTTGTCAACAACCCTTTCTGTAAAATAATAAATTTGCACATGACTAAATCTTTTACTGTCCAACTTAAAAACATGATATCTTGTTTTTTTACTCCTCTTTTACATAAATACATATTTATGTCATATCACTCCACTCCCTTCTGTCCTCTTAGCTATGAATATTATATTTATGAAGTATTTTCTTATAATATAATATTCTTTTTACTTTCAGACTATGTGCCATTCAGGCCACGATCAACCTTTATGGAGCCCCTAGGCAGTGAAGTGGAGGAGTCCCAAGGTATGCACGCACCGATTTTTCCCTTTTCTGTGATTGTATATCGCTCTCTTATTTCCCAAGGATTTTCCTTGCATTCACCTTCGTTAAAATCTGAAGTTTGCCAAAAGTAAAGTTGCCCAGGAAACTGGTTGGCAAGTGAGCAGGGGGTAATCAGTCATTAAAAATAATAATATGTAATTAACACAAGATTGGAAAGACTTACAGCTATATCAGGCTTCTATGTAAATTTTCTGAACAAAAATGTATTTGTTTAAAATAACATTTAATTTATTAAGTGCTTTTAATTACCTGTAGTTTTGAATTATACCAAATTCCAATATATCACTGTAAGCAAACTGGTATGAAGTATGATATCACATGCATAGTTGTGGACCAAGAACGTTGGCCATGTTTGCGGCTTTGTCATGCTTTGCGGCCCTCGCGAGGCCCGCAGGACAGGCTGCAATGAGCGCCGAAGGTATAAACAGGAAAATAGGCATCAGTGTAAATCTTAACTAGATTTTGTAATCAATGTAATGTATCAAGCTGCTAATTACGTTTAGTACCGGCCCCTGTGTGACAGCTAATACTGCTTAATGGTTACTGTAAGTATTCTGATACTCTTTGTACATATCAGCTAAAAACTGAAAAGGACAACACAATGCAGACAGACATAATTATAATATGCTAAACATGCTTAAAATATTTACTTATTTTTATTGTGAGCCAACAGATACATCAGAAAAAGCTCAAGGGTTGGGGAGACTTCATTAATTTAGAAAGTGGACTAAACTTATCTGTCTTTTCCTCTCTCTATTGTTGACATATCCATAGTGAGCTCTATTGCATACAAGTTTCTACATAATCCATTGATAACAGAAGCATTGATCATAAAGAGATAGCAAGTCAACATATACATACCGAATAAAAAAAATAATTAAAAACTGAACTTTTCTTCATTTACCCATGAAAACTGAAGATTAATACACATTTATTTTAAAACACATTTATCATATACGCAGTTTATAAGAACAATAATTAGAATTCCATGCATGTTTACAATAAAGGCATTAATCACATATATAGTTGTCGTAATTGCGAGATTGTTGGTAACACTATGTTAAAAGTTACAGGTTGTTCATGCACAATGAGCGTCACAGGCGCCCATCCCTTCATAAAAACAACGGTTTTAACGGTCAGCATTTTTTTCAAGCCCGTAATTCGGAAGTCGTTAGGCTCCCAAAAACGCCAATAGATTACAAAATTAACTGACAACCTCACACACACAGCACAGGGGAGAGACAGGGAGCCTGTAAGCGAGGTTGAAAGCAAATTTGTTATTTAATTGGAGTTTTTTTGAGGTCTGAAAACGGCTAAGCGAGAAAAAAATGGAGTCCGTAAAGCCATAATTTTTTTTCAAGGCCGCAAATCGAAAGACCATTTCAGGCGTGGGGAAAATGAACAATTTCCCAAGCCTGCAAATGGTTTCACACCCATAAATGGAATAAGGAACTAGAGGGAGAGGAGGGAGAGGGTGGAAAGAGACACAAGAGTGAGAGAGGGGGGAAAGAGACACAGGGGAGGTATATAAAGGGGAAAAAAAAACAGGAGAGGGGGCAAGGAAACATGGGAGAGGGGGGGAAAGAGACAATGGGAAGGGAGGGAGAGGGGGGCTAAGGGACGGTTATGGGCTTATGCATGCGCTCATTGCGAGGCCTGCCAGTTGCAGGTTTTGCCAAGGCCTTCAATCAGCGGGACTCACGATTAGCACTGAAGGCTAAGTAGAGGGGGGAAAGCCTTGCAATTTGTGACAAACTGTATTGCCGGCTTAAAATTTATTGCCACAATTTTTGATGGGCAAGTCGCTAGTGTATTATATCAATCAGAGATGGAGCTTCTGCCAGTGCAGCCAGTGCAAAGCAGAGGGACCCTGGCCTTTAAGGGGGCCTATAGCTTTCAGAGTCTTTGCTGCCCTCCTGCTGCCCCCCGTGGCCCACCTGCAGCCTCTCATGGCCCTACTGTGGCCCCCTTGGCCCTACTGTAGCCCTGCTGTGGCCTACTGGGGCCTTGTTGCAGCCATCAAAACCCCCCTCGGCTCCCCACGTCCCTCCAGCAGCCCTCCACTGTGCCCCCTCAGCCCCTTGTAGCACTTTTCTGCCCCATTTGGCCCCCTGTTGTCCCTTTGTTTCACTGTGGTCCCCCTTGTCTCACTGTGGCCCCCTGTGGCTCCCATGGTTTTTTGCTAGCCCCTGAGCCCCCCTAAGCCCATTTTCAGCATTCTGTGCCCCCCCCCCTTGTCTCCCTGTGGCCCCCAAATTTTTCTGCCGGCTCCTGTGTCCCCCTCAGCTCCTTAGTACCCCTTTCAGCCCCTGCAGCCCCTTGTGGTGCCCCTGGCTCCCTGTGGCTCCGGGGGCCTCTGCCTGCCCCTCATAGCCACCTGTGGCCCTCTGCAGCCCCCAGTGGTCTCCCTTGGTCCCCGTAGCCCCTGCTGACCTTTTTGGCCTGCTGTGGTTTTCTGCAGCCCCCAGTATATATGTGTGTGTCTGTATGTGTATGTGTATGTGTATATATATATATATATATATATATATATATATATATTTATAAATATGTGTGTGTGTGTTTATATATATATATACAGTAGACTCTCGGTTATCCGGCACTCATGAGGATTGATTCCAGGTGACACTAAATTGCAGAGACGTACCTTATATGCAATCTAGGTGTCTGTAATCATTTTGCGGCATCACAACCTGGCCCTATAAAAGTTCAATTCTATTTAAAGTACTGTATTCATTTTTTTCTGGTTGCTTGAGAGTTCTGGTTGCTTGAGTTCTGGTTAACTGAGAGTCTACTGTATGTAGGTATATATATATACGCAGGTACGCAGGTATGGAAGAGTTGTAGAGGGCAGATATGTCAGCACCAGGTTGAATAGATCTGTTTGTCTAGTTCAGACCTGAGGGAGTTAACTAAACCAAACCATTTAACTGCAGCAAGGAATACCTGTCCTGGGGGAGATACTCAGTTTGAGAGAGAATGTGAACACAGGAAGTGTTGAAGTTGAGAGACACCAGTCCAGAGAGAGGCTGCATTTAGACTATGTACCAGTAACCTTTCGAGCAGGGAAGTTCAGCTCTAAAGTTGTCTTAAAGGAACTAATTGATGACAAAGCCAGAGAGACGCCTCTACTGCAACCAGGAACCTCCATGGAGTTCTACAGCCTGCTAAAGATAAGATTTCTTTGATATACCCCCTCCCAGGAAAGGGACTGTATATTGAAGCTTATATCTCTTATTGCAGAATAAACTTTGCTTATCAAGGTTCCCTGTGGGGAGAACACCTGGAGAGACTGGAGGGCCAGTGCTCTACCCATGATATTGGGTGGTGACAGTTGAACAGTGTCCTGCAGAAAACAGATACTGAAAAAGTGGGTGCCGAGAATATACTTCTTTATTAATATTTCTGACTTTTTCCCTGAGAAAGACAAGCCTCCCAGGCATAGAGTGGGCATTCCTGTAAGTGAGTAAGGTCGTAAATGTAGATGTTTATTTTCATCAATTGTTTTGGTTACTTTTCTTTGCTTTTCTTGGCACAATAAATACTGTCGCCTACAATTCACCTTTGCTACCTCTGGGTGGTTATTTCAAAGCTAGAAACAGCTTTTTTACAGGCATTTTTGCCACAATATATAAAAATATACAGTAGACAGGGATTGGTATATGCCGGATAAATGTAGTTTCTGGTTGCTTGAGAGATACTATTAAAAGAGGCCTAGATTTGCTGCACATAAGATGCTCTGATACATATATTTGTCAGTGAGGGCTGTTCTAGCAGCAGCAGCTTTAACTCCTCACTTACACACAGGTGATGCTGACCCAGGGGAATGTAAGCCAACACTGCACTGACTCAGTCACTCATGCCTGTCTGCTTCCAGGTAACACTGAATTGCAAGGACATACAGTGGTGTCTGTAAGCATTTTGTGGCATGACAACCTGGCTCCTGGCACTTGTTAAGCCCTCAATGTCATGATCAAGAGAAGAATTAGATTCTCCTTGAGTGAGGGGTATCGTCTCTATTAGGTATTGTTGAGTTACAGCTTGGTCAATAACCGGTTCTGCCAAGCCATCAGGCTAGTTCTATCCAATTGCTCTGCCAAGCCTTGAACTGCATCTCTGGTATAATTTACGAATCTCTGTTGATTATAGTAGATATAGTTGATCCAATCTACATTCTTATTTATGGTCACCCACCAGGAGATGATGGTTTCGAATCCAGCCGCCACTTGATTTCGGGCTTTAAACTCATCAGGTACTTCTCGCAGGACCCCAATAGAATTAATGTATATTAGGTCATCAAAGCTCCCCTTTGGAACTGACCTTTTGGCCCGCTTCAGGTTTTCTTTGGTTATCCACATCATACCAGCGCTTCTATCAGGCAATATATAAAACGGTTGAGCCAGTTGAATCAGGGTACATATTCCACCCCACAGTGAGGATAATACTTGTCTCACTTGTTTACCTCCACAATACCACCAGATATCTGCTCGTCCAACTAAGTGGTTGGAAAACAATGTGTCTGGATATTCTTTACTGCCCACGTGTATAATGTCCGAACAATAAGGTGCTTGCCCAACACTTATTCTTGAGTTCTGTCCGGTACGGTTAAAGCATGTAAAGTTACCCGGGTACATCATAAATTGGGGTGGTTGGATCCTTGGCACTGGTGGGTACAAATAGTGAAGGGCAGTACAATTGGATACAGGCGCTATTTGTTGGAACAACTGTAACATGCACTTCAGTCCCTTTTCATCATTCATCACTGTAACATGCACTTCAGTCCCTTTTCATAATTCTGTTGGTTCAGTTTAAATGGTGCCGTTGCCATTGATGGTCTGGCAGTGGAACATGCTATACAGTTACTCATTTCCATGGATGCCGCCGTATACAGCATCCATTCCAACCAGATGTTTTTTTCTGCATACCCAGTCTCAATTTCAAAATTGGCAATCAGGCGGTCAGGTTCCAAATAGATGACCTGTGAGGGCACAGTCCTATTCACAGGGCTCACCTTGGTGAGATCAATAGTCTGTCTGGGCACCTCTTTTTGCAGTACCTGAATATGCAAATATTCCATGTTGTTACCTCTGCCTGAGGTGTAGATTCCAAGAGAATATCTTCCTTCATCTCATTTTTGTGGGTCCTGAAGGGTGATCAGGATGGGGTTGCATAGCTGATTTTGGCTGCAGGAGGATGGCTCCACACCCAGTGTCAGCTTTAAGCGTCTCTTTGTACTTTTGCACTTCATGAGATAAGGTGGGGAGTAACCCCGGTCAGCTCCTGTATTCCATAAGGCCAGTTTCCAGCTAGGACATCTCTCATTTCCATACGGAGAGGCTATACACAAGTATACTGGCGCTTTTCTCACCCTTCCACTACGTCCTCCTCCAGAAAGTTAGGTCTTTTGAACAGGTGCCAGGACATTTTCTTGGGCCAGTTGAGATCCCCAAACCCGCACCATTCGGTTCTTCACTGGGTTTGAGACGAGTTTCCCCCCCTTTGTAGCCCAGCCTGACTCGCAATGAGTCAGCTAGCAGGTTTAAGGAATCAACTGGCTCAAGCTCTGGCACTTTTACTCTCTTGCAGTGAGTCAGGTGTATCCAGGTGGCTCGTTCTGCAACTTTCAAGGCAGAGGGTGTGGACAGCAGAACTTGGTACGGTCCTTCCCACCTGGCTGATGCCCAATTTTTACGCTTGATTACATTAATTAGGACCCACTGGCCTGGTTGTACCATGCAGGGTCCCTGCTGTTGCTGTGGATGAGAGAGAGAGATGGAGGTAATATCTTTCTTACTTAACATTTTTCTCATATAGCCTGCTAAGTTTTCACTCATGTTCTCATCTTCTGAGATAAATGGTCTAAATTCTGGTAGTAGGAATGGTCTCCCATACAATATTTCAAACAGGGTTAACTTCTTCCTGCCTGGAAGCATGTGCATGTTTAGCATGACTAATGGTAAACAGTAAAGCCAATTTTTCCCTGTCGCTGCCATTGTTTTCCTCAATTTATTTTTAATGGTACCATTAGTTCTCTACACTAATCCAGCTGACTGTGGGTGGTACGCACAGTGGTTTTTCAACTCTATGTGTAATGCTTTACTCAAGTGGTCGATACTTTTGTTCACAAAATGTGTGCCGTTATCGCTATATATTTTCTCTGGTATACCAAACCTAGGAATTATTTGTGTCACTAAGGTTTTAGCCACTGTGATTGCGTCAGGGTGTGCACATGGTTTCGTTTCCACCCACCTAAAGTATACATCAATTATCACTAGGCAATATTTCTTCCCTTCACACTTTGTTAGTTCAATGAAATCCATACATCTTGTTTGGAAGGGGTATGTTGGTTCTGGGAATGTGCCTCTTATGGGGTGATAGTTACCCTGAGGGTTGTGTTGTGCACAAATAAGGCACCCTGCACAATTTTTTTTAAAATAGGTGTTTAATCCATAGGCTGAAAATATTCTACTGACCATGTCTACCATACTCCCTCTTGAGACATGACTAATGCCATGGCTCAACATAGCTGCATATCTGAATAGTGATTTTGGTAAAATTGGTTTCCCTTCTACACTCTCATAAATATTATCAGCATTCAGATTACTCCCTTTCTTCAACCAGTATGTTTTTTCCTGTGAGGGTGCGAATGCCTGTAGTTGCTGTAGAATACTCTTGTCAATGTGGTCTACGAAATACACAGATGTGTAGCTGTGTAAGAGAAAAATGTGTATTTTTCCCGTTAGAACCGCCTGCTTTGCAGCTGCGTCTGCCCTGCCATTTCCTAGAAATTGCGTCTTTGGTCGTGGTATGAGCCACACATTTACATACCGCAATCTTCAAGGGCAGTTGAATGGCTTCAAGTAACTGCAAAAGGAGTTGTTTATGAGTGACTTGCCTGCCGGTAGATGTGACCATGCCTCTATTTTTCCACAATTGTGCAAATATGTGCACAGTTGAGAATGTATATTGGCTGTTGGTGTATATGTTTACTATTTATCCCTTTCCAATTTTACAGGCTTCAGTAAGGGCCACGATCTCAGCTGCCTGTGCTGAAAAATGTGATGGAAGTTTTCCTGCTCTGATAGTTTCTTCTTGTGTTACTACTGCATATCCTGTTGCATTTGTACCATCTTTGTTTCTACTTGATGACCCATCTACAAACAGAGTTAGTGTAGCCTCGGGGTATGCAACATCTCTAAGGCCGTCTCTTGGTGAGACTTCTTTCTCTATGATTTCAGTACATGCATGTGGTGTGCCATCTTCCGGGATGGGAACTAACGTTGATGGGTTCAGTGTTGTGCACCTTTCTATGTGCAAGTGTGGCTATGACAGAAGTATGGTCATGCATGATAAGTGTCTTGAAGGGGAAAGGTATGAAACCTTATTTTGCAGTATAATGACAGATACAGCATGTGGTACTCTTAGAGTCAAAGAGTGGAACAGGACTAAGGCTGCTGATGCCAGAACTGTCATGGAAGCCGCCACTACAGCCTGTACACAAACTGGAAGTCCCCTGGCTACAGGGTCCAACCTGGTTGAGTAAAAAGCCAAGGGTCGGTCTCGCAGGCCATGTTTCTGAGTTTCTCACTGACGAGGCCCATAAAGGCCGAAACGCGTCTGGAGTTTGCTGTTTCTCCTGTTCAGGGTAGAATTGCCTGGTATTTCGGGGCTGGCTCACTCTTTTGAGTGGGACCAGACTGATATACTACAGGATATTTCTCCCTGTGAAGGGCGCAAGTGAGCTAAAAGAGGTTGCTCTCAGAGTGGCTTATCATGGCTATAGAACTAACCTATTAAGGTTGGTTCGTTCTCTGATGAGCACCTCTGACTTTGTTGTTTTTGTATATGCAAATTACCTTTAGGGTTTAGTCTCCCTAAGGGTAATAGGGGACTCCAGACGTGGACCCCTTGCTCACTGTGCCTTAGGGAGTTCAGCTGCACCTCACTGACGAGGCCCATAAAGGCCCAAACGCGTCTGGAGTTTGCTGTTTCTCCTGTTCAGGGTAGAATTGCCTGGTATTTCGGGGCTGGCTCACTCTTTTGAGTGGGACCAGACTGATATACTACAGGATATTTCTCCCTGTGAAGGGCGCAAGTGAGCTAAAAGAGGTTGCTCTCAGAGTGGCTTATCATGGCTATAGAACTAACCTATTAAGGTTGGTTCGTTCTCTGATGAGCACCTCTGACTTTGTTGTTTTTGTATATGCAAATTACCTTTAGGGTTTAGTCTCCCTAAGGGTAATAGGGGACTCCAGACGTGGACCCCTTGCTCACTGTGCCTTAGGGAGTTCAGCTGCACCTCACTGACGAGGCCCATAAAGGCCCAAACGCGTCTGGAGTTTGCTGTTTCTCCTGTTCAGGGTAGAATTGCCTGGTATTTCGGGGCTGGCTCACTCTTTTGAGTGGGACCAGACTGATATACTACAGGATATTTCTCCCTGTGAAGGGCGCAAGTGAGCTAAAAGAGGTTGCTCTCAGAGTGGCTTATCATGGCTATAGAACTAACCTATTAAGGTTGGTTCGTTCTCTGATGAGCACCTCTGACTTTGCTGTTTTTGTATATGCAAATTACCTTTAGGGTTTAGTCTCCCTAAGGGTAATAGGGGACTCCAGACGTGGACCCCTTGCTCACTGTGCCTTAGGGAGTTCAGCTGCACCTCACTGACGAGGCCCATAAAGGCCGAAATGCGTCTTGGGTTTGCTGTTTCTCCTGTTCAGGGTAGAATTGCCTGGTATTTCGGGGCTGGCTCACTCTTTTGAGTGGGACCAGACTGATATACTACAGGATATTTCTCCGTGTGAAAGGCGCAAGTGAGCTAAAAGAGGTTGCTCTCAGAGTGGCTTATCATGGCTATAGAACTAACCTATTAAGGTTGGTTCGTTCTCTGATGAGCACCTCTGACTTTGTTGTTTTTGTTTATGTTTCTGAGTCACAACGGAAGTCATATAGCCTCCCCTTGAGTCTACAGTTTGCACAAATGGCTTGCTGTAATCTGGCAATCCCAATACAGATGTTCCCACTATTGTGTGCTTAAGCTAAATGAATGCTGCTTCAGCTTCATGTGTCCACGCTACCTTTTCATTACATTGACATTGGTTGTGCATAAATAAGGTGTTGTATGGGCCCTGTAAGTTCTGCATAGTTGAGAATCCAACTCCTGCAGAAATTTACCATCCCTAAGAAAGACATAACTTGTCTCTTTGTGACCGGCTTAGGGGCTTCTAGTATGGCCCTTTTCCTAACTGGGTCTAGTGATCGCCCTTCCCTGCTCACTAGGTATCCCAGGTACTTCCCTTCTGATTTCCAGAGCTGTAATTTATCCCGACTAACCTTATGTCCCTCTTCTGCCAGGAATGTGAGTAAGGCTAGCGTGTCCTCCTGGCATATCTCCTTAGAAGGAGAGGCCACTAAGATATAGTCTACATACAGTAGTATTTGGCTTCTACTTGGGGGCATAAATTTTGCAAAATTCGAGGACATAGCTTGGGAAAATATAGTTGGACTTTCGGTATATCCTTGAGCCAATCTTGTATATGTGTACCTCCTCCCCATATAGGTGAAGGCAACCCAATATTGGGAACCTTTATCTACCGGTATGGAGAAGAATGCATTGGCTAAGTCTATCACAGAGAAATGTGTGTTATCTGGTTGCATGTCATTTAGGAGTGTATGTGGATCTGGCACCGTGGGTGCTCGGGGAATTACAGCTTTATTTACTGCTTGTAAATCCTGCACTTATCTCCAAGCTCCGGTAGCTTTCCTGACTGGGTAAAGTGGGGTGCTATATGGGGATCCTGGGCATTCTATTATAATCCCTTTCTCAATCAAACCTTTTATAACAGGTGCTATGTCCTTCTCTGCTTCAGTTTTTAGAGGATACTGTCTCTGATGTGGGCGAAAAGTACTTTTTGGGGTGATTTTTACTGGCTCTACCCCCTTTATAAGGCCTACATCAGCGGGCCCTGTGGACCATAAGGTGTCCGGAAGGCTCTCTAATGCTGCCTCCTGTTCCTGAGTGAACAATATCTGTGTGTTGTGTCATGCTTCCTCTAACAGGAGAACTTTCTCCCACCTGGATGACTGTAAGTGTATTCCTTTCTTTGTCTCAGTTACCCAGTTCAGGCTTATCCTATATATTTTTGTGCTCAGTGATTACTGCACTCCGAGGTCATAGGGCAAGTACTCCCATTGTGTTTTATCTGTCTGAGCCTCTTCTACCATCCCTCCTACCTGTACCCACCTTCCACCAGCTGGCATAGTCAGTGATATGTGTGGCACTGTGTGTCCTGAATAGAGTAACTGGTCTTGATTATTCAATTTTACTCCCACCCCTGTATACCCATTTTCTGTCCAGTATATGTAATCCAAGGTTATTCTGGTATTGGTGTGTTTGAAAAATGTTTTTTCATAGTCCACATCCCTCCCCGATGTACTTTCAAATTTAATAGTGCAGTGTAATGACTCTGTGCTTTGTTTTACACTGGAAGATGGAGCTAGTTCATTAGCCATGGCTACCAAAGCGCTGGATACTTGGCCTGGCCCTTTCAACATCATGTCTAATGTGTAGAAGTAATGTGGTTCACCCATCCCCTGCACTACATTTACATCGACAGGTATGTCCTCCATGTATGCTTTCATGCCTTTCTCTGTGGGAACCACTCTAATGTTGCATTTCAGCATCAGATCTCTACCCAAGAGATTTATCTGGCATCTAGGGGAGAGTATAAAAGGTTGCTCAAATGTTTGGCCGTTGAACAATCTCACTGTGAGTGGGCATGATATAGGTTTGCTATTTGTCTGTCCTGCTGTTGACCTAACCAGAATGTTTTGTGATGACGTGTAACTAGTCCATGTGCCATCATCGCTCAACACTGATCTACATGCTCCTGTATCGCATAAAAATGTTATCATTACCCCCTCTACATCTAGTTGCATGACTGGTTGATCTTCTAGAGCCATTAAGTCTATACATGATTCTAAATTCAACACATCATTTATTTCTGGCAATTTTGCATCATTATTGCCATACTCATACAATTCAGATTCATGCAATTCTTGTTCAGCAAATATTTGTAAAGGAAGGGTACAACCTGGTTCTAGTCATTTGTCAGTCTTGTGGTCATCGTCATCCGCTCCCTCTTCCTCCTGGTACTTTCAGTTTCTGCAGTAACGTGCTAAGTGGCCGACCTTGCCAGACACGTAACAATTTCCATAAAATTTTCCTCTGCTTCCACCTCGTCCTCGTCCACCTCCTCTCCCTCCACATTTTTTATTATTTCCACCATCACCGGAAAAGAAAGCAGAAGTTATAGGTTGCTCTTTCCCATCAACAGATTTCATCAAATACACCTCCTTTGGTTTACTATCTTGCTTTTTCTGTTTCTTTTCTTTTGCTCTCTTACACTGCTCCTCTGCATGTTTAGCATATTCTATGGTTTCCCTAAGGGGACATGTTTTGTAAGTAATTTGATGCTGTATCATAAAGTCATTTATTTCTGGATGACATCCCCTGAGAAAAGCGTTTTTTTGTTGCTGAGCATATGGTCCAGCATCATCATATGGGTTAGGTCTGGCCACCCCGCTATGGCTGTCAAATACTACCCACAACCTCACCATATATTGTTCCACAATTTCATCATCTTTTTGTACACACTCGTTTATCTTAGTCCAGTCTGCGTGTTCTCTGTGTCTATCAGCTATTCTGCCTATTAGAGCGTCTACTCGTTGGGTCAGTTCTTGTGATCCATATTGCAATGGTTCCCCCCTTGGGTCCAGTGGATTCCAGTCACCTTCACTAAGGATCCAATCGGACCCTAATATCTGCCTCAGACATCTTTCAACCTCAACACCATTTAATTTAAAACTTTGCTGCAATCGCTGGAACTTAAGTTTGAAAGTTCCCATATTGTCATTTGGGTGGGGGACTCCTTCTACAGCTCTCCTCACATCTGCATCTGTCCATGCTCGGTATACTAGCATTGTGGGTGGCAACACATTTCCCCCATCTACAAGCTCTTCCCCCCTAGGATTGGGAACCTCAATTAAGGGATATAATGGCACAGATGTTACTCCCTTACCTCCGTATTGATGATCTGGTGCCTGCCTGGTTCTGGCGGGCCGTCCTTCATAAGGTGGTGGTGTCGGAGGAGGTGGATTCGGAGCGGTGGCGGCAAGCAGGAATTTGCGGGCATCATCAAATTCGTCCTCTACATCATCACTATAAGTGACCATATTCCCAGGAGTTGGAGGGGCGGTCAGTCGTGGAAGTCTTTTCTGTGTACACATAAACATATCCTCTTCCGAAGGAGAGAGGGTCCCTCCCCCCGTAGGCACCTTCATTGTTATACACATTTGCCTTTTTTCATCTTCAACAATGTTTATATTATTGACATCATCCTCTGTTTCAATATATTCAACATTTTTTTTTCCTTAATCCTTATTTTCCTTGCCTTGGTCTTATCTTTTTTACCTTTTTTATGTTTAATCGGTGGGTCTGGTGTGTGCTGTCTAACACAGCGACTGCAAGTTTGTCCCATTTGAAAAAAAACAAAAAAAAAAACAAGAAAACAAAAAAAAGAAAACGCTTAAATCTCACGGACTTTAAGGACAGAGGGTAGGATAGGAAGAGTTTTAAAGCCTGTAGTGCTCGACTGCTATGGGTAATTATAAAAATCACCCACACGTTTTACCAAAACACAGGCAAGTCACTGGGTAGCCCTTCGGTGGACTTCAGGTAGTGTGTGACAACTTCACTACTAAAAGTGGATAGTTGCAGGTAAGAAGTTTTTAGAATAACACAAAAGAATACATGTATATATATACATACACTCACAAGTACACAGAAATATACAGAATGTTTACAGGTATATACAATAACCAATAAATCTGTTATCCGTGGGACACCTCTCACAAACATACATACACCCGGTACCGGTATTTGGAAACATACAAAATGTTAACATGCACACACATACATATTTCTGGGAAGAGCTCATTTGAAAGTCATACTCATTTACCCCTTTTCCATGGTAAGTATTCACAATTTTGTTACGTACGGAGAACTTATTTTATAGTCTTTTCCTCAGGATAATGACTCTTTTACCTCTCTGTGGGTAAGTATCAACCCTTTTACCTATTGCTATGCAAGAAACTTAGTTGTACAACTCTTTTACCTAATATCACTGTTAGGCAAGGACCTGGGGAACATACACACAAATGCAAATGCAACAGAAATTCATATACTCACTTTTAGTTCGTTGTAAGCTGTGCCCTGTCATCCCTCAGAAAAACACATTGCCTCTGTGGTCCAACTGATCGTATATATATCAGGCCTGAGGTCTTTCTCAAGGTAAGGGAGTCCTCAGCGACATACCCCCCGTGCACGGTGAAAGGCGTTTTGCTCCGTCCGAGGAATGATAAGGGAAACAACCACGGCTCGAAGGACCAAAATGATAGGATCAGATTAGTGAGTAATAATGTATTCTGATGTGTGTATATATTATATCTAGGTACCAAAATATAATGAGAGAGAATAATGCACAGAAGTCAGAGTGCCATCAGAATAATCTCTGAGTTTAATTTTGGGCAGGAAGCCCATTATATAGCATAAAACATGTCATAGCTAATAGCACAATTCAAAATAGGGTTAAATACACCATCACAGTAGTTAGCCTAAAATATTTGCAAGCAAGCGTCTTTTTCTGTCTAACTCAGCGAAATATTCCTTATCACAAATAACGGCTTCCTATAGATATTTGCCGTCAGCAGTTGCAAGGTAAATAAAAGGAAGAGGAAACAGATGGTAAAGGAATATTACCTAAACATTTCTACAGATAACCTTCTTGAACATTCTAGTAAGATACAAGGAAAAAACAAGCTGATATACTTCAATAATCATGATATTTTTAGCCAATAAACTCATAATAAAGAAATTAATATCTAACAATAACTCTACACATAGACCTTTCCCATAGGATCGTTTTATTGCCACACTATAATTCCTGTATCACCTGTAATTGTTTCTGTTGATTCAGTTTAACTGCATCATTATTGCAAAACCATCACCACATTATAAATTAAATGGCTATTTTATTCCATATATAGAACCCACATTGAAACTGCAGTAAGAGCTGCCTCCCTCGATACAGAAAGTCACCAAGAAAAGGCCAGATATCCTGCTGCTATGATTGTATCCAATGTCCAGAAGGTTAACAATCTAATCAAACAGGTAAATGCTATCATGGTGCCTTATTCAATTGCAAGGCCGCATCTTGCGGTATTTAGGCCGTATGCCTGCCGGCCTGCTGCTAGCTCGCACTCTGCTACAATTCTGGTGCTATTCAATTGACCAAAGCCTCAAGACCATAAACCCTGGTTTCACATGTAACGCTTTCAAGTATCCGATCCAATGAAGCGCGCCAAAATCAAGGAAGCCCGTAATTTGTGATCTGGTCACAGGTCAATTAACCAAAGGGAACTCGAGAACGCCAATTAACCCAGTGGAAAAGGGTTTAAAAGGTTGTGAAAACCGCAACTCCCTGACTGTGCTGTAACTGAGAAAATCAACACACAGGTCTAGTCGTTGGTGGGTTTTTGAGCAAGATAGAGATAGAGAGAGACAGAGAGAGAGAGAGAGACAGAGACAGAGAGAGAGAGACAAAGAGAGAAAGACAAAGAGAGAGATAGTCTGAGAGATAGACTGAGAGAGAGAGAGAGACTGAGAGAGAGAGACTGAGAGAGACAGAGAGATAGACTGAGAGAGATAGAGACAGAGAGGTAGAGAGTGCTAGAGAGAGCGAGTGAGAGATCAAGAGAGAGATAGAGACAGAGATATATAGAGAGAGATAGAGGGAGTAAAACACAGGAGTAGAGTGAGGAGGGAGAGAGATAGGGAAACACTGTAGTAGGAAGAACGTGAGGAGAGGAGGAGAGGTAGGGTTATGGAGAGAGGGAGAGTAGGAAGAGAGAGGGGCGGTAGAGGTGTAGGAGAGCAGGAGGGGTTGGAGGGATGTGCCCCCAGATGTAGGCACAAAACGTTTAGGAGTAGGGGCACAGTTGGGAGGACCCACCGTTTATTGCCCAGGGGAGATATACATCTCCTCAGGAAATTATGTGCCCCCTATAGCATCATGGTGGGAGGGATGTGAGGCCTAGCAATAAGACACTTGACTGGAGTGCGGTGGCTGCAGCTGTTGTGTCATTAGGGGGTTGAATATAGGTATGTCTGTCAAACACCAATATGATGACTGCCGGAAGAAGGTGAAGAGGAATATGGCAGAGGTGGCCAGAGCATCCCGTACAACCTGTGGTGGCCCACCAGTAAACATCACCTACTGTGGATGGGTGGGACTCTGAAGGAGTGGACAGCTGGACTCTGGCTTTCAGGGAACCCTGCAATGTGAGTATCATATACACCATCACACCCTCATATGCACACACATTAACCCTACACACATATGGCTTCATTCAATTTTTTAAGATCCGGGCCCGCAAGTGGAGAGAGCAAGTTACTTTGCTATTCAATTGCCTCCTACTTGCAGTCTCCAATCGGGTTACTTGCTACATGCTTCTTTCCAAGCTTTTGATCTTTCAGGGCCGCAAGAGTTGCGGCTGCAAAAATCACAATGTACCCTACCCACTGCTCCCAAAATCAAATAAGGGGGCCCAATCAGGACCCTGCAGGGTCCCCACTTCAACCCCTTGCTGCGGGGGTCCCGGTTGGGAACCGGCAGCATTTAAAAATTACCTTCCTGCCGATGGTCCGTAAAGGGCCAGCGGCACACAATATGTTAACCCCTAGCCACGGGGGTACAGTAAGTACCCCCGAGGCAACTAGTATTAACCCCCCCATTGGGATCCCCGGAATGTCCCTACATTAACCCTTGCATTTAAAATTCAAAAATCCTGCCTGACAGGATCATAAAGATTCTTAAAGGACCGGCGCTAGATAAAAAAAAATTATCCCTGCCACAGGGTAATATAAGTACCCCCCATAACCTAAAATTAACCCCATCACTCATGGTGGTCATTATAGACGCTCATGAGACTAAAATGAACTCTCACAGTGAAATAGGGTTCTATATAGACCCCTATAGGACACTATTAACCCCTATATTTACACTATATGTGTCATAAGGGTCCTTCAGGAACCTCATGACATAAAGTCTAAGCACTACACTATTAACCCTATCTATACCCCATTAACCCTTAAACCCTAACTATACCCCACTAACCCTAACAATACCCCATTAACCCTAACTGTACCCAATTAACCCTATTTGTACCCCATTTACCCCAACTTACCAAATATAACCCTACCCTTATAACCCACACTTACATTGTTAACCCTATCCTACCCCGTACTATTCTATTAACCCCCTCTAACTAATTAATCCTCCTCTAACTAATAATTATCACTAACCACTTAACCCCATCTATACCTATTTAGCCCCATCTAGTCCTATGCAACTCTATCGAGAACTATTTAACCCCATCTAGTCTTATTTAACTCAGTCTAGACCGATGTAACCCTATCTGGTCCTATTTAACCCCATCTAGACCTTTCAACCCCATCTAGACCTATTTAACCCTATCTAGTCCTATTTAACCCTATCTAGACCTATTTTACCCAATTTAGTCCTATTTAACCTTAACTGGGCCTATTTAACCCCAAATGTACCCAGTAACGCTTTATCCTATAAACCCTCTCCGACTCCTACACTATTAACCTCTACACTACCTACTCAACACCTTCCTTACTTTATTAACCACTGCACTACCTACCTAACCCCTAAAAAATCCCAAATACCCGCTAATTACACAAAATACAAAAAGCACCTAATTACAGAAAAAAAAAAAAAACCTAATCACTGAAAACAGCTAGATCACAAAAAATAAAAAAACAACATTACATAAATTAAAAAGGAACACTAAATAAAATAAAAAAGAACAATACATAAAATAAAAAAGCAACAATACATAAAATAAAAAAAAGGATTATTACAGAAAAGAAAAAATTACAACCTAAAATAAATACATCACTATTACAATAAAAATAAAACCCCACACCCAGCAATAAATAAATAGTAAATTACAACACTTACCATTTCCCAAATGCCCCTCCAGAGATGATGGTCTTCTGTGCTTCGTCCCATGACAAGGGCCCAATCCAAAAATGTTAACTGGTCCGGCACACCTACAATAAAAAGAAAGAGTACAATTAATACATAAATATAACATGTAATATTATATAGACCTAATAGGCCACTTACCTGTCCAAAGTGGCCATCCTGCGATGCCCCCATCCTCCTCGAAGTCATCTCCCACAGGGCCCCTCGAAAATTTGAAAGATCTAATGGAGCTATTCCCTTGAGGACCTTACCGCCGCAAATGATGGTCCTTGCGTATGCTCCGGTCGAAAAATCAAAATGGCTGCAATCTGATTGACAGTTACTTTAGCCAATTGGACGGCGTAGATGCTTGGAAACAATCAGAATGGGATACACCCCACAGGGGTATATCCCATTCTGATTTACTGAAGGCAATAACACTTCTGATTGGTTTAGAAATGACTGACAGTTACATCATCCAATCAGAATGGGATATAAGGGGTATCCCATTTTAATTGGCTCACAGATTGGCACCTTCTCATTGGCTGGCATATGATTGACAGCGCCATTTACATTTTGCTAACAGAGCATGTACGAAAACCATCTTTTCTGGCAGATTTTTAAAATGTTTTTAATGTCGGATTATTTTTCGAGGGAACCTACAGAAGACGACTTTGTGGAAAACGAAGGCATTGCTGGATGGCAATTTTGGACAGGTAAGTGGCCTATTAGGTCTATATAATATTACATGTTTTATTTATTTATGTATTAATTGTACGCTTTATTTTTATTGGAGGTGTGCCGGACCAGTTGACATTTTTGAAAAAAGGACTTGTCATAGGACGAAGGATAGAAGACCATTATCGCTGGAGGGGCAAATGGGCAAGGTAAGTGATATAATTTACTATTAATTTATTTCTGTTAGATGCTACTTCCGATGGCAGGGTTTAGAATTTTCAGGAAGGGGAACTTTCAGGCCTAGACAATTGAATCGGAAAGTAAACATAGAGGTACTCGAGCATGCAGCTCAAATCGGGAATTTTATTGCACGTAACATCCCCAAATTGAACGACGCCCATAGATAACTGGTATATAATAACACTGTAAGCTCTCTGGTTATGACTACAGATATATGGGCAGCAAGAACCATGTAAATCCAGGAAGTGAACATATTATTATCATAATTGTTTTCAATAAAATGTATGTCCATTACCTGCAGTTAAACCTGATTCTGAATAGCAGTTTCCAATTCAGTTTTTGTTATGTTTGCTGTTTGTTTAAGTTCATATAAAACAAAAAAGTTAAAATTTCAATTGCAATTGTGTATTTTTTGTCATGAGTTCCCCTATCCCTAACTTCCCCATGTTAGACTGCACTGTTAAGAGCTATTACGCTTAACACTCCTACTGCTTGGAACCTATCTACAAAGTTAAACAAGGTATAGCTGTAGATCAAGATTGATTTTACATCCAGAAGAGAGTACATGTATGGGTGTGCACACTGCAGCATATGCGGACACAGACACTGAAGAACTGCATGTGCGTGTTATGTATTAGCCTAACCTTGACCATGTCTCATAAGCATCTTAACAACCATTGATGAAAATTGGTCACAGATTGGCCAGTCTCACACACAGCAGATTCAGCTGAGCACGTGTTCTAATAAACTGCAGATGACACACCGCACCAGCATTACATATATTGATATGAGCCATAACAGTGACTGCTGGTAGCAGAAGTCGCATTAAGCAGCCTCTAGATGTCGCTACATTTTACTGGCGATTAGATTGTACCACAGATTTAGTAGGTTAGAGTAGGGGTTAGGGTAAGGGTTAGGATTAGGGTGAGGGCTTTTGGGTTAGTGCTAGCAAGGGATCCTAAAGCATCTATGTGCTGTCTGGAGCAGCCCGAAACAGCCGTGTGATGCTCCCCCTGCTCCCTAAACACCCCCATGCTGCAGGGGTCCCGATTAAAACTTTGAAATTCCCAGCCGTGGCTCCTTAAAGGGCCAGCAGCACACTATCAGCAATCCCGGCTGCGGCACCTAAAAGGAACCCCACTTTATGCTGGGGGTCCCCACCGGGATCCCTGATGTGTCCCCACATTAACCCCTTGCAGTGGCGGTCCCCGATCGGAATAGATCAGGCCCCTGCTGCATTTAAAACTTTTAAATTCCCTGCCGCGGCTCCTTACAGAGCCGTGGTACACTATTAGCAACCCTGGCCGTGACACCTAAAATTAACCCACCTCTATGCTGGTGGTCTACATTGGGACCCCCGAAGTGTCCCCACATTAACCCCTTGCTGCAGGGTCCCTGAACGGCACCGATCGTGACACTGCTGCATTTAAAATCTTAAATTTCCCGCCTTGCGGGTCCTTAAAGGATCGTAAAGGTCCTGAAAGGACTCGTGCTAAAAAATATTAACCCCAGGCAACTAAAATTAACCCTATAACTCATGGGGTTTTAATACAGACCCCCATAAGCCTTAATTAACCCTATAACTCATGGGGGTCAATACAGACTCCCATAAGCCAATAAATAACCCTGTCACTCATGGGGGTCATTAGAGACCCTTATAAGCCTCTATTTAACCCCATCAGTCCAATAAGGGTATATTATGACCCTTATGGGGCAGTTCCAACCCTAACATTAACCACATAAGTGCCATGACGGTCTTCAAGGACCCTCACTACAAACACTACACTGCACTATACCTCCAATAAACCATTAAATCTAAACTAACCCCCTCTACACTAACCTATTAACACTTGCACTACCTACCTACACTACCTACCTACCCCCTAATTAAACCCCCCAGCACTCTAATTAAAGAACATTTAAAAAAAACTGTCACAAAAAATAAAAAAGGAACATTACAGAAAATAAAAAAATACATTACAACCCCCCCCCCCCCGCACACTACAGAAAAAAAAATGACACACCTGAAAAGGAAATACAAACAGAATACATTCAATACAATACAATCCAAATAAAATAAAATACAATACCCCCTATCTATCTAACATACAATCAATCCTATCTAATGAACAATAAATCCTATCTAAAATACATACCCCTATCTAACATACAATAAATACTATCTATCTAAAATACATACCCCTATCTAACATACAATAAATACTATCTAATATACAATAAATCCTAACTAACTAAAATACACACCCTTATCTAGCATACAATAAATGCTATCTACATACACAAACCCTAATTTTAACCTAAAATAAAATAATTAAGACCACTTACCTTTGCAGATGTCCCTTCAGATCACCAACCAAGGAAAAAAAAAAACAAGACAAAATAGTACAACACATTTACATACAATAAATAAACATTATAAACATTTTAAATATTCTACTTACCTTTCCAGCATGTCCTCGTCCTTCTTCTTTTCTTCTCCGGTGCGGACCCTGTTAAAAAAAAACATGACATTAGTACAACATACATATAAACATAAAACAAAATAAAATAAACATAATATACATTTACTTACCTCCCCGCGATGTCCCGGCCTCCTCCACTTCTGCCCCGGCTAGGCCCTGGAACAATCCGCGCTTAAAAAAAAAAACGAACGCGGACCTCCCCGACGCTAATGAGCCTCCTACAGAGTTTTCCAGTAGAAAATTGTCATTGGTGGCTCTGATTGGCTGAAAAGGCTGTCTATCAAATTCAGCCAATCAGAAGGCGCCAATGTGTGAGCCAATCAGAATGGGATACACGACACCATCCCACTCTGATTGGCTATTGCACCTGTCAATCTTTATTTAAACCAATCACAAGGCGCAGATGCCTTCAGCCAATCACAATGGGCTACACCCCACAGGGTAATTGGCTGGAGGCATCTGCGCATTCCCATTGTGATTGGCTGATGGCAAAAAAAAGCCTTCTGATTGGTTTAAATAAAGATTGACAGGTGCATTAGCCAATCAGAGTGGGATTTTTGGGTGTATCCTATTCTGATTGGCTCACACATTGGCACCTTCTGATTGACTGAATTTGATAGACACTGTTTTCAGCCAATCAGAAGCCGCCAATGACAATTTTCTACTCTGTAGGAGGCTCATTAGCATTGGGGAGGTCCACGAGTGCCAGCCTCCGTTATGTATATTATGTTTATTTTTATTTATTTTTATGTTTATATGTATGTTGTCCTAATGTAATGCGTTTTTTTTTACAGGGCCAAACCGGATAAGAAAAGAAATTGCAAATCGCTATTCAATTGCCCGATTCCCCGCAGCTCGCAAACTTATCCACACTCGTAAAACGCAAATGAAGGACGAAGTCCTACATGTGCTAGAGAGGGCCCGAAAGGGCTTTAGCAGCCCTTACGTATGATCCCAAAAAAGTCCCCAATGCTCCTAACGCCCCCACAATCCTAAATGAAACTCCAATGATGCAAGGGTCCCTATATTAACCCGATGATACAGGAGCCCCGATCGGGACCCCTGCAGGGTCACCACATTAACCCCTTGCTCCAGGAGTCCTGATTGGGACCCCAGCAGCATTTTAAAAATAATAATTCTGACTTGAGGTCCTTAAAGGGCCTGAGGTGCACAAATTGTTAATCCCATGCCACGGGGGTACTCTAAGTACCCTCACAGCACCTAACATTAACTCCCCATGCTGCGGGGTCCCCATCCGGCCTCCTGGAGTGTCCCCACATTAACTCTTGCTGCAGGGGACCCGCTTGGGACCCCGCAGCATTTAAAAATTTCAAATTTCCCTCTGCGGGTCCTAAAAGGACCCGTGCTACACAAATTAACTCTATCATTCATGGGGTCTATACAGAGCCCCATGAGCCTCTAATTAACCTTATCCCTTGTGGGGGTCTATACAGACACCTAATTAACCCCATCAGTCCCATACTAGTCTATATACAATAATTAACCCTTACAATAACACTATAAGTGCTATAAGGGTCCTCCAGGACCCCCATGACACTAAGTCTAAGCACTACCTTACATTACACTATTAGCCCCCAATAAACTAATACATCTAAAGTAATTAACGACCCTCTAACTAATTAAACCCCTTCTAACTAATAAACCCCTCTATCTAATTAGTCCCTAAGTAATAAACCCCCCTCTAAGTAATATACCGCCCACTAACTAATAAATCCCCTCTAATTAATTAAACCCCCTCTAACTAATAAATCCCCTCTAACTAAATAACCCCTTTAATTAATTAACCCCTCCTCTAACTAATAAACCCCCTTCTAACTAATTAATTTCCCTCTAACTAATAAACACCCCTCTAACTAATACCCCCTAACTAATTAATCCCTCTAACTAAATAACCCCCTCTAACTAATAAACCCACCTCTAACAAATTAACCCCCTCTAAGTAATTGAACCCCCTCTAACTAATTGCCCCCTACCTAATTAACTCCTTATAAGTAATTACCCCTATTTAACCCTCACCATCCCTAATTATCCCTATCACTAACCACCTAACCCTATCTAGTCCTATTTAACCCTAACTGGACCCAATAACCATATATAGTCCTATTTAACTCTATCTGGACCTAGTTAACCCTAACTGGACCTATTTAACCCTAACTGGACTTAGTTAACCCCAACTGGACAGAGTTAACCCTACCTGGACCCAGAAAACCCCTATCCTATTAACCCCCTTCTACCCTATGCTGTCAAACTCCTCTACCTTATCCTATTAACCCCCATCCACCATATCCAATTAACCCCTTCATTACTTATCTAACCTCCTAATAATATCCCTAGCACCCTACTAGTTAAAAAAAGAACACTAATTACACAAAATAAAAAAACTACATTACTGAAAATAAAAAAACTTAGATTACATAAAATAAAAAAACCTAGATTACTGAAATAAAAAAAAAAATATTACATAAAATAAAAAAAACACATTACTGAAATTAGAAAAGGGTAAATCAGACTACTTACCTTGCAAAAATGCCCCTCCAGCGACGATGGTCTTCTGTGCTTCATCCCAGACAGGGCCCTTCATAAATGTCCACAGACCCGGCAAGCTTAGAAAAAAAGAAACATTACAGTTAATAAACAAACGCATACAACATGTAAGATAATAAAGACTAAATAGTCAACTTATCTGTCCAAAATGCCTCTCCATCAATGTCCCGACGTCCAGTCCCACCTGAAATAAAGAAACATTAAATGAAATAAAAATATAATTACAACCTGTAATGTAAATAGGGTTAATAGTCAACTTACCTGTCCAAAATGCCCCTCCAGTGATGCCCCAGTACTCAGTTCTTGGTTTATTAATTAGAGGGGTATAATTAGTTAGAGGGGAGTTTATTAGTTAGAGGGGGACTTATTAGTTAGAGGGGCTATATTAGATAGAGGGGTTAATTAGTTAGAGGTGGGTTAATTAGTTACAGGCGGGGTTAGTAGAGGGGGTTAATTAGTTAGAGAAGGGCTTAGGTATTTAGAGGGGGTATATTACTTAGATGGGGTTAACTAGTTAGAGGGGGGTTATTAGTAAGAGGGGGGTTAATTAGTTAGAGGGGGTTTATTACTTAGAGGGGGGTTCATTAGTTACAGGGGGTTAATTTCTTAAAGGTGGGTTTATTACCTAGAAAGGGTTAATTATTTAGGAGGCTTTATTTGTTAGAGGGGGGTTAATTAGATAGAGGGGGATTACTTAGGGGGTTAATTAGTTAGAAGGGGGTTTATTATAAGATGGTTAATTAGTTAGAGGGGGTTTATTACTTAGAGGGGAGAGGGGGTCTATTACTTAGAGAGGGTTTATTACGTAGATGGGGTTAATTAGTTAGAGGGGGTTATTAGTTAGAGGAGGTTAATTAGTTAGAGGGGTTAATTAGTTTGGGGGGTTTATTACTTAGAGGGGGGTTAATAAGTTAGAGGGGGTTAATTGCTTAGAGGGGGTTAATTTGTTAGAGGGGGGTTAATTACTTAGAGGGGGTTAATTAGTTAGATGGGGTTAATTAGTAAGAGGGCTTTTTATTAGTTAGAGAGGGGGTTAATTACTAAGATGGGGTTATTACTTAGAGGGGCGTTAATTACTTAGATGAGGTTAATCTAGATTTATTAATTTATTGGGGGTTATTAGTGTAGTGTAGAGTAGTGCTTAGACTTAGTGTCATGAGGGTCCTGGAGGACCCTCATGGCACTTACAGTGTTATTGTGAGGGTTTATTATTGTATATGGACCCTTATGGGACTGATGGTATTAATTAGGGGCTCATGGGGGTCTTTGTCTCCCCATGAGTGATGGGGTTAATTAACGGCTCCTGTATAGACCCCCATGAGGGTTAGGGTAATTTTTCACTTTAGCGCAAGTCCTTTCAGGACTTTTAAGGTGGGAAACCAGATGGGGACTCTCCAGCATGGGGGGGGGGGGGTATTGTTAGCGCCCTACAGTATCCCTGTGGCATGGGGTTAACAATTTATGTGCTGCGGGCCCTTTAAGGACTCCTGCATCATGGGGGTCATGTGGGGACCCTATGAGGTTCCTGATGGGGTCCCTGCAGCAGGGTTTTATATAGGGAGCCTGCATTTACTATTGGCTTACTTTGGAAACCTGGGTTTCCGATTTCAGATCTCGGGCAGTGAGTTTTGGCCCTGGGGAATTGGATAGCATTGGAAACAGAGGAAAACGGAAGCTCGCAACTAAATCGCAGACATGCGGCCCTAAATATAGCTTTTAATTTGTAATTCAGATTCAATTTTATTTCTAACAGATTTATTTACCTTGGTGGATGCAGAAAAGATCTATAACTAGTTCTATTGAATATCTGTAAAACTGAAACAGATCTTAACATTATGATTAAATATAAGTTTTTTTATGCCTTGAAAAGTCCAAAATGGAATCCACAAAAGTGGTTGCTATTATGATTTGAATTTTTTTTTTAAGCTCGTAGTTTACATGACTGCAAATGTTCTTAGTTTTAAACATACTTCACAAACATATGAAGTATTTTGCACACTAAAGTGCTTTTTTACCTACTTGCTACTGTAAACAATAAAATATTTAATGATATGCTTCGTTGAGTAGAAATGGTCTCCACAACTCTTTTAAATTGACACTTTAAATTGACATGGGAATATGTTGTTTGGGTATTATAATGACTGCCAGTAATCTTTTCCCAAAAAATTATATTTTAATCCTTAATGTCATCATACCAAGAAGAGATCAAAACCATATAAATGTCTACTAGGCTTAATATAAAATGTCAGTTGTGAGAATTCATTATGTCACGTGAGCTCTCTTATATATTAAAATAACTACATTGCCTTAGTGACCACTTAAATTCTAATTATACTTTAGAAACTGCAACACTTCCTTAAAGCTGTACTTAAAACTACCAAAAGGTGTAATGGAAAGTGATAAGCATGTTTAATCTCTATTTGTCATGTATAACTACAGCTGAATCCTTAAATAAAAAACAAACAAAAAAAAACACATGCTTTTAAATGTTACTATGAAGTGTCATGGTGAAGGGGCTTGTGTACCTCGGTGAAGCTGTGGTCTAATCCATGTAGAGTCACCCAAGTTGGGAAAGTCATAGCAGAGAGGTCAGGCAAATTGAAACTGGTAACCCACTCCAGTGTATTTGCCATGAAAGCAAAATGGATAAACACAACCAGAGAAATAAATAGATGTTCCCGGAGTGTTGCGTCCACATGGTCACTGAGAGTAGGACATGACTGAAGGACTGAAGAACAACAACACTGAAGCGGCCACACAAGGATGAACTAAACACACTCTGCCTCCTCCCTACAGTTTTCTCATTCAATCACAGGGGTGTATTACAATATCCTGTTAGATATCCTCTGATTGGGAGAGAAGCCAACATGAAAATTCTGTAAAGCAGAATTTAAATTACAGAAAGGTTTAATATTATATATATATATATATATATATATATATATATATATATATATATATATATTGTAACAGAATCATTGATGGAGTATACGTGGGAGAGAGACTGAGCAGAGCAATGTGTCCACTAAGGGAAGAAAGGGTTAACACAGCAGTGGGTTCCACCTTTAAAGGTATGATTAGCACCCAGCTGAGTGGGAGAGCTCAGTCTGAGCTGGACAGAGGACACCAGAGCCTGCTGTGGAAATCCCCTGCTACAAGGGAGACTTGATATCCCATAAACTTTTGTTTGGACTTTTGTTTTGTGTGAACTTTATCTTGCTTAGTGAGGGAACTACAGCCAAGAGTAAAGTCAGTGCTTCTATTAGAAGCTAGGATTTTGTTTTGCACCATTTATACTGCTGATATTTTAAAAAGGGCTCCTGAAGTACTCCATTGTGGTCCTGGATACAAGGGCACGAACCATGAGTGTGACAGCAGCGTTATCACAATATATATATATATATATATATATACAGGGGTGGAGGAGCCAGAATATTTCTGGGGGGAAACAGCTCATTATATACAAATTCCGTTAAATAGCTTATATATTATTATTATTTTATTATTATTATCCAACATATTCCTTAGAGCTATGCAGGGGTTAAGTACAAGTCAAGAACAATTTCAAACAGTGCAAAGGATGGAGGGCCCTGTTATTGAGTTTACAAACAGACATAAACAGTGCTTTCCTTAAAGCAACTATCGAGATTGAAAACTTGCAAACTTACATTCTAAACGTGTGGGTGGTGTACAGGAGAGTGATAGATTGATAGAGCATGTAAATGCTTATTTGAATAGATACATTTTTTAGGAGATTTTGAAGGATATTAGGCATGAGGATAATCTAGTGGTGTGAGGCAAGGAGTTCCAGGGGCAGCACAAAAAAAGTATTGTAGGCAGGGGAAAGAGGAGGTGACGAGAGAGGAGGAGAGAAGAAGGTCATTAGCAGAGCAAATAGTGCGGGTGTATATATACATACATATAAACATACAAAATCTGGAGGGGATTTCCCGTCCCCCTCTTCTCCCCCAGTTCCTACACCCATGTATATACATTTCTATTGTGATTTTTCTTCTTTTAAATACTGAAAGCAAAATGTTGGTTTTCATGTAAATTTACTAGATTCCATGAGCTTATATATTTGTTTATATGAGGTCCGATAGTAACTAAATAACTACATTGTTGGAGAGTTCTGAATACAGTATTTAAATAGTGCCCTAGGCGCTCATTGCAGGACTCGTGATTAACTCTGAAGGTGCTCAGAGGGGGCAGAGTCTTGCATTGTGTGGCAAACAGCATTGCCATGGCTTAAAATTTTATTGCCATAATTTTTTGACAGGGAATTTGCTAGTTATCTTTTATTTATAATGCACCAACATTTAGAATGTTCATATTCCGTAGCGATAAACAGGGTAGATACAAATCAAAAAGAATTCTAACAAATTACAACAAATTCCAAAGTGCCATACATAGGATGAGCACAAGGTAAAACCAATTTCAATACAATTTAAACAAATGGAGAGCTTAGAATCTTGTATATATTGTGCTTTTTCAAGCATCCTATACGATTGAAAACTTGGCATCTTACAATCTAAAGGATTTGGTTGTGAAACAGGACGGTGATAGATACATTGGGCATGTTAAGGATGAAGGTGATAAGCTTCATTATAGTCATATCTAAGTTTTGCATGAAAAAATACCAAAATAAACATTTAAAAACTTACCTTGAAGTTAGCAAAATGTCTTGTAATTTCTGCCAGTTGAATTTTAGAGTAAATACCCCCTTCAAACTCTAGCAAAATTAGCATAATATTCATAATTCATTGTGGCCAATCAAGAGAAAGCAAAGGCAGCTGAAACATTTGTAGCAATATCTGGGGTTCCTGCGTTGCAAAGCAGCCTGGATTATATAGTCTGACACAAATCCACACCTGACTACCACCCCTGTTGATTTTTCATTCTCAACTATTGTTGTTTTTTTCTTCCTCTCTCTGTTTGGCAGAGCTAAGCAGCAGCTGAGCCTACTTGTTTTTTTTACCACCGCTGCAGATTGTCCATTCATTGTATCAACTATTGCTGCTTTTTTTTTCTTCTTATAGCAGCTGAGCCTCATTACCACCCCTGCAGATTTATCTATCTCCTGCATCAAATACTGGTGCTGCTTCTTTTTTTTTTCTTGCAGCATCCCCTGCATCAAGTCTCTCTATCTCTCTCTCTTTCTCTCTCTCCTTGCCGATCACATTGTTAGTGCTGTGACCCCTCCCCCCCAACCCCAACCATCATGCAATATTGCAGCTGCACTTGCGTTTGTAAAGCAACGAAAAGGAAAATTTGTCTCTGGATACTCTCATGCTAAGTATGTTGTTATGCAACCTCCTTGGGGGTGTGCAACTCTAGAATAGGGGCAACATAAAACAGTTCTGAAGGCGGCAATGAGAGGAGTTGATAAGAGTGGAGGAAAGAAGCAGGCCATTAACAGAACGGAGAGAAAGTGTTGCTGAGTATTTCAAGACAAGAATGGAGATATAAGGGGGGGCATTATTATTATTGAGGTCATTATGGATTTGAGACAGAAGGGTGATGGGGAGGCCACCAAGGAGCAAGTTGAAGTAGTCGAGGCAAGATATGAGAGAATGGAGTCCAATTTTAGTTGGGTCTTGCTGAAGATAGTGACGTATGTTGGAGATGTTTTAGTTTATAAATACACGATTTAGTAATTGATTTTTGGGGAGAAATGAAAGAGAAGAGTCCAGTGGAGCCCCCAGGCAATGGGCCTGGAAGGTGGGAGTGATGACGGTATTATCAACAGTGAGAGATATTGTAATAGTGGAAGCTATACTAGAGGGTGGTAAGATAGGGAGCTCATTCTTTGACATTTTGAGTTTGAGCTGGTGGATGGAGATCCAGGAGGATATGGCTGAGAGGCAGTTGACAACTCATGCTAGACGGGGAAAGATCTGGTGCTGAAAGGTAGATTTGAGAGTTATTTGCATACAGATTATACTAAAGTCCATACGAGTCAATTAGTGTAGCAAGGCAGGATGTATAGATAGTTAAGATGAGGGACCTAGGACTTAACTTTGGAGTACGCCAGCAGTCAGAGGGTGAGGCGAAGAAGAGGTGCCAGAAATGGAGGCTCTAAATGTTCCATTTTCCAAATGTTTCCATTTTTGTATGATTTGAAGCATAAGAGCAGAAGCAGAGTCAGATTAGTGTTTCTTAGGAATGTGTAATTTTTGCAATTTTTTTAAATGATGGAAACTTGTTCAGGGACAGTGTTCAGGGGAGTAGGGCCAGGGACTGTTAAGATGCCATTTCCAGCTGCTATGTAGCATTTACAGTGGCTCATGTATCATTTCCAAATTGTGTGATGCACTATTCTGTGATGCATTATTTTTAGGATTCAAGTCTGGGAAGTGTGCCATGATTGTGGATGAGAGCAAATGTGCCTGTGGTTAAGGGGACAAGAGTGTAAAGGACGGAAGTTAGAGTAATATTATATTGTGAAGAGGCAATGCAGTGAAGGTATATTGGTAAAAATAATGTCAAGGGAGTGTCCTACGTGTTGAGCTGGGTATTCTGGCTATTGTGAGAGGCCAAGGGAAGAGTTAAGTGGAAGTAATTTTGTGGCTTTAGGGGTGGTGGGAGTATCAGTGTCACTGTAGAAATTGCCCAGAAAGAGTGAAGGTATGTAAGGGAACCCGTTGGCAAAATGATTAATTAATTGAGATGGTGGACCCTGCAGGCAATAGATCACAGCAATTTCCATAGAGATGGGTGAACAGAGGTGAACAGGGAGGGGGATGCAGTGGAAATAAATAGGCCATTAATGAAAGTGAGTTTTTTGCAAATAGACAGTGCATTACAGAGGGCACAGCAGAAGGGCAACATAGATGGTTTCTGAAAGGTAATGAATATTAGATTATGGGTGTTTTGGTAGTTTGCTGACCTGGGGCCTGTGTGTGGCTGAAAGCAGGTGGAAATGAGGGTAGTGGATTAGTGGATTTTTCTCCAGCGGTCAGCAGAAGAAGAGAGTGATAAGATATGGGAGGGAGACGTGTTCCTATCAGAGGTGATATACAATTTGTTTCAATAGTTTTTATTGTCACACATATAACAGAACATCAGACAATATGCATAGTTTGACTCGCAGGTCAACAAGGACTTCATATGCTATAATCTATAACCTTAATGAACATACTGTATATAGTCCATAGCTCCATATTGTGAAAACTCCTCAAACATTTTCCATTTTCAACACACACTACCCGCCCAGGGAAATGATCAATTCAATAATTTCTAATTATGTCATTAATGCCCTTTAAATTGTTTCAATTGGCCAGAGGCTAAGAATTTTTTATTTATCATGTAATGTTCATATGATTGGCACCTGCAAACATACCCCTCTCAACCATATAAAACAAAATTTTGACCCTTTTGTATGTCTATACTACCCCCCTTTTACATAAACAGTGTTCGTTTATATATTTTCTAAGATTATCCCTAGCCTGCCTGTGAGGTATGAACCCACTTGGTCCTTATGGATAAGTTTTGGCAAAAAATGTGAAAATATTTCGGCTATAATTATAGCTAACAATGTTATATCCCCATTCAGGAGAGATATCGGCCTATAGTTTTTCACCTCGGTGCTGTCTTTGCCTTCTTTAGGGAATAAAACTATTGTCAGCCCCCTCAGCTCAGTCTCAGGGGCAGTAGATTGATAGAGCATTTACATGTGTTTGTTCCTGCCCTTTCCTATGTTCCAGAACAAACTTATATTGTTGTGATGAGAAAAGCCACATCATTACACTGAAATTGGTCTCACTGTTGTGGTGCATCTATTTCGGTGGCGCATAATCCAAGGTTAAAATGAAATGCCTTTCCAGCAGGTAGTACTTTAGGGCATCTCTTGCCCATTTCACCAGCTACTCTCTTTCTACCAGAGAGTATTTCTGTGCTCTATGAACTAGTTTCCAGCTCAGGTACAAAATAAAGTGTTCTTCTCCTGTGATAAGACTGCTCCTAATCTGACATCTGATCTCTCAGTTTGGAGAATGAAACTTGTATTGAAATCCAGAGCCACCAATATAGGTTACTGGCATAACATTACCTTCAACCCTTCAAATGACTTCTCTGCATCAGTTTTCCCTTTCATCACATCCAAAGCCATTAATTTAATAAAATCTGCTAGTAAAGGTGCAAACATGGCAAATTTAGGTAAAAAATGTTCAGTACAGTACCCCAATGACAGGGCTTAACTATGTATGTACTTTTAAAAGTTTGATAGGGACCCCTGCAGCAAGGGTTAATGTGGGAACCCTGTGGGGACCCAGCAGCAAGGTTTCATTTAGGGGGCTTGCAGGAACTCGGCAGGTTTGATTGCCATTAGGATGATGGCCTCATTTACTATTGGCTCTGTCTGAGCAGTAGCTATGAGCTTGCATGCTTAGTGATGGAAACAGGGTTTCAGATTTCTGATCTCGGGCAGTTGCGGCCTTGGGGAATTAAATAGCATTCGGAGACAAACTGGAGCACGCAACTCAATCACAGACTTCCGGCTGTCTGCGATCGAGTTGCAGGCCCCGAATTGAATGAGGTTCATAGTTAGTAAACAGCTTACATGTACATAGTTACATAGTTACATAGTAATTAAGGTTACAAAAATACTTTTAGTCCATCAAGTTCAACCTTTTAAGATCTCCTCTGATCTGCAATATGCAGATTAGTTATTAATTAATTAGTTGTCAATTAATTAATAATCAATTATTTAATTATTTATTTTTTATTTTTTATTTTATTTTTATTTTTAGATTATTAATGAATCCAGAGGAAGGCAAACAGAAAAAACAAACAAGTGAATCGTCTCAAAGGAAAAAAAAATAATTACTGTCGATCGGATTTCTCCCTGGATCAATACTCTCTCTCTAATTATCCAGGATAACCCTGAATTCCCTTTTAAATTAGAAATAAATCAAGTCCCCCTTTAAAGTTATCTTTCAAATCCGCTTTCACCACCTCCTCTGATAGAGAATCCCACAGATTAACCACCCTTTCTGTGAAGAACCCTTTTCTTTCATTGAGGTAGAATCTTTTTACTTCTAATCTCAAGGGAAATCATCTTGGCACAAAAAGCTCCCTTGACAAATCTTTATACTGACCCTGGATGTATTTATATAAAGTAATCATATCGCCTTTTTTCTAGAGTAAATACGTTTAATTTGGTTAGTCTTTCATCATAACTTAGCCCCTCCATTCCCGTATTAGTTTTGTTGCCCTCCTCTGTACCTTTTCCAGCTCTAAAATGTCCTTTTTATGAAGTGGTGTCCAAAGTTGTAGTCCATATTCCAAATAAGGGTTGTACTAGGGATTTGTATAGTGCCATAATTATATGTGCTTCCCTTGCTTCTTTACCCTTCTTAATGCATGCTAATATTTTATTTGCCTTTGCAGCTGCTGCTTGGCATTGAGCACTGTTACCTAGGTGATTGTCCACAAGCACTCTCAAATCCCTTTCAATATTTTATACCCCTAGATTTGTTCCATTAAGATTATAAATTGCATGGCTATTTTTCCTTCCCAGATGCATAACTTTACATTTATTCGTATTTAATCTCATCTGCCATTTAGATGCCCATTCCTCAATTTTATGTAAATCCCTATGGAGGGAAAGCACATCATTATCTGATTTAATTGCCTTGCACAACGTGTCATCAGCAAAAATGGAGACAATACTTTCCAGTCCCACCTTTAAGTCATTAATAAATATGTTAAAAAGGAGAAGACCTAATACTGAACACTGAGGAACCCCACTTACCACATTAGTCCACTTGGAGTATGTTCCATTTACAACAACCCTTTGCTTCCTGTCTTTTAGACAGCTCGCAATCCATGAGCAGATATTTACTGCAACTCCTGTATCTCTTAGGCTTTATTTAGGCTTAGCAATGTCCACAAATGTTTACTGTTTCCAATTAATGTCTCAGTTTATAAATAATAAAACATACATGTTTATACATCAAATTACGTTAAAGACAAGTATACAACTTCTGTACAATTGCAGGGTACAAGTAAAACATCATATATATACAAAACAGATTTTTCAAATTCCTGATATGATTTGTTTGATAGCTTAATGCATTATGTGCAATGTTTGTATGTTCATTGATTGAATTTAAATAAACGTATCCTTTTCTCTTCTGTGTCATCTACTGCTGCTTTGTTGGATTGCAGTTTGATAACAACTTTGAAACCAATTCTATTTTATAAAACCGTTTAAATCAAAATCAACATTTAAAAACTTGGGGGTCATAATATTTAAATGATCTATACTTTTTGTGATAATGTTTTCACTGTTTTCTCCCCTCTCCAGTTCTGTTGAACCTCAATAACACCCATACATTTAATTTATTTTGGGTTTTGTTTGTGTACTTCTTTAAAATGCTTTGAGACTGAATGATTTGGGAAAACTTTTTTGATATTTCTCCTGTTTGTCAATTATTTTGTGTAGAGGTCTAGATGTATGAACTATGTATTATTTTTTAAAGCTGCATTCTAGTTTGTAGACCACATTTCTAGATTTATATTATATTTTATTTTAAACTTTGATTTGGTTTGTATTGAAAGTACTTTTAACTATAAAGGTAAAAAAATAAATGTAATTCTTCCCAGTATAAGGGCTAAATTAATCTCAGCTCGCTCTATATTTGTCAGCTAAAAAAAACATGTAAGATTAACAAGATTATTTTGGGGGTATAACATAATGCTGCATTTTTTATTTTTTATTTTAACCATATGAACGAGAAATCAGTTTTTAATATACAAAAATCACAAAAATCAGTGGGATGGGACTGTGTACTTAAGGTTGCTTCTTTTCAGCTTCCTCATTTATCATTATATTTAGTAGCATTTTGTTTCATTATCTTGGCTACAACTATAATGGTTCGCCAAATACATAATGGTTACAGTTTCATTTTTTTGATTTTTTTTTTTACCTTTTGCAAATAAGTTGCCTGTAAGAGCTGCATATTCTTCTGTGTTTTAGCTTTAGAGATCACTAGCCAGCTTGTGGCACTATATGCCTTCTAGAACAATGATCCCTTTCAGGGATATAGAGTCTGATTCTATTTGAGCCTCACAACTCAATCTCAGACAGCGAGTGAGTTGCGGGCTCCCGTTCCTCTCCAATTGCAAGGCTATTCAATTGCTTAGGCCCGAAGCCAACACCAAACACCATGCACTGTTTCAGAGCTGTTGGGGGCTGGAACATGTTCAATTATGCAAGCATGTAACCTCCCATTTCAAATCAGCCAATAGGAAATAGGACTGACTGTAAAACATGAAGGTTATATGTCATTAAATTAGGTTTGGGGGTCCGATATGCGATCAAACTTGCAAATCCCAAAAATAAAGAATTATGAAAAAGAATGCCAGTACTGTTCTAGTCCATGTGGGTGGCCTGATATGTATTAACTCATTGATGCCCGAGATCAAATTAAACCTGAAATGAAACATAAAAATTACATTTTATTCCCTGCCGATTTGCGAGCTTGAGACTGTTGTGCAATTTATTCTAATGTCTGTCATCACTTTCCCCGTTATTTACAGTGCAGTATTGATCTGTTATTAGCATTTACAGTGCTACGAACAGGTGTTAACCCCCTTGCGGGTCCTCTCTAGTACATATAGGATTGAAAACATTTGCAATCTTGGGGAAATTGAGCAATTGAATAGCGATTTGCGAATTTAGCCTTGCGAAAGTGAAAGATCAACGGCTTGGAGGGCATTAACTTGCGATTTCACAAATAGCTATGAATCGTAGCTCGGAGCCCATGACGAGATTGGAGCCCGCCAAAAGGTGCCAATTGAATAGCAAATTCTGTTACGGGCTCCATTTCTGAGCCAGATCTCCCGAATGGCTCAATTGAATGAGGCTCTTAGATTTTGTATTTCTCTGGCATTTAGCTCCTTATACAGCTGCAGCTCTTAGACATCAGAGGCCTTATGCAATTCCATAGAGGCCATAGTCTTTGAGCACTTTTGTATAGAAGCCATTAATAACTACTATGATGATTATTAAATTATTTTTATAAAATAATAAACCAACGTAATGCTAATTATTTAGAATATGTCATGATATCCCAGAATAAAAATTGGTAATATTATGGGATTATCAGAAACTGAATAGTATTTATAGCATGGTAAAAAAAGGCTCTATAAAACTATTTTTGACAACATCAGGGCAGTCTCAGATATAGAAACTATAAAGTGGAAAAATAATTTCAGTGTATTTTCAAAGCTTTAAAGAAAACTGATAAGCTTAGTTGCAAACAACTATAGGGAAATGACATACAATATAGGCTAGGCCATCTTGGGGAAGTTTGTTTATATACGGTACATGTGCTCTATGCTATATTGGCCAAAATTGTGTCATTTAGACTGGTTTTATTTAAGAAAAAGAAGATTTCTGGTGTCTTGGATGTAGCTGGGAGGGCTTAATGATATTTTTTACCCAATCAGAGAATGTTTTAGTCAGTATTCAAACCCTAAATATTATGAAAATGTTTGGTTCTCTTATTTGTATGTTTTATAAAGCATGTAGAAATAGCCTATTTTGGGGATTTCTGGTATTAGGTTCTGAATATTTGTATACCGTATATAGGTGGGAGATGCCAGTTAATGTGCCTTAGTTGTCTTATATACTTTTTTTGTGGGATATTCTTTAGTTTGCAGCAATGTTTTGGATTAGTAACCCATTTTATGTGCATCTCATTACTTTAATCTGAGCTTCTTCCCAAGGCTGGCTCCTATTCAATTGTCTAAATCAAGATTACACAAGCCCGTAATAGAGCCTGTAAATGTTACTGATATTCAATTCGGAATTAAATAGGGGCCACTGTCTGCAGATAACCATGCCTTTGCTCCGATGTACTTTTTTTTTCACTCCTTGACCTAACCTATTGTATTGTTTCTATTGACTAAAAAATAGTATCAAGTTCCAATTTAAATTGTGAACCTAAGTCTGAAGAAGGTGCCATTCTTTGCAAAAAGCTCACTTTATTTTTCAAATCAGTTAGCCATTAAATGTATCATCTTCATGCCACTTTTATTATTTTATGTATGTATTATTGCTCCTGGATAACATGGTACCATCCTCTCTTAAAGCCTAGTTTGTAAATAGTCTGACTAATGACAATATGTTTTCTGACTTGTGACTCATGGCTCATTGGTCAAACTAGTTCCAGTGTTTATCAATCTCAGCTTCAACCTACTACCCCACTATTAGTATGATGGATACCAGGACTTACCCACCAGAGTTTCAACAACATTAAATTAACATCTTTGGCTCCCTAGATTTTAAGGTCCAAGAATGTTAAATTATTTTTTTTAGGAATATATGCCAATCACTCCATCACGCTTCACTTGGGGTGGGGGTGATCACCATGTATCAGGGTGAGGGGAGGAGATGAGAGAATACCACCATCCAATTAAAACATTTTTTTTTTAATTTATACACATACAAATGCTTCGGTTTAGCCCTAAACATCATCCTCCTCAGCTCATTAGCATCTGCCCTTTCCGTCCCCTACTTCACCGCCATGTTGAATGGCAAACACCCTCTCCCCTCCCACACCTCTGACAAGATGTTTTTCTCAAGAGATGCAATGTGTCTGGCTTCATGGGTCAGGAAAATGACCTGAATCCCTGGCACAGAAATGGGTAAAATCCTTATTATGGAAAATACATTGTGCTCCTAAATATATTGTTGTAAATTTTAGATTAATTAACTGTCACACTACAAATATCCTCACACATTTCAATGGTTTACTATATGGATGAATCAGATCATATCCCCCACAAAAAAAAAATATTGCAGTTCTTTTAATAATTATCCTGGGGTGAAAAAATGACAAGCTATGGTGATTTGTTTTCTCTTGCAAACTAAATGAAAATCAAACTTAATAATGAGTTAGAAGCTACTGAACTGTTTTTCTAAGTGCAGCCTTCACATCCTTATTTCTCAAGGTATAAATAAAAGGGTTTAGCACTGGAATGATGCCAGTATATATAAGGGAAAGAAATTTGTCATCTTGGCTGCCCTTAGGTCTGATGTACACAATGATGGCTGTGCAATAAAAGAGTCCAGCTACTATGAGATGGGAAGAGCAAGTGGAGAAGGCTTTCTGTTTGCCTTTTGTGCTATTAATCTTAGAGATAGTGATAATGATGTGAATGTAAAATGCCACAATGATGATGAATGGCAAAACAGTGGCAAATACGGCTGTTGTACTAGTAACAACGATGCTGATATATGGGTCAGAGCAAGCCAGATTCTGCAATGGTGCCAGGTCGCAGAAGAAATGGTTTATCTTATTAGGACCACAAAACTCCAAGTGAGCTGTGAAGATGATGGGAACAAATGCAGTAATAAGACCAATAATCCATGGTAGAATTGCCAACTTGATACAAAATGTGTGGCTCATTATAGCCGAATATCGCAAAGGATTGTTAATAGCCAAGTTTCGATCAAAGACCATAACTACTAACAAATAACATTCTGTCACTCCCAAGGCATTAAAAGTGTACATCTGGATAAAGCAGCTAATAAAAGAAATTTTCTGGTCAGCCATAATGAGATTAGCCAGGAGTTTAGGAACTGTAACAGATACAAACATCATTTCTAAAGCAGCAAAAGTACTAATAAAAAAATACATAGGAGTATGGAGAGATTGGTTAGTCTTTACTAGAATAATGATAACAATGTTCCCAGTGATACAAATAATGTATGTTATCAGTATTACAATGAAAAGTAAAATCTGGTATTGTTGAAAGTTGGAAAAAGCCAGTAAAACAAATTCTTGTACCACAGTCTTGTTGACATTTTCCATTATATATTAGAAGTAAAACTGTGAGAAATAAGGGATCATTTTTGCACATGAAGGACCGTTATCAGTTATTTTCTTGCACTGGAAAAATAGAGAATATAAGACAAACAAGTATATTTTAGGGTTAGTCAACCATTGTGAATTCTTCAACAATGACCCACATAAGCATCAAAAAGATTATTCGTTTATATCAGTGCTATTTAAAGATAGCTTATTGTAACTGATTATTTGATTAAACAGTTTTTTAAATACGTTATTAGAACAATAATGTTGGATATATATAAAATGGTTAATATTACAATATATATACAGTGGATATAAAAAGTCTACACACCCCTGTTAAAATGTCAGGTTTCTGTGCTGTAAAAAAATGAGACAAAGATAAATAATTTCAGAACTTTTTCCACCTTTAATGTGACCTATAAACTGTACAACTCAATTGAAAAACAAACTAAAATATTTTAGGTGGAGAGAAGAAAAAAAAAAAATAATAATGTGGATGCACAAGTCTGCGCACCCTCTTATAACTGAGGATGTAGCTGTGTTCAGAATTAAGCAATCACATTCCAAATCATGTTAAATAGGAGTCAGCATACACCTGCCATAATTTAAAGTGCCTCTGATTAACCCCAAATAAAGTTCAGCTGCTCTAGTTGGTCTTTCCTGAAATGTTCTTAGTTGCATCCCACAGCAAAAGCCATGGTCCACAGAGAGCTCCCAAAGCATCAGATGGATCTCATTGTTAAAAGGTATCAGTCAGGAGAAAGGTACAAAAGAATTTCCAAGGCATTAGATATACCATGGAACACAGAGAAGACAGTCATCATCAAGTGGAGAAAATATGGCACAACAGAGACATTACCAAGAACTGTAGCTCCCTCCAAAATTTATGAAAAGATGAGAAGAAAACTGGTCTGGGAGGCTACCAAGAGGCCTACAGCAATATTAAAGGAGCTGCCGGAATATATGGCAAGTACTGGCTGTGTGGTACATGTGACAACGATTTCCTGTATTCTTCATATGTCTGGGCTATGGGGTAGACTGGCATGACAAAAGCCTTTTCTTACGAAGAAAAACATCCAAGTCAGGCTACATTTTGCAAAAACACATCTGAAGTCTCCCAAAAGCATGTGGGAAAAGGTGTTCTGGTCTGATGAAACCAAGGCTGAACTTTTTGGCCATAATTCCAAAAGATATGTTTGGCGCAAAAACAACACTGCACATCACCAAAAGAACACCATACCCACAGTGAAGCATGGTGGTGGCAGCATCATGCTTTGGGGCTGTTTTTCTTCAGCTGGAACTGGGGCCTTAGTTAAGATAGAGGGCATTATGAACAGTTCCAAATACCAGTCAATATTGGCACAAAACCTTCAGACTTCTGCTAGAAAGCTGAACATGAAGAGGAACTTCATCTTTCAGCATGACAACGACCCAAAGCATACATCCAAATCAACAAAGGAATGATTTCACCAGAAGAAGATTAAAGTTTTGGAATGGCCCAGCCAGAGCCCAGACCTGAATCCGATTGAAAATCTGTGGGGTGATCTGAAGAGGGCTGTGCACAGGAGATGCCTTCGCAATCTGACAGATTTGTAGTGTTTTTGCAAAGAAGAGTGGGCAAATCTTGCCAAGTCAGAATGTGCCATGCTGATAGACTCATACCCAAAAAGACTGAGTGCTGTAATAAAATCAAAAGTTGCTTCAACAAAGTATTAGTTTAAGGGTGTGCATACTTATGTAACCATATTATTTTATTTCTATATTTTTTCTTCCCTCTACATAAAATATTTCAGTTTGTTTATCAATTGAGTTGTACAGTTTATAGGTCACATTAAAGGTGGAAAAAGTTCTGAAATGATTTATCTTTGTCTAATTTTTTTACAGCACATAAACCTGACATTTAACAGGGGTGTGTAGACTTTTTATATCCACTATATATAAATATATATATATATATATATATATATATATAGTAAACTCTCGATTATCTGGCACCTACGGGGACTCCCTATTGTCTAATAACTGTAGTTGCCAGTTAATCGGGAGTCCACAATTTTAAGGGTCTAAACTACCCTTAAACCCCCCAAAACTCTTCCAAAATGCCTTTAAAAAGGCATTAGCACCTAAACCGGGCCATTTAGGGTCCAAAAAATTATTAGAAAAAAAGTTAGCATTTATTTTTTTGCAGTCTCGAACTGCCGGATAGTGTAGGATAGTGCCAGTTATGCCAGTTTAGCTGGAGTTTTTTTCTAAATGGGGAATTGGTGCCGATGGCTTGAGAGTGCCGGTTAGAAGGATGCCGGATAACCAGGTTTTACTGTATATATATATATATATATATATATATATATATATATATATATATATATATATATAAATATATATATATATATATATATGTAAATTAGTAATAATTAATTTGAATAATTACATTTGAAGAAAATAAACTAAATAGGTAGAATGTAAGCAAAACTTTATTACTCATATTCATAGTGTTATTTAATTAACCCTGCTGAAAATGATTAAATAATAATAATTTTTATGACTCTAAAATGTGCCTGCTATAATTTATTTATGAAACTAATTTTGGGCTCTGTCACGATCTGCTGCTTCATTGGGCTTCAAAAGATCCTAGATCAATCACTCTGCAGTAAAATCGGGAAGTCTGTTGTACCTCTGCTGGCAGGATATGGACCAGTATTAGGACAATGACTACCAGGGAGCACCAGTAAAACTACAGGAAAGCAGAAACTGTAGAAAGTACTGTCTGCAATTATAAAACATGCTAAGAGGCAGTTCAAACCTGTAAACACCAAGTCTAAATCTAATGATGAAATGGTTTTAAAGTTGCAGATTTTTGTTGTCATCATATTTGTGACAACTCCATTTTTAATATATTTTTTTACCATTTTATTCACAGCAACAGAATGATTTCATGGCTCAGATATAAGATAAGTGGCAGGGTGATTGTTTCTCATATTAAAGTTTGCTCTATCCATGACCTTATCTGTCTGGTTAAGTAAGAAGGAACCTTGGACACTGAGAATATCTCAATAATTGTGTATTAAATCAAAATGCCTACATTTGGATATTTTCATACAGGAAATGGATTTTGTGTGTCTGTCTGGTAAAGCAGGAAAGAAACATGGAAACTGAAATTTAGCAACTAAAATCCTCATTAGATCAAATGTTTTTAAAATAGTTTAATATTCTATAACAAAAACTGAATTCATAGACACTTAATAGCTACAAAATGCCTGTGTTTATCAAGTCCTAACTTCTGTAACATTCAATGGAGCTTATTCAAAGTAGCTACATATTATGCTGATATTTAATGAATTTGAAAAATAGCATAGAACACTCATATCTATCCTAAATAAACATTGCTTTTATGATAAATGTACATGAAAAAACATATTTTCCTTGTGGTATCTGAAGGAGGACACTTATGGTACTTAATGCTGCTTATAACTTTTCAAAGCACATATTTTGCAATCAAAAAAGCCTTGGTGTCAGACTATGGTGGTGAAACTGTACATAATATACAGGTAACAACTGCTCCAGTAATTTTTATATAAAACACCTCACAAGACACATATTGCTCTCTCTGTATTCACAATCCACCTCACCAGAGGTTAATTTGCAGGAGAACCTCGTATGATCAACCTCTTCAACTGGACCTTTTACTATTATTAATATCTGTTTATGATAATTAATAAGATAATTTCATTTTTAATGGTTGTTATCTGCCACAATAGCCCTCTCTCTTTGTTTTTCTTTTTTTATTGACTTCACTACTTCCCCCAATAAATAACTCTCTCTGTATTTGACAGTTTTTTAGGAACATTTAAAGACACTTATTGTTCTCTCTGATTCACAATCCCCCTCACCTGAAGCAATGACCTCCCTCCCAGCCCCTCTACCCAACCACGCACTCACCCCTTTTTACACTTAATTTATTGAGCACACTAATCCAATCAGTGCACCAATCAGTGCACACTTCCTGCACCCGTCCAATCAGTGACATCTGATTATTACACCTAGAACAGTGTAACAATGTTTCCTCTTAATTCCCTCTCCCTTATCTCCTGCCTGTTTCTCAGGCTTTCCTCAATTTCCCCAATTCATGTTTCAAACTGTATCACCACCTCACCCTCTCTGCTCTCTTCCCCTCTTCTTTGCTCCCACGAGCTCCTCTCCTTCCTCCAGTCACTATTTCTTCCCTCTTCTAAGGACATTAAGCAGAAACACTTCTGTAAGTCCTACTCTCACCTCCTCTCTCTTTCATTGCTTATATTATTGGTTGCTGGAGAAATATCTCCTAACCAAGGGCCCTCGTCCATTTCAACCTTTTATCAGTCACTCTCACAGGGCAACAAACACCAGAAACCCTCATAACTTAATACCCATCATCTGTCACAAATCCTCCACTTTGCACTTCTCATGTGCCCTCTGGAATGCTAGGTCTGTTTGCAACAAACTCACTTACACTCATGACCTATTTATTTCCAACTCCCTCAACCATTTAGCTATCACTGAAACCTGGCTGTCTCCATCTGACACTGTCTCCCCTCTGGCACTATCATATGGTGGCTTACATTTCAGTCACACACCTAGACCTGGCAATAAGCAAGGTGGAGGCATGGGCATATTACTTTCCACCCGCTGCTCATTCAATTGCATTTCCCCAGTTACCTCTCTACAGTTCTCTTCTTTCAAAGTTCACACTATCCGTCTCTTTTCACCCATCTCGCTGCTAGTGGCCAGCCTGGATCAGCCCCTTAGTTTCTGGATAATTTTGCCTCCTGGCTCCCTCACTTTCTCTCCTCCAACATACCTTCACTCGTTCTTGGTGATTTCAACATTGTCACTGACATTCCCACTTCTCCTACAGCAACACAATTACTTGCACTTACCTCTTCCCTTGGCCTCTCACAATGGATAGAATCCCCTACCCACCATGATGGACGCTATCTTGACCTCATTTTTTCCAATCACTGCTCTTTCTCCAATCTTATCTCCCCACTCCTTCCTTCTGACCACGATCTCCTAACCTACAGCCTCTCAACCCCTTCCAATCCCTGTCCTTTATCATGCCCAACTACCTGAACCCACAGAAACCTGCAGACACTTAACACCTTTCCAATTTACTACAACCCCTCCTCAGTCCTCTCACTGCCCTCACTGGACCTGACATTGCTACCACACATTACAATTTGACTCTAAAGTCCACCCTGGACCCTTTGGCCCCCATAACCCCAGGAAGACGTCCTCGCTCTCAACTACAACCATGGCACACTACATGAACATGCTATATCCAGAAGTGCTCCCGCAGGGCTGAACAATTATGGAGAAAATCTTGCTCCTCAGCAGACTCCCTCCATTAAAAGTTTATCCAACGCTCCTATCACTATACCCTCAATCTTTCCAAACAGAGCTACTTCTCATCATTAATATTAACTTTGGCATCCAGCCCCAAACATTTGTTCTTCACTTTCAACACTTTCCTCTGCCCTCCCCTATCTCCCACCCCTTCCTCTATTACAGCTGAAGATTATGCAAGACACTTTAATAGCAAAATGGAAAATATTCGTAATGAACTCTCCTCTCAACGTGGCCATATCACACCTTCTCCTCAACAAACAAACAGCACCCTGCCTTCACCCTTTTCCAAACCTATAGCCATTATGAACTCCCTTAACCCTGTAACTGAGGATGAAGCTGCTAGTCTTCTATCAACCTCTCGTCTCACAACTTGTCCACATGATCCTATTCCATTGCAGCTGATCCCCTCTTCTCTACTACCCTTATCCCAGCTCTCACACATCTATTCAACCTTTCCCTAGAAACTGGCACGTTTTCATCACCTTTGAAATAAGCCAATCCTCATCTGATCCGGCTTCACCATATAATTACCGCCCTATTTCTCTACTTCCCTTGGCTTCTAAACTACTTGAGTGTGTCGTCTAGAATGGCCTTCTACAATTTATTTCCACCAACTCCCTCCTTGATCCCTTCCAGTCAGGCTTCTGGCCCCAACACTCCACAGAGACAGCTCCCCCAAATGTTACTAATGACTTGCTCAACGCCAAATCAAAGGGTAATTTCTCTATCCTAATTATCCTGGATCTCTCCCTGTGCCTTTGACACAGTTGATCACCCTCTTCTTATTAAAAAAAGAAGAAGAAAAAAATAAGAAAAAAAGAATGTGCGGTGGCTCAAAGTGTTGACCTTATTGATGGATTACAGGGGTGCTCCCTGAGATAATAATGAATGTAATAGAAAAGGGGAGGATAGAACAGATCTCATATTGTACTGGGGCACACCCTGTTCTGATCTCAAGTAAATGGGCAAAAAACACGTTAAAATATAACTTTTACTAAATAATTTATTAAAATCCTTGTTGATAAAAATAAAGAGAGACACAGTCGGACCTACTAATGGAATATAATATGAATCTCTATTGGTATGAAAAAATTATCAGCATATATTATAAACACCTAAAAGTATTGGTGCCGACCATATAGAGAGTGGCTAAAACAAAAAAATATATGTACCAGTAAAGTGTGAAGGTGCTGAGTGCTAGAAGTGCTGCAGTAAGGTGCTTCTGTGAAATATTGCACTATCATGCGATATACAGTGCAATTAATAAGGTGCTGAATAGTGGTGTCGCGAACATCAAATTTTGGGTTCGCGAACAGCGAACGCGAACTTCATCAAATGTTCGCGAACGGGCGAACATCGGCGAACCGCCATAGACTTCAATGGGCAGGTGAATTTCAAAACCCACAGGGACTCTTTCTGGCCACAATAGTGATGGGAAAGTTGTTTCAAGGGGACTAACACCTGGACTGTGGCATGCTGAAGGGGGATCCATGGCAAAACTCCCACGGAAAATTACATAGTTGATGCAGAGTCTGGTTTTAAGCCATAAAGGGCATAAATCACCTAACATTCCTAAATTGTTTGGAATAACATGCTTTAAAACATCAGGTATGATGTTGTATCTATCAGGTTGTGTAAGGGTTATACCCGCTTCACAGTAACAGACCAATCTCCCCGTTTAATGCACCGCAAACAACCGCAAACAGTCCCTTTGCACAACCGCAAACTCCCCATTTGCACAAGGTTGGATACCAAGCTAGCCATGTCCCGTTCCTTGTCCTCACTGATGTAATTGAAGGTCTCTTCCTCCACCCAGCCACCAAGGGTCCCCGAAAGGTGACAACAAGCCCCCTGGGATGCCTGCTGTGTTTGGTCTTCCACCTCCTCAAAGCCACCTTCCTCCTCTGACTCCTCTTCTTCAGACTCCCAGAGTCTGGGGTCTTCCACTGCCCAGCATGGAATATTATACACAGGTCAGAGTCTGGGGGCTTCCACTGCCCCGCATGGAATATTATACACAGGTCAGAGTCTGGGGGCTTCCACTGCCCAGCATGGAATATTATACACAGGTCAGAGTCTGGGGGCTTCCACTGCCTAGCATGGAATATTATACACAGGTCAGAGTCTGGGGGCTTCCACTGCCCAGCATGGAATATTATACACAGGTCAGAGTCTGGGGGCTTCCACTGCCCAGCATGGAATATTATACACAGGTCAGAGTCTGGGGGCTTCCACTGCCCAGCATGGAATATTATACACAGTTTAGAGTCTGGGGGCTTCCACTGCCCAGCATGGAATATTATACACAGGTCAGAGTCTGGGGGCTTCCACTGCCCAGCATGGAATATTATACACAGGTCATAGTCTGGGGGCTTCCACTGCCCAGCATGGAATATTATACACAGGTCAGAGTCTGGGGGCTTCCACTGCCCAGCATGGAATATTATACACAGTTTAGAGTCTGGGGGCTTCCACTGCCCAGCATGGAATATTATACACAGGTCAGAGTCTGGGGGCTTCCACTGCCCAGCATGGAATAATATACACAGGTCAGAGTCTGGGGGCTTCCACTGCCCAGCATGGAATATTATACATAGGTCAGAGTCTGGGGGCTTCCACTGCCCAGCATGGAAGATTATACACAGGTCAGAGTCTGGGGGCTTCCACTGCACAGCATGGAAGAATATACGCGTTGCCTCTGTCTGCGTTATTATAAGGTGTGTACTGTTAAGTAGTACTATTCCTATCGGTTTAATCCCTGTTATGTCCACTATCAGGGGACGTGTATATGGCATGGATTTTTGGAAGCGGGAGATGGAAAAAGATGCTTGGTCGGTCCTCCCACTTCAAATTTGGGGCACTGCGCGTGCAATCTAAGGTGCCACCAGATATGAGTGTCACTGTGCACTGGCAAAAGTTGGCAGAGTAGGCGCTGTAGGCCTCACACACACGCCTGTAGGCAGGCAACTGATATTCAATCGATTACAGTCAAAAAAGTGTTGTTTTATGTCACTGTACACTACGGTTGCACCAGATATGAGTGTCACTATGCACTGGCAAAAGATGGCAGAGTAGATGCAATAGGCTTCACACACACGCCTGTAGGCAGGCAATTGCTATTCAATCTATTACAGTCAAAAAAGGGGTGTTTTATGTCACTGTACACTACGGTTGCACCAGATATGAGTGTCACTGTGCACTGGCAAAAGTTGGCAGAGTAGATGCAATATGCTTCACACACACGCCTGTAGGCAGGCAACTGATATTCAATCTATTACAGTCAAAAAAGTGTTGTTTTATGTCACTGTATACTACGGTTGCACCAGATATGACGTATCACTGTGCACTGGCAAAAGTTGGCAGAGTAGATGCAATAGGCTTCACACACACGCCTGTAGGCAGGCAATTGCTATTCAATCTATTACAGTCAAAAAAGTGTTCTTTTATGTCACTGTAAACTACGGTTGCACCAGATATGACGTATCACTGTGCACTGGTAAAATTTGGCAGAGTAAATGCAATATTCTTCACACACGCCTGAAGGCAGGCAACTGATATTCAATCTATTACAGTCAAAAAAGTGTTGTTTTATTTCACTGAGCACAATATAAGCTGTTAGGTGTTAGCCTGTCACACACACACGCTGGCAGGCAGGCATATGCATTTAGATTACACAGAAAAAAATTATAAAATAAAATAAATGATGTTCTAGCCCTAAAAAGGGCTTTTTGGGTTGCTGTCCTTCAGATGGAAGGCTCTGGAAGGGAGTGTATGCTGCTGATTGGCTGGAATGTATCTGCTGACTGTGAGGTGCAGGGTCAAAGTTTCCTCAATGATAAAGAATAGGGGGCGAACCCAAAAGCGCATGTGTTCGCCGTTCGCTGCGAACGCGAACATGCAAAAATCGCCGCAAATAGTCCACCGGCGAACTGTTCGGGACATCACTAGTGCTGAAGAGTTGGCAACATATATTGTTACAAAGGTATATACCAATACTAATGTCAGCATTGGTATAAATATCACATATATAGTTGTGAGCGTACGGGCCGTTGCTCACGCTTGCGGGCTCGCTTAGCGAGCCCGTGGCCCTCGCGAAGCGAGGGCTGCGGGCAAGGGCCTCAGTTGCTGGGATGGTGCTCCGAAGGAGCTCCATCCCAGCAACTGAGGCCCTTGCCCGCAGCGTATGGCCTGTTGCTCACGCTTGCGGGCTCGCATAGCGAGGGCCGTGGGCAAGGGCCTCAGTTGCTGGGATAGAGCGCCGAAGGCGCTCCATCCCAGCAACTGAGGCGCTTGCCCGCAGCCCTTGCCCGCAGTCCTATCATAGCGAGGGCTGCGTGCAAGGGCCTCAGTTGTTGGGATAAAGCAGCCACCTCCTCCCCATAATGCCCCGGTTCGGGTTCCGGAGGGGGAGCCAGACGCCGCCACTGCCACCCTTGCAAACTTTACGTCGCAACGCAAACAACATACGAGACACGTTAACACACATTACGGACTTGCAAAAATTGTCCGCGACCCGCGGACATAAAAAAATGAAAAACACAATAAATACACACAACACATACATAAAAAGCTTACCTACAGCAAGAGGGAGCATCCCGGACCTCAAAAAATAAAGTTACACCTTCATTTAACTCATAAAAAAAGAGTTTAAACACTAAAAAATTCTCTAAGCGAGAGAAAAAATGGCCGACGAACAAAACGAAAACGAGGCTACAGCACTCTAAACACGCAAAACACCACAAGAAACACGCAAAACACCAAAAAACACCTACGGATATTCCACTACAGATGCATACCACACATTAGCCGGCATTTTAGAACAATGCGGAACTACACAACTACGCTAACGGTTTCGTCTCGTGCACGCACACTATTACACTGCACAAATTCACCACGCTTACACAGCAGCTCAACACCACTAATGCTGCAGCAACATCAACACAGATTGCAGCTCTTCAACACAATGCTTCAAAATAGGTCAAGTATATTCATTTATTCATTTGTATTATATATTTCAGTAGTAAACACAAAACAACATTAGCTACCTTACAATTCCATTGCCGTAATTTTTTGACGGGCAATTCGCTAGTGAGCTATATTGCTTATATTGAAATGCTGTATAAAAAGTTGTCTCAATAGAGAATAATTCCTCTGTTACATCCCTCCCATTACCAAAACCCCTCCTAAATGCTATTCCTCTATCTATTCCTCTATCCACTGTGGCTATGTATTTATAAAGAGCAATGTTTGTGATAACAAAAAACACCTAAATTGTAAAGAACCCAATAATTGGTGTCATTTTAAATCCACTCTCAAACATACTGAATAGAGATCTTACATATATGTAATTCCCATTATAACTGTATATTTACGGAAAGCAATGTTTATTTATGACTAAATTGTAAAAAACAATAATTGGTATAATTTTGAATCTGCTCTCAATTATACTGAATAGAGATCTTATAAATATGTAATTTCCATTATAACTGTATATTTATAGAGAGCAATATTTGTTTATGGCAAAAAACACCTTAATTTTTTTGCCATAAACAAATATTGCTCTCTATAAATATACAGTTACAATGGAAATAATATATGTGTAAGATCTCTAATCAGTATGATTGAGTGAGGATTCAAAATTACACCAACTATTGTTTTTTTGTAAGATCTCTATTCAGTGTGATTGAGAGTGGATTAAAAATTACACCAACTATTGTTTTTGTCAAAAACAACTGTATATTTATAGAGAGCAATGTTTGTTTATGACAGAAAACATCTTAATTGTAAAAAACAATAATTGGTATCATTTTGAATCTGCTCTCAATTATACTGAATAGAGATCTTACAAATATGTAATTTCCATTATAACTGTATATTTATAGAGAGCATTATTTGTTTATGGCAAAAAAAAAACCTTAATTGTAAAAAAACAACCGATGGTGTAATGTTTAATCCGCTCTCAAACATACTGAATAGAGATCTTACAAATATATTATTTCCATTGTAACTGTATATTTATAGAGAGCAATATTATTATGTAACAGAACACACCTAGATTGTAGGAGACAATAATTGGTATCATTTTAGGTCTGCTCTCAGTCATACTGAATAGAGATCTTACAAATATGTAATTTCCATTATAACTGTATATTTATAGAGAGCAATATTATTATGTAACAGAAAACACCTAGATTGTAGTAGACAATAATTGGTATCATTTTAAGTCCGTTCTCAATCATACTGAATAGAGATCTTACAGATGTTTAACATCTGCGGATGGAAAGGAGGAATTTAAGATAAATTACCTACTAAACTGTAAATCAGAAGGAGCGATTTATCTATTAATTTGCATATGTCGACTGAGATAAGTAGGTAAAACCTGTATACAGTTAAGACGGTGAATTTGGGAACACGTGTACAGTATCAAGAAGGAATTTGATACTCCAAGAGCTGTCCACATAAACTCAAAGCATAATGGTGACCTGAATGCCGTACAGTTTATAGCCATTGATAGCATCAAAAAGATCATAAGAAGAGGTGACATAAATAAGGAGCTACATTCAATGAGGATAATAATTTTTAAAAAAACTTACGGTTTTTCAAATCTCAAACCAAACATTTGGACATTTTCAAAAACTTGACCTTTTGATAAATGACAGTGTCATAAAGAAAACAGTATATTAACTCACTACAAGTATAACACACTCATTCTAATAGATAGAAAACAGACAGACATATCATTAAGTGGTGTATGAATATCCTGCTCTATAATATCTTCCTTTACTGTTCCTTCCATCCACCTTCCCTCAATTTTCTGGTTTCTTTATAACTTAAAACGGATTTCTGCATTACACTGCTTAGTATTATGCAAAGCTGACAAAGATTTCACTTACTTGGAGCCACAATCAATTCCGAGCCCGCAACTAGATCGCAGACAGCCGAATGTCTGCGGGTGTGTTGCGGGCTCCCGTTCGTCTCATATTGCGATGCTATTCAATTGCTCAAGCCCGCAAGTTACTGTCCCAAAGCCGAAACTGTAAACCATGCACTGGTTCAGAGCAGATCAGAGCAGGAACATGATCACTTAAGCAAGCCCGTAACCTCCCATTTCGAAACAGCCAATAGAAAATGAGACTGTCATTATTACGGCAGTAAAACATGGAGGTTACATGTTGATCAATTAGGTTCGGGGGTCCGATATGCGATCAGACTTGCAAATCCGCAAAATAAAGAATTATGAAGATGAACGCCAATACTGTTCTAGTCCATGTGGGTGGCCTGATATGTATTAACTTATTGACACGGAAGATCAATTTAACCCCGAAATTAAATTTCCAGCCGATTTGCGAGCTTGAGACTGTTGTGCAATTAATTCTAATGTCTATCATCACTTTCCCCGTTATTTATAGTGCAGTATTGATTTTTTATTTGCATTTACAGTGCTATGAATAGGTGTTTAACCCCTTGCGGGTCCTCTCTAGCCCTCATAGGATTTTCTCCTTCATTTGCCATTTACGGGTGTGAAAACATTTGCAGGCTTGGGAAAATTGAGCAATTGAATAGCGATTTGTGATTTTAGCCTTGCAAAAGTGAAAGATCAAAGGCTTCTGGAGGCTGTTATGGGGTTAATCATCGCAATATTTTCAAGGCCGTAACTCGTAACCTGGTTGGAGCACGCAAAATGCCGCCAATTGAATAGCAAATTAGCTTGCGACCTCACTTACGGGCTCCCGGATCGCCCAAAAGCTCAATTAAATATGGCCCTTGGTCTTTGTTACAGACAAATCTTCAGCAAAAATGTCACAGACAAAGGATTATATATTGTGTAAATAATCATTATTTAACTGATTAAACATGTATTACATTTTGCAGTATTGACACTTGGGGCCCATATTCCCTTTGATATTAAAATGTCTCCAACTGCAATTATGCAACAACATCCCTAATGGTCTCACACTTATCACGCTCAGTACTTGTTTACTAGATCATTAGTAAGTAAGTAAAAATTACATTATTAAACTAAGATATAGTGTCATAATTATTGTAATGATGACCTCTGCACTTATAGAAACGTATACCCTGTCATACAAAACACAGATTGTCTTATCTATCATTGTAAGTTTGCAAGGTTTCAGTCTTGTACGGTGCTTTAGGGTGTCAGGGCACTATGTACATTTGGTTTTACGCTCAAAGACAGGGTACTCCATAATAATAATAATAATAATAATAATAATAACAATAATTGGTTGTAGAGAAAGGAGAAACTATTGTCAGTAATGATTGATTTTAGTTAGTGATGGCGCTTGTGAATGGAGCGACCACATTCCAAAATTAGGGACCTCAAGCATCTTTCCCATTTTCCTTGTAGTGTTGGGCACCTACACTGTAATGGGCCACTATGCTTTGCGCCTACAATAGATCTACCCTTGATTTAGGTGACATACCATTGTTAAATATGTCAGATAATAATATAGTAGAGGACATAAGTAAATATATACATGAATTTGTATATGCACTACTATAAATAGGGTTAGACTTCACTATTATACAAAACTTAAATAACAATAATCAAAGTATACAAAAAAACAGATAACATGTTTAATATAATTGATGCCAGCAAATCGCAGGCTATAAATTGTTTATTATTTATTATGGACGTGAACAAATATATAAATATATATTACTTCTCAAACCGATATTAGAAAAATCTAATTAACTTTAGCAAATGGTTGACCTAAGCATAAGTGACCATAGGTCCGAATAATTATTATCATAACCCTCACCCATGAATAATGACAACACACGCAATTGGGTATAACCAGGCCATAGCTTTATTAATAGTTTAACAATGTAACCATTTAACAAGCGGTAGCTGCACACCCTTACAAGGAAGGAGCTCACTACCCCGCCAGAGGGCCAATGGAACCCTGTGTCCAAAGGACCTCTGGCAACGACCAGTCACTGGAATCCTAACCGGCTAATGAGCTTCCCATAGGGTGATGCAGCACCTCCGCCACCCGCAAGCCCACTGGGCTCAGCACCTCCAAAAGACGCCATGGCCTTGTCAATACCCACCTTAAGGGAATAATTAAACAATGAAAGACCCACTTCGTTTAGGTGCACCCCATCTTTCAAGAAGTATGCTTTGTTGTCAGCAATCTCCAAGTCCTTATGCCTGATAAAAAAAAAACCTTTTCTCCATACAAACGAGGACATTATTTTGTTGACTCTGCGCCTAGCCTTATCCAAATAATTGTGATCCTTAGTACCTCTCAAATGCAGCCTAGGAGTCATTTGAGACCAAATGATAAGTAGCCCCGGGAATAATTCTAAAAGTCTTGACACGTACCTTTTAATTAACCTAATAAGATCTTTCATAGGGATGAAACCAAAATCATTCCCTCCTGCATGAGGTACTAACAGGTCAGGAGCCGGGGCCTGCCTAGCAAGACCTATTACTGTTACATAGTTACATAGCAAGGTTTTCAATAACTAAAAACTTATTTAAAAAATATATGTTATGTGCTTATTTAGAGCACTATTCAATTGGCCAAATCGCAAATGAACGAGGGCCATATGATTTAAGGTTGAAAAACGACTGTTAGTCCATCAAGTTCAACCTTTTAAGATCTCCTCTTATCTGCAATATGCGGATTAACTATTAATTAATTAGTTGTATAATTTTTTTTTTAATTCCCTCCTGATCCCAGACACTGGCCACCAGACTTCTCCCTGGATCAATACTGTCTCTCTAATTATCCATGATAACCCTGAATTCCCTTTTTAATTAGAAATAAATCCAGTCCCCTTTTAAAGTTATCTATCGAATCCGCTGTCACCACCTCCACTGGTAGAGAATTCCACAGATTAACCACCCTTACTTCGAGGAACCCTTTTCTTTCTTTAAGGTGGAATCTTTTTACTTCTAACCTCTTGTCATTTGAAAACCTCTTGGCACAAAAAGCTCCCTTGACAAATCTTTATACTGACCCTGGATGTATTTATATAAGGTAATCATATCTCCTCTTAGATGCCTTTTTTCTAGAGAAAATAAGTTTCATTTGGTTAGTCTTTCTCCATAACTTAGCCCCTCCATTCCCCTTATTAGTTTTGTTGCCCTCCTCTGTACCTTTTCCAGCTCTAAAATGTCCTTTTTATGAAGTGGTGCCCAAAATTGTACTCCATATTCCAAATGAGGGCGTACTAGAGATTTGTATAGTGGCAGAATTATATTTGCTTCCCTTGCTTCTATACCCTTCCTAATACATGCTAATATTTTATTTGCCTTTGCAGCTGCTGCTTTGCTTTGAGCACTGCTACCTAGGTGGTTGTCCACAAGCACTCCCAAATCCCTTTCAATATCTGATACACGTAGATTTGCTCAATTAAGATTATAAATTGCATGGCAATTTACACTTATTCGTATTAAAACTCATCTGCCATTTAGATGCCCATTCCTCAATTTTATGTAAATCCCTTTGGAGGGAAAGCACATCACTATCTGATTTAATTACCTTGCACAACTTTGTGTCATCAGCGAAAATGGAGACACCACACTCCAATCCTACCTCTAAGTCATTAATAAAAATGTTAAAAAGGAGAGGACCTAATACTGAAACCTGAGGAACCCCACTTACCACATTAGTCCAATCGGAGTATGCTCCATTTACAACAACATTTGCTTCCTGTCTTTTAGCCAGCTCTTAATCCATGAGCAGATATTTACTGCAACTCCTGTATCTCTTAGTTTGCACAATAGTCTCCCATGTGGCACTGTATCAAAAGCCTTTGCAAACTCCAAAAAGACTACATCCACTGAGTTGCCTTGGTCCAGGTTCCTACTAACCTCCTCATAGAAACTAATTAGGTTTGTTTGACATGACCTATCGATCCTACTTATAATCCTGTTCAAATAGACATATTCTTGTATATTATCCCTTATTAACCCTTCTAAAAGGTTCCCCACTACAGAAGTGAGGGTCACTGGTCTATAATTCTTGCTCCCTTTTTAAATATAGGTATCACATCAGCTTTTCTCCAGTCATCTGGTAGAGACACTGTGTTGAGTGAATCTTGAAAAATTAAATATAATGGTTTGGCTATTACAGAACCCAGTTCCCTTAGTACCCTTGGATGTATTACATCAGGACCCGGGGTTTTATTAACATTTATTTTTTACAACCTCTTTTGGATTACTTCCTGGGTTAACCAATTATTTGGCAAAGATAGTGTAGCCCCATTATGTTGCTGTGTCCAAACCACCTCCCTTGTGTATCCCGAAGAAAATAACCTATTTAGCTCATCTGCCTTTTCCTGGTCACTCATTTTCAGACGGCCTGTTTCACATTCTAATGTTCCTATAGCTTCCTTCCTCACCTTCTTCCCATTAATATACTTAAAAAATATTTTAGGGTTAGTCTTACTCTCTTTTGCAATTAATTTTTCATTTTCTATTTTAGCCAGTCTAATCGTGCTTTTGCAAGCCTTGTTGATTTCCTTGTATTCCCGTAAAGAAGTCCCGTACTGTCAATAACACTTGTTCCCATTTCATCCCTCTGATGCCAAACCACTTCACTAGCACCACCTTCTCTGGGAAATTCAACTGCAGATCGTTTTCTCTGATGCCTCCTGCCCTTCTTGTCCCACAATCCATAAATGCAAAGGTTGTCCTGAAAAAACAAATACAAACAACACATTTCAATTGTGATTAACAACTGTTTAATACCAAACAGCATATGATCCACCTTATATATATACTAGCGACTTGCCCGTCAAAAATGACGGCAATAACATTTGAAGTCTGGCAATGGTGTTTGCCACCCATTGCAAGCCTCTCCCCCTCTACTTAACTGGCCTTGCGATGAGCGCCTTTGGCGCTCATTGCGAGCCTCTCATCCCTTTACCTCTTACCCATCTACTTGACGGTAGGCTCTCAATGAGAGCCTCTCCCCCCTCTACTTTACTGTCCTTGCGTTAAGCACCTTTGACGATCATCATGGGCCTCGGAATGAGCGGCAAAGGTGCTTATTGCGAGCATCTTCCCCCCATGTGTCTCTTCCCCCCTCTCCCTCCTCTGTGTCTCATCCCCTCTCTCCCTCCCCTGTGTCTCATCTCCTCTATCCCTCCCCTGTGTCTCATCCCCTCTCTCCCTCCCCTGTGTCTCATCCCCTCTCTCCCTCCCCTGTGTCTAATCCCCTCTCTCCCTCCCCTGTGTCTCTTCCCCCCTTTCCCTCCCATGTGTCCCCTTTTCCCTCTCTCCCTCCCCTCTCTCACTCCACTGTGTCCCCTTTCCCCTCTCTCCCTCCCCGGTGTCTCTTCCCTCCCTCTCCCTCCCGTTTATTTTCCCTCCCTCTCCCTCCCGTTTCTTTTCCCTCACTCTCCCTCCCATTTCTTTTCCCTCCCTCTCCCTGCAGTTTCTTTTCCCTCCCTCTCCCTCCAGTTTATTTTCCCTCCTCTTCCCCCCATCTCCCTTTCCTGTGTCTCTTCCACCCCTCTCCCTCCCGTTTCTCTTCCCCCTCTCCCTCCCCTGTTTCTCTTCCCCCCTCTTCCTTACCTTGTCTCTTCCACCATGCTCTCCATTCCCTTGTCTCTTCCACCCCGCTTTCCCTCCAGTCTCTTCCACTTCACATCTCTGTCTGTCACTCCTTCCTGTCTGTCTCTCTGTCCCTTCCTCCTGTCAGTCTCTCTCTCTGTTGCTCCTTCCTGTGTATCTTTCGCCCTGTCCATCCTTCCTGTCTATCTCTCTGTCCCTCCTTCCTGTCTGTCTCTCTCTCTGTCTGTCCCTCATTCCTGTCTGTCTCTCTGTCCCTCCTCCCTGTCTCTCTCTCTGTTTCAATCCCTCCTGTCTCTCTGTCCCTCTCTCTCTCTCTGTCCCTCCTCTCTCTCTCTCGCTCTCTCTGTGTCCCGCTTGTCTCTCTCTGTCCCTCCTGTCTCTCTCTCTATCCCTCCTGTCTCTCTCTCTGTCCCTCTGTCCCTCCTGTCTCTCTCTCTGTCCCTCATCTCTCTCTCTGTCCCTTGCTCTGTCCCTCATCTCTCTCTCTGTCCCTTGCTCTGTCCCTGCTGTCTCTCTCTCTGTGTCCCTCCTGTCTCTCTCTGTGCCCCCTGTCTCTCTCTGTGTCCCTCCTGTCTCTCTCTGTGCCCCCTGTCTCTCTCTGTGTCCCTCCTGTCTCTCTCTGTCTCTGTCCCTCCTGTCTCTGTCCCTCCTGTCTCTCTCTCTGTGTCCCTCCTGTCTCTCTCTCTCTCTCTCTGTGTCCCTCCTGTCTCTCTCTCTCTCTCTCTGTGTCCCTCCTGTCTCTCTCTCTCTCTCTCTGTGTCCCTCCTGTCTCTCTCTCTCTCTCTCTGTCCCTCCTGTCTCTCTCTCACTCTGTGTGTCCCTCCTGTCTCTCTGTCTCTGTGTCCCTCCTGTCTCTCTCTCTCTCTGTGTGTCCCTCCTCTCTCTCTCTCTCTCTCTCTCTCTCTGTGTCCCTCCTGTCTCTCTGTCTCTGTGTCCCTCCTGTCTCTTTCTCACTCTCTCTGTGTCCCTCCTGTCTCTCTCTCTCTCTCTGTGTCCCTCCTGTCTCTCTGTCTCTGTGTCTCCTGTCTCTGTCCCTCCTGTCTCTCTCTCAGTGTCCTTCCTGTCTCTCTCTCTCTCTCTCTGTGTCCCTCCTGTCTCTCTCTCTCTGTGTCCCTCCTGTCTCTCTCTCTCTCTCTCTCTCTCTCTCTGTGTCCCTCCTGTCTCTCTCTCTCTGTGTCCCTCCTGTCTCTCTCTCTCTCTGTCCCTCCTGTCTCTCTCTCTCTCTCTGTGTCCCTCATGTCTCTCTCTCTCTGTGTCCCTCCTGTCTCTCTCTCTCTCTCTCTGTCCCTCCTGTCTCTCTCTCTCTCTGTCCCTCCTGTCTCTCTCTCTCTCTCTCTGTCACTCATGTCTCTCTCTCTCTCTGTGTCCCTCATGTCTCTCTCTCTCTGTGTCCCTCATGTCTCTCTCTCTCTGTGTCCCTCATGTCTCTCTCTCTCTCTCTGTCCCTCATGTCTCTCTCTCTCTCTGTCTGTGTCCCTCATGTCTCTCTCTCTCTCTGTCTGTGTCCCTCCTGTCTCTCTCTCTCTCTCTGTCTGTGTCCCTCCTGTCTCTCTCTCTCTGTGTCCCTCCTGTGTCTCTCTCTCTGTGTCCCTCCTGTCTCTCTCTCTCTCTGTGTCCCTCCTGTCTCTCTCTCTCTCTGTGTCCCTCCTGTCTGTCTCTCCCTCTCTCTCTGTGTTCTCCTGTCTCTCTCTCTCTCTGTGTCCCTCCTGTCTCTTTCTCTCTGTGTCCCTCCTGTCTCTCTCTCTGTGTCCCTCCTGTCTCTCTCTCTGTGTCCCTCCTGTCTCTCTCTCTCTCTGTGTCCCTCCTGTCTCTCTCTCTCTCTCTGTGTCCCTCCTGTCTGTCTCTCTCTCTCTCTCTCTCTGTGACCCTCCTGTCTCTCTCTCTCTCTCTCTCTCTCTGTGTCCCTCCTGTCTCTCTCTCTCTGTGTCCCTCCTGTCTCTCTGTCTCTGTGTCCCTCCTGTCTCTCTCTCTCTCTGTGTCCCTCCTGTCTGTCTCTCTCTCTCTCTCTCTTTCTCTCTCTCTCTCTCTCTGTGTCCCTCCAGTCTCTCTCTCTCTCTCTGTGTCCCTCCTGTCTCTCTGTCTCTGTGTCCCTCCTGTCTCTCTCTGTGTCCCTCCTGTCTCTCTCTCTCTGTGTGTCCCTCCTGTCTCTCTCTCTCTGTGTCCCTCCTGTCTCTCTCTCTGTGTGTCCCTCCTGTCTCTCTGTCTCTGTGTCCCTCCTGTCTCTCTCTCTCTCTCTCTCTCTCTCTCTCTCTCTGTGTCCCTCCTGTCTCTCTCTCTCTCTCTCTCTCTCTGTGTCCCTATTGTCTCTCTCTCTCTCTCTGTGTCCCTCCTGTCTCTCTCTCTCTGTGTGTCCCTCCTGTCTCTCTCTCTCTCTCTCTCTGTGTGTCCCTCCTGTCTCTCTGTCTCTGTGTCCCTCCTGTCTCTCTCTGTGTGTCCCTCCTGTCTCTCTCTGTCTCTGTCCCTCCTGTCTCTGTCCCTCCTGTCTCTCTCTCTCTGTGTCCCTCCTGTCTCTCTCTCTTGCTCTGTGTCCCTCCTGTCTCTCTCTCTCTCTGTGTCCCTACTGTCTCTCTCTCTCTGTGTCCGTCCTGTCTCTCTCTCCCTCTCTCTGTGTCCCTCCTGTCTCTCTCTCTCTCTCTGTGTCCCTCCTGCCTCTCTCTCTCTCTGTGTCCTTCCTGTCTCTCTCTCTCTCTCTCTCTCTCTCTCTCTGTGTCCCTTCTGTCTCTCTCTCTCTCTCTGTGTCCCTCCTGTCTCTCTGTCTCTGTGTCCCTCCTGTCTCTCTCTCTCTGTGTCCCTCCTGTCTCTCTCTCTCTCTCTCTCTGTGTCACTCCTGTCTCTCTCTCTATCTGTCCCTCCTGTCTCTCTCTCTCTGTGTCCCTCATGTCTCTCTCTCTCTATGTCCCTCATGTCTCTCTCTCTCTGTCTGTGTCCCTCATGTCTCTCTCTCTCTCTCTCTCTCTGTGTCCCTCCTGTCTCTCTCTCTCTGTGTGTCCCTCCTGTCTCTCTCTCTCTCTGTGTCCCTCCTGTCTCTCTCTCTGTGTCCCTCATGTCTCTCCCTCTCTGTGTCCCTCATGTCTCTCTCTCTCTCTGTCTGTGTCCCTCATGTCTCTCTCTCTCTGTCTGTGTCCCTCATGTCTCTCTCTCTGTTTGTGTCCCTCCTGTCTCTCTCTCTCTGTGTCCCTCATGTCTCTCTCTCTCTCTGTGTCCCTCATGTCTCTCTCTCTCTCTTTACCTCATGTCTCTCTCTCTATGTCCCTCATGTCTCTCTCTGTCAGTGTCCCTCATGTCTCTCTCTCTCTGTCTGTGTCCCTCATGTCTCTCTCTCTCTGTCTGTGTCCCTCCTGTGTCTCTCTCTCTGTGTCCCTCCTGTCTATCTGTCCTTCTTGTCTCTCTTTCCCTCCAGGCTGTCTCTCTCACCTCAGTCCCCGGAATGTCCACCGGTCCCTCCCCAGGGAGGAGTTGAAAGCAGCCGGGGGAGGAGTTGAGAGCAGCCGGGGGAGGAGTCGAGAGCAGCCGGGGAAGGAGTCGAGAGTGACGGGGGAGGAGTCGAGAGCGACGGGGGAGGAGTCGAGAGCGACGGGGGAGGAGTCGAGAGCGACGGGGGAGGAGTTAAGAGCATCAACCCGCAGCGCATTGTCCCCCCGGACAACTGATATATGTGGGCCGCTCATGCCAGCAACCGTCAGTTGCTGGCATGGGGCGCTCCATCCCAGCAACTGAGGCCCGCAGCCCTCGCTACGCGAGGTCCGCGGCTTGCGCTCCATGCCAGCAACCGAGGCCCTCAGTTGCTATCATGAAGACATCACATATATAGTTGTGAGCCCGCAAGCGTGAGCAACGGCCCGTACGCTCACAACTATATATGTGATATATATATATATATATATATATATATACCAACCATCTCCCCTAACTCCTATACTCCATAAGTCGAACGGGATCTGGGTCGGTCCAACATCAGCCTGTGGTGCATCTCCCCTAAAACGTGATCATTGTTCCCTAGACAAAGCATCCGTTTTTCACACCCAGAATGTGGGCAGACCTCCCCAGTATGTTATATTGCAGACATTTCAATACCAATTGCCACAGTAATCTCACTACTGGTGGCGAAGAGGCAGTGATTGAACTGATTGCCTGCACCACACTCAAATTATCACACCTAAAAACCACATGTTGATTTCTCAGCCTTTCCCCCCAACAACATCACTGCCACCACAATTGGGAACAACTTTAATAACGTCAAATTCTTAAAAAAAAATTCTCCTCTCCATGCAACTGGCCAACGTTCTGCGCACCAATGCCCCCCAAAATATACCCCAAAACTTATGGAATCTGATGCATTAGTAAATAACTCTAATACCTGAGCATTAACGTTTTCCCGTTGAAATTCTGCAAAATCAAATACCAAAGTCTCAAGTCCGCCCTGTGTTCCTCAATTATTCTTATAAGATGATGAGGCTGCCTGACACCCGCTGTGGCTAATGATAGCCTCCTTGCAAATATGCTCCCTATGGGTATAATGCAACAGGCAAAATTTAACTTTCCTAACAAAGACTGCAAATCTTGCAACTTAACTTTTTTTGCTGACATAACTTCCTGCACTACCCGCCTTAAATCGACTACCTTTTCCCATGGTAAACTGCACTCGAATGCCACAGAATCAATGTGTATATCCAGGAATTGCAACGCCTGACATAGGCCAACTGACATTTCCTCCGCCAACGGGATACCAAATTCCCCTGCTAATGCCTGAAATTCCTGAAATAAACTCCAACAATCCTGAGAATCATACAAATCAATAAATAAAAAATCATCAAGATAATGAACAACCGAATGCAAACCTGTCCTACGGCAAGTTACCCAATGTAAGAAAGTGCTGAATTTCTCAAAATATGAACATGATATTGCACAACCCATTGGTAAACATAAATCCACAAAGTAACTTTTCTGAACATGACACCCTAAGAGATGATGCGAATCCGGATGTACTGGCAACAATCTAAATGCAGATTTAATATTAACCTTAGCTAACCAAGTGCCTCTACCTACACCCCTGATCAACTTAACTGCTTGCTTCACTGATGAGTACTTAACCGACACCGAATCCTTGTCAATACCATCATTTACCGGCATCCCCTTAGGATATGACAAATGGTGAATAGTGAATTACTAATTTGATGTTCAATGTTTCAATCAATGCCGGTATTGGAGTAGAGAAACCAAGTCTACTGTATATGGAGCACAATATACAATTTTGAAAGAGTATATTTAGAAGCAAAATAATTTTATTTTCATGAGCGGGGGGTTTCCTTTGTAGGACATATAGTAGGATGGGGAATATCATTATTATTATTATTATTATGTTTTATTTGTAATGTGCCAACATATTCCATAGCACTTTACAGGGTGAAAACAAAATTAACACATATCAAAGAATGGAGGGCCTTGTTTTTCAGCTTAAAATCAAACATATATAGTGCTTTTTTTCCAGGCACCGACACAAAATTGAAAACTTGCACACTTGCAATCTAAAGGATTTGGGTGTGATACAAAAGGGTAATAGATGCACAATGGCAGTGGGAAAGCAATTGGTTCACACAAGTAGAGGTGGCTGAGTGCATGGGTTTAGGAACTGGGGAGGACAAGGCGGACAAATCCCCCCAGATTTTTCAATGGGTGTGTTTATGTGTAGAGAAGCAGTGGTGTGGTATTTTTATAATATATGCAGTATACCTCCAGATTTACTTTGGCTCCAACACAAATGGTTAAATGTTGCACTGTAGGTTGTGGGTGTGAGTGATATTAAGCTGTGGAGTGTGCAGTTGTGTATATTAAGGCTGAAGGTGATAAGCCTTTTTAAACAGATGCATTTTATAGTGATTTTTTAAAGGTTTTGAGGCAGGAAGATAGTCTAGTGGAGAGAGGCAAGAAGTTCCTGAGAATAGGGGCAGCACGAGAAAAGTCTTGAAGGCGGGAGTAAGAGGAGGTGATAAGGGAGGAGGAAAGAAGAAGGTCATTGACAGAACGAAGATGGTGGTTGGGAGAGTATTTTGAAACAAGAGCAGAGATATAAGGGGGTGCACTGTTGTTGAGAGCTTGATGTGTTAGGGTCATGTTTTTAAATGTGATTCTAGAGGCTATAGGAAGGCAGTGGAGTGATTGACAGAGAGGAGCTGCAGACACTGAATGTTTAGTATGGTAGATGAGTCTAGCGGAGGCGTTCATTATGGATTGGAGTGGAGACAGACGAAAGATGGGATATGATGAGAGCATGTATTAGAATTTTAGCTGTGTCTTGTGTAAGATAGTGACATATTTTGGAGATGTTTTGTAGGTGAAAATGACAAGATTTTGTTATTGATTGTATGTGAGGAAAAAAAGAGAGCAGGGACCAGTAAAACCCCAAGACAATGGACCTGGGAGGTGGGAGTGATAATGGCATTGTCAAAAAGTGAGCAATATTTAAGGAGTAAAAGCTGTAGTAGAGGGTGGGAAGATAAGGAGTTCAGCCTTTGACATGTTGAGTTGGAGTTGATGGGCAGGCATCCAGGAGGACATACTAGAAAGGCAGTTGGCCATTTGAGATAGAAGAGAGTGGGATAGATCTGATGCTGAGATGTAGCTTTGAATGTCATCTGCATAGAGATGATACTGAAATCCAAAAGATTTTATTAGGGTTCCAAGGGAGGATGTATAGATGGAGAATAAGAGGGGGCCTAAGACTGGACCTTGGAGTATGCCAACAGACAGAGGGTGAGGTGAAAAAGAGGTGCCAGAGAAGGAGACGCTAAATGTACGATCTACAAGGTAGGATGTGAACCATGAGGGAGCTTAGCACGGATACTAAGAGAGCTGAGAGCAGAGGTCCAGGAGAATTAGAATAAAGAAGTGACCCTTTGACTTGGCAGTTAGCAAATCATTGGTGACTTTTGTAAGTTGGCTGTTTATGCAGAGTGTTAGACCCGGAAGCCAGTATTGGAAGGTGTTGAGAAGGGAATAGAAGCAAATAAATTGGTTGAGGCAATTGTAAACGAGCTGCTTAAGCAATTTTGAAGCCGGGGAAGTAGAGAGCTATGGTTATAATTGGAAGCAGAAGCTGGATTAGATGAGGGTTTCTTAAGAAAGGGTGTAATTATGGTGTGTTTTAAAGAGGATGGAAATTTGCCAGTGTTTAGGGAAAGTTTGAAGAGATATGTGAGAACTGGGATAAGTGGTAAAGTGGGGAGGGATCAGCTGTGATGGAAGAGGATCATGTGGCCAAGTTGTAAGTTAAGGGGTTGATAGTAAAGTAGATACATCCTCAGTTACACAGTCAAAGAAGTCCATAGTGGAGGAGGGATTGGGGAAGGGTAAAGTATGGGTGTTGTCAGTTTGTTCAGAGGAGGTTGAGTTTGGGCCACGTTGGGAGCCGAGGTAATTTCTATTTTATTTTTGAAGTGGATGGCAAAGTTTTCAGCTGTGAAACAGGAAGGGGCAGAAGGTGGTGGTGCGCAGAGGAAGATTTTGAATGTAACAAACAAACATTTGGGGTTGGTGTATAGAATCTATATTACTGATGTGAAGTAGTGTTGTTTGGCAAGACTGAGGGCAGAGAAGTAGGAGCACAAGATAAAATTGTAGTGAAGAAAGTCTGCTGAAGTGCGAGATATCCTCCATAGTCGTTCTGCAGTGCTAGGAGCACCTCTGTAGATAGCGTGTTTGTGTAGTGTGCCATGATTGTGGATGAGAGCAAGAGAGTCTACTTGGGGTTATGGGGGCAAGAGTGTCAAGGGTGGAGGTTAGAGTCATGTTATACTGTGACTGTGAATGGAAATGTCAGGGCAGATGAAGGTGCTTTGGGGACTGAGAATATACAGAATATAATCATTTTATTGAAATGTATTTTGTAGACAGTGGGGATGCTTACAAATCATTACATGATTTTGAATCTTATTCATTTTTATTAAATGTCTTTCAGCTTAAAAGAAGGCTGCATTATGCCTGAAGTATATACCCAGGTATTTAATTTTGGTCTCTACGTCAGATTTATTAAAATTAATTGATAGTATAAGGAGTAGAGTTTTTAATACCCTGTATATTTTGTCTGTTTTGCCAGATTATGAAAAAAGGGACCAATTGTTATATCAAACAAGAAAGGCGATAATGGGCAGCCCTGTCTAGTACCTTTATATAAACTAAAGATAGGTGAATTCAAGTTGTTAGTAGTAATGATCACTTATGGTTGCATGTAGATGGTGTGTATATAGGCAACAAATTATGGCCTAAAATTGTTTCTAGCTAGCAGATCAAGAAGGTATGATGGGGGACCCTATCAAATGCTTTGTTGGGATCTAAATTAAGAACAACATTTGAATTATTCAGGACATTTTTAGATATAAATAGTGTCACAATTATTTTCCTGTTAGCAATAACTGAGGGCATAGAAAGGACAAATCCCACGTGTTCCTCAGTCTGTAAGGGGCTGGAAGTCAGAGACTGACAAATAGGAGTGCAGTAGCAGAAAGGCCCTAGGAAACTGTACTGGAACAGGAAGTAACAGGATGTCCTGGTGAACAGGATGCAAGCATAAGGGCAACAATTCTGTCTGGATCAGGTAGATCAAGATAGGCAGGTAATTCTTGATGGTGCCAGACAGAAGGTAGATCTGGATGGTGCCAGACGGCATATAGCTCTGGGTGGTGTCAGAGTGCTCAGATGCAAATAATCCAAGGGTTTGGTGCAGGAGGGAGACAACATGGCAGATCCAAACAGCCGGTCAATGGTCACGTACCAGAGGAATCAGGAATCATATATACCCTGGTCAAGGAGCAAAATCTCAATGACTGAGCACAGAGTCTCAGTCTTAATCCCTAATTATGGGCTTCAGATAGAGATGGTCAGGTGTTTGTTGTTGTTTAGTCCGCATAACAATCAACACTTTGAGAGTCAACTCCACCATCAAAATCCAATCGATATGGAGAGAAATGGAAGGAACAATGGAAAGTATAGAAATTACCCTGAAACCAGGGGAAGACAATACGGCCACAAAGAACATCACCATGACTCTGTACAACCCCATCCAAAAGGGCTTGAGGATTGCACACATAGGCCACCCATAAGCAACCACAGCAAACAAGTGGTGGATACTAATGATCCCACTACCAACCAAGATGATGCACCAAGAAAGAAAAAAGAGAAGAATCATACGGTCCCGAAAAACCAACAAGAGACTCTATGGGAAGATGTGGAAACTGAATGCCAAGATCGGCATTTTTTATTCTAGGAGGGTCAACAACTTGTCATGGACTCGGCATATCCATTGAATCCCATCATGACACCACCACCCCTGAGAAGAAAAGTGAAAAAAGAAATCATTAAAAACCATCAAGATCTTCAACTTGTCCAACCACCTGCTCAATAAAAATGAAGAAAATATATTGAGAAGACGTCCACAATTATTTTGATTTATTCATTGATCATCACAAATTTATCCAAAACATTACACTTAAGTTTAATTTTTCTAAACTAGCCAGAGAGGACAGTGACCGAGAGGCCATGTCCCCAAATGAAGGAACACCATCAAGGGCATTGGAAAGAGAGGATTATACAACATTAAAGGTTTTGGAAGACCTAGGAAGTCTCTCCAATCCTATAGACGAATCAGATGCAGTAGAGGTCCCAACGTGCATTGACAGCGATCTACCCACAGATAAAAGCATTATACATTCAGGCTTGAAACCGAAATCAACCTTTTTTACAGTACAGTCATCAGGGAAACACATCCCCGTCTTTAAGAGACTCATGAATCAAGAATTTGAGAATATCTGCAAGAAAAAACACATCAGGAAAGTGAACCTAAGCATTAGAGAAAAAGCTACATTGAAGTCCTTGAGCTAAGATACCTCAATTGTCATCCGACAAGCTGTCAAAGGGGGAGGAATTGTTATACAAAACAGATTTGACTATTTACAAGAAGCCAACAAACTGATTCAAGATTCAGACACCTATAAAGCCCTCGCCGCAGATCCAACAGAGAAATTCCTTAAGAAATACCAACAACTGATACTTCAGGGAAAAACCGAAGGCATCCTCAACCAGAGAGAGACTAAATTTTTTGACACAACTAACCCCAAAAAAGCTTTTATTTACCACCTCCCAAAGATCCACTAAGACCCCAAGGATCCACTGGAACGTCCAATCGTATCAGGAATTGGATCACTTACTGAAAAATTATCAGAATACATTGATTCATTTCTACAGCCTCTTGTTTTGGATCTCCCATTATATATTAGAGACACACTACATGTATTGTAAAGCCTACAAGACACAGAATAGAAAAGCTCTTACTGCTGGATTACGCTGGATGTCACATCTTTGTATTCATCAATTCCTCAACATCTGGGAGCAGCAGCATTTCAACATTTCCTCAACATCCAGGGGAAGATCGAACACAAACACAAATCAGCTTCACCACGGAAGCCATCATGTTCATTCTTGAGCACAATTATTGCCAGTTTGCCCCCAGTTTTCCCAACCTGTACATGGGACTATGGGAAGATACTCACATCTGGCTAACAATCCTTTTCGTTCCAACATTGTGTTCTACAAAAGATTGACGACATCATTATCATATGGGAAGAACTGGAAACTACAAATCAAGAAGATTTTCTGAACTTTGTGAACGCCAACACCACGGACCTCAAATTCAATTTTTGGAAAAGGCCTATGACAAGGATCTCATCAAGAAAGCTAAACTACACTCAAGGGGTCTCAATAAGCAACTTTTAATCAAGAAAAAGGAGAGACCACCACCCAAGACGGAGAATCCTTTAACCAGGTTCAACTCGGGGGCTCATGCCATAAAAAGCAGTCTCACCAAGCTTTTGCCGATCCTCAAGAGTGAAAAAATATTGAAAGATCTACTGCCTGACAAACCCATCATCACCTTCAAGAAAAACATTAACCTGAAAAACTTGATAGCCCCAAGCGAAGTAAGAAGTGAGAAAACAAAAACACCAACACCAGTACGCAGCACACAAGTTCAAAGGCACATACGAATGCAGGGCCAAATGCTGCAAGACATGCAGCCACCTTAAGAAAAAAGACAGGAACAAGATCACATCCACTCACCACAAAAACAAACACAAAATATGTGACCTGACAAACTGCAAATTGGATCATGTCGTTTATGTGATCACATGTCACTGTGGGAAGCAATATGTGGGCCGGATGTAAAGAGCGCTGAAAATACGCTTTAGAGAACATTTGTACGACACCTCGAAAGAAATTCTTACCAATGGCTTTTCAGCACACGTCACAACAAAACACAAAAAAAGCACCAGAGGAATTACCAACTAAGCGGTCGAAAAGATTAAACAGAACAAGAGAGGGGGTGACAAAATCTTGACATTTCGCCAAGCTGAGACCAGATGGATCCACCTCCTGGGAACTTTAGAACCGGAAGGTCTGAACCGTGACATCAATCTAGCAGCCTTTTTCGGGAACCCAACCCAGACTAACCTCAAATTCTCATTCCATCATGAACATTGGATTTATGGAGCTCCACCAGTTTTATTTCCACCTTAAATGTTCATATTTATTTTCATATTGTATTTTCCCTTCATCTTTATTCATTTTTTTATGATTTTTTATAAAAAAAATGTATATATTTATTTCTATATGGTGACCATCCCATCTGACCAATATAGGTCAAAATAGCCATACAAATGCACGCAAGTACTATTAAAAGCGGCATCTTATGTTATAAACTAGCGACTTGCCCGTTCATTTTAAGCCATGGCAATGTTGTTTGACACACAATGTAAAGCTTTTTGTACTCTGAAGGCCTTTGGTGCTCATTGCGAGCCTCTTTTGCTCCTCTGAGTGCCTTCGGCGCTCATCACAAAGACAAATATATATGTCTATTTTTGTAAATAATAATTAATTAATTACTTACTTAACAAATAAATATACTTTACCTATTTGTAATTGATATATCCAGCAATAAATAGCCTGAAGAGCCAAGTATCTGCCCTGAGGAGAAATTATCATCAATGTGCAAACTGTGCATTAGAAATATCAAGCAACCTCACCCCCAGACATCCTGGCTGTCCCTCCGTGCTGTGTGTGATTTTTTTAAATGTTTTTTTCAGTGGTTTTATGTACGCGTTTGGGCCGTTAACTTCGTATTTTTGTGACCTCATATTATGGGTTGTATATTTTTTTTTGCTAAGTCCCGCTGTGTGGTTTTTGTTTTCAAAGTCCTTCTTTTCCGGGTTGTTTTTTTACTGCGAGTGAGGCTCCGTAGAGCCTCCACCTCCGCCAATGCAGCCCCCCGCTTTGCGAGGATCCCCATTTGCGGCCTGCAATGAGTCTTCGGGTCATTGCAGCCGACATTGGAGCCTCCACCTGCGCAAATGCGGCCCTCGCTTCGTGAGGTCAACATTTGCAACCAGTTCTGCGAGCTAGCTTTGCGAGCTCGCAAAGCGTGACGACGATTCGCAGTTTGACAACTATTATATGTTATATCAACAGGGTTTGGGTCATCTTGAGGTGTGGGGTTACCACACTCCCGCCTATTGATTTTGTTTTCAGCTCTAGATTTTCCCTATACAGTTATAACACCTATATACTGTACGTCAACCTCCCATGCCTTCAACAACAACAGGGATTTCATTTTATTGGGAAGTCACACTTTATTAAAATGTTTCCAAGACCCCCATTACAGATCAAATCACCCATTTCAAGGGGACCAACCAAACAGACAGGTCATAGTCATATGACCTATCCCTACCCCCACCATATACTATTTCCAGATTGGGTCAAATTTAATATCAATACAGCAACCCCAGGATTACCACTTCATTCCCACTTCCATATCTTCATTTAGAGACCAGTTACCACACACCAAGATCCAGATAGATAAATTCAACACGTAGAGCTTCAAACCCAGATCCCAAAGACAAGACTTGAGTATTTCCTGTATCTATACTAACCTTCTAATGGATATATACCAACTAAATTATCATTAAATTCCATTTCCCATAGTTTATCACGTCCAAACATACATAATGGCATTCTGCCAATTTCAAATATGTCTAGCATTGCTACCCTGCATACCCCCCATACAATTACTATACTAAATATAATTCTCAAATTTTTGTTTAACCACATCCACATATATATTATATTTCTTTATCCTTATTTTTATTTCTGATATTATAGGAGGGTAGAGGAGGGGAGGGGACGAGGGACAGAGAGGGGAACACCAGAGGGGGAGAGTGAGGAGAGAAGGAGAGGTGGAGAGTGAGATGAGGAAGAGAGGGGGAGAGTGAGGAGAGTTAGAGGTATGGAGGGAAGGAGATCAGGTGGAGGAGAGCAGCAGGGGGTTGGGAGGGGCCCCCAGATGTAGGCAGACAAGGTGGAGGGGCAGAGGGTCAGGGGCCTGATCCCAGGGGGGAAGTAATGGGGACAAGGAATGGCCCCAGGGAGAGGACAGGGAGGCCAGGAGCCCCGGGCACAGTTGGTAGGGCAAGAGGCTATGGCAAAGTACAGAGTCTGCAATTATACCCCAGAGGAGATGGACATTCTCCTCAGGGAAGTCCGTGCCCACTATACATGGTGGGAGATATGTAAGGGCTAGCCATAAGCAAGATGCCTGGGCCTAGCTGTTGCTGCATTAGGACACAGATAGGACAACAGCAGGACGAAGGTAAAGAGGAAGATGGCAGACAAGGCAAAAGCAGCATGTGCAAGCGGTGGTGGTCCTCCTGCAAAAATTGCATACTGTGCATGGGAGCAGACCCAGGGGCTGGATTCAGCTACCTGCAGTATATATATTCATATGAGCCATGATTCACAATGCTAATTTTGTGGACCGTGGTTCATCTGTGTAACACAAGCATCACAGTCAATCACAGGTGACCATGATATCAAGGATATGGAAACACATAGCTGTCAATTGTGTATGGCAAACAACTGAAATATATGTTTATTCCATTTCAGTACCCAGGAGGATAAGATCAGCCACAGAGCAACAGGAGGAGGCTCCAATGGAGGTGGGAGTGGTCAAAGAGGAGGGCCAGGACATTCAAGAGTGCCCGGGACCATCCACACAAGCTGGCCATTCATCAGCAGATCAAGAGTGGGAATAACTGCCTGGGCCCTCAACAGCATCATTCAGCCAGCCACAGCTCTTCCAGTGGCTTCCACTGCCCATGTCCTGGACCCGCACATCATCACAGCTGCAACAGATGACAGCAACATCACAGCCATGGGGGCAGCCCACAAACACTCCCACACCATGGGTTCCCCCAAAATGGGCTACCACTCAATGTGGTCCCCAAACTTGATCCAACACCCCAGCCCTCCTGCCTTCACCTCAAGCCCTCCTTCCCACACCTCATCCACCAACTTGGTCACCTCAGACACCAATTAAGTCACCCCTGCCACTAATGCCATCCCCGATGCATTCACCCCTGCCACCGATGCCATCACCTCAATCACCGATGCAGACCACTCAAGCCCTGCTGTTATCACCTGTGGCCCCAATGCCGCCAACACCACCACCCCTGATATTGCAGGAAATCATTGGCTGATTTGCCAGGGAGGACATGGCATGCCAGAGACAATCCAATGAGAGGCTCTGGTTGCTCCAGAGGCAGTGTCGTGTCATAAGCACCATCCTGGCTAGCACAAGATCTCTCCCTGCTGAGGTGAGGAGGCACAACCGAAGGATGGAGAGGTATGAGGAAAGGGCAATTTAAGACTGATGGCAACTCATCCAATTAGCAAAACACCAGCTCATACCTTTCCAGCATTCGGTTTCACAACAGCAGCCCAAAACATCGGCCTCCTCATCCCAGACCTCGCCACCACCATCTCAACAATATCCCCAGCCAACGTATTGGCACCCCACGCTCCTCCACAACAAAGACGCGGAAGAGTGAGACGGGGCACGGGCACGGAAGGTGGGGGGCCAGTGCTGAGGAGGAGGATCATCAAGGAAGTCCTCCTCTTGATCACTCCTCACTGAATACTGATTGCTATAGATGTTGACATACTATTGCCAGGCTACAGATTGTATACATGTCTGGCTATGTTTAACATTTCAACAATTGATGTTCAATGTAGATTGACCTTGAGATGAGGTGTTGTAGTTAAACAGAATATTGTTATGATTGATATCTCTGTAGTTGTTAATAGCCAAATCTCAAGACCATTAAGGCATGTTATTCATCTTCGAGCAGTACAATACCATCATGTGAGTGAACACTCAACCCAGTTCCCAACAGGCATTCGATCAGTGTCATTCATCTAAGCAGTTAAATTTGAAATGCAATATTTGACTACTTTTTTCTTCACTTATGAATATGACTGGTGTGAGTTTCAATTACAATGAATAGTGTTCCGGCTATAGAGTTGCCCGGTCCTATTATGATCTGCTGATCCAAAGCAGTAGTTATACATGCATTTTTGTTACATTTCATCCCGTTAACAGAATGAAAGTGGATTTTTTTTTTCATGTCATCCCAAAAAAATGGCTAGTTCCCTTTGTTTGACATCAGGATCAATGTGAATGTGTTTAGGGGTAATGTGAACAGTGTAATCTGTCTGGCCTTGGTACCACCCATATACCAGTGAGATGTGATATCAGCATGTCACAACTATTCCATGTGGATAGTGATAGTACTTTTTGCTGAAAGTTTGTGCTCACAGTGAAGCATGCCTTGTTGTATCACACATTCTCAACATATTCCGGAAAGGCTGATTGAACAAGACAGAGTCAATATGGTTATTACTGCTCGTAGATAACATTAATGTTAATTGGTGTATTGTAGTGTCCAGAGCAAAAACAATGTACTATAATAACAGCTTATGATTGTTCTAACACCTCCTCTCTATGTTTTCCAGTTTCCAGATCATCTATTTGGGAATGAGCAGTAATGTATGAAAACACACTGTGTGTGGTATTGATTAGTATCATATGATCCATGATTTGTAGCATGTGTTTAATATGTCAGATGGGAAAAATATGGTTGCTGTATGCGCATTAATGATTAATTCCATGAAATGGAGTGTTATATGATGTTCCTTTGTCACATTCGATCATGGTTACTGTGGTGTCCTGACAACATGTGACCATAGTAGATGCTATGCATTATGCTTATGATGTTATCTAACCGTTAACCCTTTAGGTGTCCTTTCATTAGCCACAGCCTCCCACCCTTCCGGTATCTGCCCACACCACACCCATGATATTAATGCACAGTCTTGTCCATTTCTGATTGTGCTCTGTGTATAAAATAACACTTTGTTATAGCGTTGTAACAGTGTTATACACATTAATGTCACATTCCTATAGATGTAAATTAATGAGCCCTAGTTATCAAGCAAAAGATCAATACATATCAAGAAGAATATTAGTCATAATAGCATTAGATATCATATAATACTAATAATCAAATCTAATAAATACGAGATTAAAACACAGGCCAAGTCCAATTAGTGATACTATATTGTATGATCATTCCCCTGAGGGCCTAAAGTGAATATGACAGGTGACACTGAAGTGGTTATAAATAATTGTAAATAGTATTCTGAAAGCTAAGGGAAGCCAGTGGAGTGATTGACAGAGAGGTGCTGCCGACACTGAACATTGTGTACTGTAAATGAGTCTAGCAGAGACGTTGTTTATGGATTGAAGTGGGGAAAGATGGAATGCTTCACTTGCAGTAGTCAAGACGAGAAATTATGAGAGAGTGTATTAGAATATGGGTTTTGTCTTGTGTAAGGTACTGACGTATTTTTGAAATGTTTTTTAGATAGAGAAGGCAAAATTTTGTGAGTGACTGTATGTGGGGGATGAAAGAGAGGCCGGGGTTCAGTAGAACCCCAAGGCAATGGACTTGGGAGGTGGGAGTGATTTTGGCATTGTTAACAGTGAAAGAGTTCTGAGGAATTGATGGTATTGTAGAGAATGGGAAGATTAGGAGTCGTAGACATCTTGAGTTTGAGATGGTGGGTGGATGGAGTGTGTGGTGCTGCAATGATAGAAAAGTTTTTTGCAGATGTTTTCAATATTATGCATAAAATGGTTGGCAAAGTCTTCAGCCGCGAGACAGGAAGGGACGGGAGGAAGTGGTGGGCGGAGGAGAGTATTAAAAGTGGTGAACAGACATTTGGGGTTGGAGGACAGAGTTAATATTAGTGATGTGATGTAGTGCTGCTTGGCAAGGTTTAGGGCAGAGAAAAAGCCGATCAGAACCCGGTTTCCTATTTTGCTAATGAATTCGGATATTAAGATCTAGGCAAAAATCCTAGCAAATAGATGAAACAAAGTGATTCAGAAATTAATTTCGACTGATCGAATGGGTTTTATAGTTGGGAGGCAAGGGTCAGACAATACTCGGAAGCTTATAGACTTCATATCCTTTTCCAAATTAAATATACCAACATGTTTTTTTATCATTAATCACCGAAAAAGCCTTTGACCAGGTGGGGTGGGAGTATATGGAACTGACTCTGTCAAAATTTGGACTAGAAGAATGTTGATCACGAACTATAAAGGCCTTGTACTCGTCTCCATCAGCTTTTGTGCCAGGTGCAGGTTATAACTCATCTACATTTACCATGAATAATGGGACTAGACAGGGCTGCCCCTTTTCCCCTGTAATTTTTGCTCTACTAATTGAACCATTCGCCAAAGCAATATTGGGACAGTGGAACATAAAGTTTCTTTATATGCCAATGATGTCATGATGACATTTACTGATCCTAATAATTCACTATTTCATTTACAACATATTATGGAATGGTTTGGCAGAATCTCAAATGATGAGCTTAATATTGTTTAAACAGAAGCTTTAGCATTGAATGTGTCAGGGCAGGATCTGATGGAATCAAAATATAAGTACTCATGGAAAGAGAATAATCTTCAACATCTTGGAAAAATCTTAGATAAAGATATTCAGTCTATGATAACAATCTATTATCGGAACTTATATCTGAAGTTATTTAGTATCTTATCCTCCTGGAAACATATTAATTTGTCATTATCAGGACCTATAGCTGCCATCAAGAGGACACTTTTACCCAGGTTTAATTATTTGTTAAAATGCATACCTTTTCAACTTCCTAAATAATTAATAAAACAGTTTAAAAAATGATTGGATAAGTTTATGCATAATGGCAAACTATCTAGAATTAAGTCTATTATAATCGCAAGGAAATTCAATAAAGGAGGATTAGCCTTTCCGATATTGAAATTATATCATGATGCTACAATGTTATCTCATTACATTAAATGGCTAGACCTTAGTATTTCGAATCATTGGTTAGATATTGAAAGAGCCTGATGCGTAAGTAATCTTGGTGACTTTCTATTGGGAAAAGATCTTAGGAAATCAATAAACTGTGTAAATCTGGAAATTACCTGTATATACTCGAGTATAAGCCGACCCGAGTATAAGCCGAGGCACCCATTTTACCACAAAATACTGGGTAAAATGAGTGACTCGAGTATAAGCCGAGGGTGGGAAGTGTGCTGCCCCCTGTGTCCCTCTTGTGCCCTCTGTGTCCCCCTCTCTCTCCGTGTCTCTTCTCCCCTCTCCCTTCCCTGTGTCTCTTCTCCCCTCTCCCTTCACTGTGTCTCTTCCAACTTCTCCCTTCCCTGTGTCTCTTCCCCCCTCCCTTATCACCCTCCTCAACCCCACTCCTCAACCTCCCTCCTCATCCTCAACCTCCCTCCTCATCCTCAACCTCCCTCATCCTCCCTCCTTATCCTTAACCTCCCTCCTCATCCTCAACCCCCTCCTCAACCTCCCTCCTCAACCCCCCTCCTCAACCCACCCATCCTCATCCTCTCTCCTCAACCCCCCATCCTCAACCCCCCTCCTCAACCCCTCCTCCTCATTCTCAACCTCCCTCCTCATCCTCAACCTCCCTCTTTAACCCCCCATCCTCAACCCCTTCCTCAACCTCCCTCCTCAACCCCCCCATCCTCAACCCCCTCCTCAACCCCCATCCTCATCCTCCCTCCTCAACCCCCCATCCTCATCCTCAACCCCATCCTCAACCCCCTACACAACCTCTACCCTCCTCAACCTCAACCCCCCTCAATCCCAAAGCCCCCTCAACCTCCCTCCTCAACCCCCCATCCTCAACCCCCATCCTCAATCCCTCCTCCTCATCCTCAACCTCCCACAACCCTCTTCAACCTCATCCCTCCTCAACCTCAACCCCCCCTCAACCCCAACCCCCCTCCTCAACCCCCCTCCTCAACCTCCCTCCTCAACCCCCCATCCTCAACCCCATCCTCATCCTCTCTCTTCAACCCCCCATCCTGAACCCCCCTCTTCAACCCCTCCTCCTCATCCTCGTTCCTCATCCTCAACCTCCCTCCTCATCCTAAACCCCCTCCTCAACCTAACTCCTCATCCTCAACCCCCTCCTCAACCCCCTCCTCAGCCTCCCTCCTCAACCCCCCATCCTCAACCCCCTCCCAAACCTTCCTCCTCAAACCCCCATCCTCAACCCCTTCTTCAACCCACCCATCCTCATCCTCAACCTCCCTCCTCAACCTCAACCCCCCTCCTCAACCTCAACCCCCGTCATCCCCAACCCACCTCCTCAACCTCAACCCCCATCTCAACCTTCCTCCTCAACCCCCCATCCTCAACCCCTTCCTCAACCCACCCATCCTCATCCTCAACCTGCCTCCTCAACCTCAACCCCCCTCCTCAACCTCAACCCCCCTCAACCCCAACCTACCTCCTCAACCTCACCCCCCTCAATCCCCCTCAACACCAACCCCCCTCCTCAACCTAAACCCCCCTCAACCCCCCTCTTCCATCTAAACCCCCTAAATACCTCCCCCCTCTCCCCTCACTTACCTGCTTGTGCTCCGGCCTCCGCTCCTTGACCCGGCGCCCGGTATATGCTAATGACGCAGCGTGCATGTAACGTCACATGCGCGCCGGCGCCGGGTCAAGGAGCGGAGGCCGGAGCACAAGCAGGTAAGTGAGGGGAGAGGGGGGAGGTATTTAGGGGGGTTTAGGTGGAAGAGGGGGGTTGAGGGGGGTTTAGGTTGAGGAGGGGGGTTGGGGTTGAGGGGGGTTGAGGTTGAGGAGGGGGGAGGGAAAGACACACGGGGGGTTAGAGACACACAGGGGGGTTAGAGAGACACGGGGGGATTAGAAAGACACAGGGGGAGAGTGACTCGAGTATAAGCCGATGGGGCCCTTTTTTGCCTTAAAAAAAGGGCTGAAAAACTCGGCTTATACTCGAGTATATACGGTATTAAATAGGGATTGAAATTTTGGAAGAACGCTTTGATACAGCATGAATTGGTCCATTTTCCTAGCCCAATAATCTCTATAGAAATGCTCACAGATGAACTAGGTCTGCAGGTTCTCTCAAAATGGATAAACAAAGGAATAATAAGAATAAAATATGTATTTAATAATGATTATCTAGTGTCATTTTCTCTATTAATATCACAATTTAATATTCCAAAACAATCCTGGTTTAATTATCTAAGGTTCAAATCTTCATGGATGAGTTCAAAATATTTTTTTACAAATTTAAGAGATTTAACGGATTTTGAAAAATTACTTATGAGTGGCAATAAGTCTCACCTAGCATTTAAATGTTTTAGCCGTATTTCTGAGAATTTTAATAGCAAAAATATCACAAACATTTATAAAAAGCTACTCACTTAGAGAAGTTTTTTTAAAGGTACTAAATAAGTGGCATTTGGTACGTACAAAAATATTTCAAATTACTCGTAATGATAGTTTAAGATTTTGTTGGAGGAATTGTGGCCAAATTGGTTCTTATTTTCATATCTGGTTTGAATACCCCGTATTATGTCTTTTTTAAATATTGAAATCCAAATCTCCCCAGAATTAGTTTTGTTTCACTTTTTTCCTGCGAATGTGTCCCCGGACATAAAATCTTGTCTTTTACAAATTTTCAATACTGCAAAATGGCTAACTACTTCCAAATGACGCCAGTCTGCCGCCCCCAACTGGATTGAATTAAAAGCCATAATTAATAAAAATCGTGCCCTAGAAAACGGTTTCCAGAAGCTAGGGGTAATAAAAACTCAAGTTGTTAAATGGAGGGCCTGGGACCTATACATAAGCAATAATGATAACCTAGTAAAGTTGGAAAGACCTTGGATGCCGCAGAACACATTTTAGGAGACACTTTCTTTCATGATCAAGATGTTAAATGTTTTCTTTTTTATTCTTTTGACTTTCATATATCGCTAGAAAATTTGCCATAAAAATTATGGGAATAAAATTGTAAGGCTGTCAATGCTGTTTACCACACAATGTGAGGCTTTTGCTCCTCTGATCACCTTTGGCGCTCATTGTGGGCCTCCCCCCCCATGTAGTTCAACTTTCCTGCTTTGCAATGATCACCTTTGGTGCACATTGTGAGCCCCACGATGAGCGCCTTCGGTGCTCATCATGTGGTTTGCAATGAGCGCATTCCTCCTGCCTACTATACGGGACGCTCATTGCAAAGTTTGTTAACCTGCAAGTTTTGTGCTTGGGAATGCCATGTGTCTCTTTTCACCATGCCCCCCCTGTCCCTCCCCTGTGTGTTTCTCCTCTATGTGTCTGCTGAATCTTTGCGAGGTGCGCGCCGACTGCTGTTTGTTTTATTTTCAAAGTCCTGCGTGCCTGTCGTTCGTGTAAGTGTTACTGTCTTCGCTGTGGTGTATTTTCTAAGTTCTGCACACCTGGGGTTGCTCAGCCTCGTTTTCATCCCTTTTCAGAAATGTTATGTTTTTTCGGTGCACAATTTTTTGGGTCACACTTTTCATTCATGAAAGAAATGAAAATATGCCTCAAATTAACTTGCAACCTCACTCACAGGCTCCCCGGCTCTCCCCTGTGCTGTGTGTGAGTGAATTTGAGGCATAATTATGTTTTTTTGGTGGTCTTTCCAGTTGCGTTGTTCTGGCGTTTTTACGTGCTTTGGCCCAAAGTCCTACACTGCTTGTGAATGTAATTGAGTGATTCTGGCGTTTTACGTGCTTCGGTCCTAAGGCAGCCTAAGTCCTGCGTCGCTCATCTTAAGTCCTGCAATGAGCGCCTTCGCTGCTCATTGCAGCCTAAGCCCTGTGCCACATGCCTCAACTACTCGCCTCGCAAAACGCAAAAGCGTGACCAGCATCACTAACATTACCCACACTGACAACTATATATGTGATGTATTATTATTCGTTTGTTAAATCGACAAGCTGTTGTTGAATATTTATCGAAATAATATTTATGTCAATTATCTGGAAATAAGTTATAAAAAGAATTAAAAAAAAAAAAAAATTAAAAGATATCTTAAGTGAATGCCATTTCTGTCAGTTGTGCTTGTTGTATAATTCTTTCAAAACCAGACATACTTCAAGTAAAAAAAATGGAATTTAACAAGTTGTTTTAAACCCTTTGAGTGCCAGGGACTTTTTTTTTAGAAACCACAGAATTTAACGAAGTTATACAAAACATACATAGTTAAGCTTTTACACGTTTGCTTCTGAGGATTGATAAAGGTCAGTGAGGATAGCTGAAAGATTAATTGTGAATCGGCATAGAGACAACAACAAGTAAGCTAGTAGTGGAGACTATAAAATTATTGTTGTGTTTTATAAGAATTGGCATATTCAGGCAATGATTTTTAAGTGAAAAATGACATCTTGTTGTTAATCATTATATCCGATAAGTGAAAGAGAAGGCAACATCCAATATAACCCAAGAAAGAAGACCTGGAAGTTTGGGGCAATGATGACATTGTCAACTGGGAGGGAAGTTTAAGTATGAAGCTGTAGTAGAAGAGGGAAAGAAAGAGTTCAGTTTTAGATATGTTGAGCTTAGAGATGTGAACTTAAAATCAGTATTGCTTCTGACTTGACATAGAGAGGTCGCTCTCAGAATATTGCCATAATAATTATGAATATGTTTGTCCAATAAAAAAGGTATCACTATATACCACAATACTCTGATTATTCATCTAGATTACTGGTCACTCACACGTATTATTATTTATTTTTTCAAATGTAAACAAAGTTAAAATCCATATATACAAAAGCCCCAATATATATATATATATATATATATATATATATATAAATATATATATATATATATATATATATATATATATATTTAATGTTTTTTTTCTATATATACATTTATATATCTATATATACATTTTGTTTTTAACTTTGTTTACATTTGAAAAAAGAAATATATTATGTTAGTCAAAAGATGTTTTGCTTGTAGTATATAATTTCCAGTAATTATAATCCTCATATTCCATTGAGCCAGTTTAGGCAAGTTAAGAAAGGTCACAACATTTTTGTACCATAACCATATAATTACTGTACTGATTGTTACCATTTCTACTTTGCACCTGCTATCTGTATAGTCCTTCCAATATTTGTCCCAGTGTATATGAACTCATTGTCGCTTGAAACCCTTTCACTTACAGGCTATTTATCAGTGATTGAGTAATGACAGCATGTACTAAGTATTCACTTGCAGGCATGTGCAGTATCCTCTGTGCTGTGCTTCTTCTATTAGTATGTCCTCATGCAGTGAGTAACCTGGACAAGCCGAACTGTGCCTTGAAATTTCCTACTACACCTCATTATTACCAAGATGGAGACTTGATTATTGGAGGTATCCTCACTGTGATGACATCTTATCTCATTGCAGAGTTCACTTTTGATATTGAACCTTACAAGTTTTGTAGCATGTGAGTATGTAACTATCTCTCTGCCTTTGAACCCGTTAATATTATATTTATTTTCTTTTATTTTCATTTTACTTCAAAATGCCTAAATATCGTTTTTTTGGTGAAATAATAGAAACTTAATTAAAAATGTACTATTTCACACTAAACTGTTGAAACTGACACAATAAAAGGGTTGTTCAAATAAAAAGGTGCACCTATTTAATTTGTAAAGGTCTGTGTCTTCCAAACATACATTTTTCATGTCATATAAAATGTAATGTTTAACCCAAAATATTTAAATATGGATTTAAGTCATCTGCTTTTATTATTTGATTATAAAGCACCAACATATTCAATAGTTCTAAAGTCCAGGTGTAATGGTGAATACAAAAGATAGATCAGAACAAAAGGGTGCTAGTTGTTTGCCGATGGTCTGGTCAGGCAGGAGGATAAATGGAAGGAAAGCACATGCTGTGTCTGTGTCTTCTAGGAGTACCTGCTTAGTGGATATTAGGGAGCCTGGTTCATTCATATAAAATATTTATTACTTTTTTATCATTGAGTATAGGCATCACACTATATATCATAGCACCCTTTGCACCAGATCCCAGGTACATTTATAATCTGCAGTTTATTTCCACTGTATTATGATAAGTTGATGGGAAATGTCCCAGATATCTAACAACAGGAACATGTTACAGTGAGTGCCTTTAGACTAGAAGCAACAGAAACTAGTATCTTCCTCTAAAAGAAAATGATCATACATTTTGTTCACAATGAGAGAAGTAGAGAAAGAATATGGATGATGATGGGAGATAAAGTGTAACATGAAGACGAGCAGTAAAATTGCACATTAATAAATGTCTTTATCTAATTTCCAGTTATAAACCATATTTGCATTTAGCACAAACACATTCAGAGATGTTGATGGTTCATCATATCATCAACGGTCCAGTGTGCATTGTTTATGTCCAGTGTATGCTCAGTCCAATACACTGCCTATCCCTCCATGTACTTGTGACACTGTATATGACTGTGCCGTGTGTACTCTGTGCAGTCCAGTGTGAGGCAGTTTAGCAGAATTGGTCTAGCCTTATGTAGTGGTACATGATTTAACAATTCATTGATTAGTTCTTTATTTGCCATTAGTAATACACAACATGTGAAATAAATCCTGTGGTGCCTTATAGGGGAAGAGTTACCAGTGATGTAGGTGGTGCAATGCACCCGGGCTCTTCCTTGAGGCGGCCAGCAATGCAAATGGGTCTTCAGGGAGCAGCTATGGGAAAGGGTATTGGGCAGGGGAGCTGTTATGGAGATGGGTCATAGGGAGGGGTGGTGTTATGGGAAGGGGTATAGAGATGTGTTGTTATGGGATAGGGTCTTGGGGAGGGGTGCTGTTATGGGAAAAGGGTATTGGGGAGGGGTGCTGTTATGGGAAAGGGTCTTGCGGGGGTGGAGCTGTAGTAGGAAGAGGTCATATAGAGGGGCACTGAATGAGTTGGGGGAAAGCCCAAAAAAAAAGCCCCCCCCCTTTGGGGGAGCCCAAATAGTTTATTGCACCAGGGCCCTCCATTGCTAGCGCCACTACTGAGGCCTTCTTCTGCCACCAAGCTCTATAGATACAGGACATTCTCAGACTTTGTAATTTACAGCAGTAAAGGAACCAGATGCTCAACAAGTATGTAGGAAATGTGCTGTATGTTTCCTGCCCACAACCGTCTGTATATTGTGACAGTCTGAGAATCTTTGGGTGATTCCCCCCCCCCCCCCCCGCACACATACAAATAGTACAGTATAACAAAATTGTGTCTGACATTTAAGGCATCATTGTACAGTTATTTTGTGTGTATACAGTGTATTTAGGTCCATGTAATAGTATATCTGAATACATCTAGAAGTATGCAGGATGCATATACTGTGCATACACTGTATATGTATATGTAATAGATCCTGTGTGAATGAATGTTTCTATGGGAGTCCATGTATATGCATGTTTTTATATTTTCGATTCTTTACACTTAAATCTTTGTGAGATATTTTATTTTGCATCCACTTGGTAATAGTTCTGCAGTAGCCCATGACTTCATATCTTTTTTGCAAAAACATTTTATGGCAGCTGATCCTTTGCATTAATAAATTAAATGTCAATGAAAAATCCACAGCTATTATTTTATTTTCATATTGCCTTCAAATAAATGGATTTAAAGTGATTCTATTATTCATAGAAATGCAATTATTTTAAGCTCTTTATATATATATACAGTTCCTTTCATAAGTATTCATCCCCCTTGGCATTTTTTGTATTTTGTTGTCTCACAACCTGGAATTAACATGGATTGTTTGAGGATTTGCATCATTTAATTTACAAAACATGCCCACAACTTTTGAAGATGTTTTTTTCTTTTTTTTTTTTTTTTTTTATTGTGAAGCAAACAACAAATAGGACAAAATAACAGAAAAAGTCAAGGTGCATAACTATTCACCCCCCTAAAGTCAATACTTTGTAGAGCCACCTTTTGCGGGTCCAAGTCGCTTTGGATAAGTCTCAATGAGCTTGCCACATCTTACCACTGGGATTTTTGCCAATTCCTCCTTGCTAAACTGCTCCAGCGCCTTCAAGTTGCATAGTTTGTGCTTGTGAACAGCAATCTTTAAGTCTGACTACAGATTTTCTATTGGATTGAGGTCTGGCCTTTGACTAGGCCATTCCAACACATTTACATGTTTCCCCTTAAACCACTGAAGTGTTGATTTAGCAGTGTTTTTGGGGTCATTGTCCTGCTGGAAAGTGAATCTCCGTCCTAGCCTCAAATCACGCACAGAGTGATACAGGTTTTGCTCAAGAATATCCCTGTATTTAGCACCAACTATCTTTCCCTCAACTCTGACCAGTTTCCTAGTCCCGGCTGCTGAAAAACATCCCCACAGCATGATGCTGCCACCACCATGTTTCACTGTGGGGTGGTGTTCTTTGGGTGAGGTGATGTGTTGGGTTTGCGCCAGACATAGCGTTCTCTTTGATGGCGAAAAGTTAAATTTTACTCTCATCAGACCAGAGCACTTTCCTCCATACATTTTGCGAGTCTCCCACATGCCTTTTTGCAAACTCAAAACGTGCCATTTTGCTGAAAGTATTGGCTTTCTTCTGGCCACTCTGCCATGAAGCCCAACTCTAAGGAGAGTGTGGCTTATTGTCATTCTATGTACAGATTCTCCATTCTCTGCTGTGGAACTCTGCAGCTTCTCCAGGGCTACCTTAGGTCTCTGTGCTGCCTCTCTGATTAATGCCCTCCTTGCCCGGTCCTTGAGTTTTGGTGGGCGGCCGTCTCTTGGCAGGTTTCCTGTTGTGCCATGTTCTTTCCATTTGGTTATGATAGATTTGATGGTGCTCCTGGGGATCATCAAAGATTTGGATATTTTTTTATAACCTAACCCTGACTTGTACTTCTCAACAACATTGCCCCTTACATGTTTGGAGAGTTACTTGGTCTTCATGGCAGTGTTTGGTTAGTGGTTTGGTGCCTCTTGCTTAGGTGTTGTAGCCTCTGGGACCTTTCAAAAAAGGTGTGTAAATGTAATGACAGATCATGTGGCACATATATTGCACACAGGTGGACATCATTTCACTAATTATGTGACTTCTGAAGGTAATTGGTTGCACCAGAGCTTATAATGGGCTTCATAACAAAGGGGGTGAATACATACGCACATGCCAATTTTCGGTTTTCTATTTTTAAAAATAGTTTTATGTATATATTTTTCTCATTTCACTTCACCAACTTAGACTATTGTGTTCTGACCCATCACATAAAATTTAGATTAACAAAGCATTGAACTTAAGGCTGTAATGTAACAAAATAGTTAAAAAGTTAAAGGGGGTGAATACTTTTGCAAGGCACTGTATATATAGTAAATACATAGTACATCTTTGTTCACATTTAAATGTATAAAGCAAGTAAAAAAAAAACTGCTTCCAGCTCAGAATTCTGAGAAATAGTTATTACACTGCATTCTGGAAAGCTGAGCAGGCATGCAAATGTGCCCACAAATGCCTCGCTCTTCAATCCATAGCCATTTTCAAACATGGCTTCCTTTAAGCTTATGCCTGCTGTATTACACAGCTTTAATGCAAAACCAAGGCTGGATTTTACACAATCTGAGAATCCTATCCATGTACAGATGTTTCAAGTGTACTGGCTATCATCAGCTTGGAGCGGGATCCCAGCTTGTGTTGTGAACCTTATGAGTAGGTAGTTCACCACAACAATCATTTAATATATGGTGGGCAAAAGAGTGTTAGAAGCCCTCCACTGTACAGTAGTACAGTAAATAAATAGTACATCTGTGTTCATATTTGAATGACTAAAACAAGTAAAAAAACCTGCTTCCAGCTCAGAATTCCGAGAAATACAGTTATTACATTGCATTATAATTGTTTTTTTAAGAATATGAGAATCCCTTTAAATCCAGTAATTTGAAGGCAATATGTTGTATCATGTAGACTACATTAGATGACGTACAAGAATATGATCCTCTGATGTTATAGGTCTTCTTGTTGTGCGTGGCTGTGTCCTCTTTGCAGATGTGTTGACACAATTTACACTGATTTTTATTGCAAGGTTTTGTGCCATTTTCTATGTTAAGTTCTTCATTAGTCAATCTACTGTTCACCAATGTTTGTCTGAGATTTGGTGGCTGCCTAAATGCAAGAATGGGGGGTTTGGGGAATATATGTTTTAATTCTCTGTCCTCTGTTAGCAGTGGTTGTAGATCCAGATATTTTGCGGATTCCTTCTAGATCCGGATGGTATGTGGTTACCAGCCGGGGTACGTGAGGTTATTTCTTTATTTTTTTATTGCAGCAGGTGTTTCCGGGGTGTTTTAATGGCAGAGGTTACTTTCTGTGTTATGACATTCGGTTTGTAGCCCTTTCTCCTGAAGGAGTCAGACAGGGTTTTTAAATGTTTATCACGGTCCTCATTGTTAGAACATATGTGGTGGTATCGGATGGCTTGACTATAGATGATCGCTTTTTTAATATGTGAGGGATGAAAGCTAGAGCTGTGGAGATAACTGCATCTGTCTGATCAGAACATTATTTGTTAATCCTGGATTTCTTTGCTGTATTTGTGAATCTATAATCAGTATTGTCTCTGACTCGACAAAGAGAGGAACACTCTCGAAAGCTCGTCATGAAACCTATGAATATGTTTGTCCAATAAAAAAGGTATCACTATATACTGCAATACTCTGATTATTCATCTATATATATATATATATATATATATATATATATATATATATATATATAATATACTTATATATATATGCACTTATCTAAATAATAATTTATGCTCTTATTCCCAACTTTAGATCAAATTTTAAGAACTATCATAATGTGCTGGCCTTCGTATTTGCTATTACTGAGATTAACAAGAACCAAGAACTGCTGCCTAACATCACACTTGGCTTCCAGATCATAGATGCTTGTTTGGCTGAAGAGAAGGCATTGGTTGGGATGTTTGAAATTATGTCTGGGAAGACTGATCCAAGTCCTAACTATCGCTTTGGTGACTTACCAAATCTAGTGGCTCTTGTTGATGGCATATCTTCGAAGGTGACGCTCATGTTGGCAAGGTTGTTTGGAATGTATAAGATCCCACAGGTACAGTAAAAAATGTATTGTATTGAATTGTATTTTATTTGTATAGCACCACAGAGCTTTATAGAGATAAGGTGCCAAACAATTACATGAAATAGTATAAGTGCATCACATATATAGTTGTGAGCGATAAGGGTTGTTGATAACGCTTGCGGGCTCCCATAGCGAGCCCACTGCAACAACGCCCCTGGTGAAGCGAGGGCCACAGTTGCTGACAAGGAGCGCCAAAGGCGCTCCATGTGCTGGTGGAGATGAGCTCTGTATGCACTCATCCCTACGACCCCATACGACTTAGGCAGGGAGCGCCGAATGCGCTCACTGCGCTGGTAGAGATGAGCGCCATAGGCGCTCATCCCTACGACCCCGCACAACTTAGGCAGTGAGCACCAAAGGCGATCATCCCTTCGACCAGCGGAACTACACATCAACAGAAATCTCAATTACACCGTTCACAATGCGAGACCTGTACCAGTTTGAAAAAAGAGAGTGCGGGGAGAAAGAAAGGACAGAGAGATTCAAGGAGAGAGAGAGAAGAAGGGAGAAAGAGAAGGAGAGAGAGAGAGAAAAGGAGAGAGAGGGAAGAAGGGAGAGGGAAGGAGGGGGAGAGAAAGAATGTATGAGAGAGAGTGAATGAGAGATATAAGAGAGCATGAAGGAGAGACAGAAGGAGAGAGATAAAAGGCTAGTGTGAATGAGAGAGTGAAGGAGGGAGCGAGGAGAGAGAAGGAAAGTGTGAAAGAGAGAGAGAGAAGGAGAGAGAGGGAAGGAGGAGGAAAGTGAAGAAGATAGTGAATGAGTGATAGAGAGAAGAGTGAATAAGAGATAGATAGAAGGAGAGAGGCAGAGAGAAGGAGAAAGAGAGTGAGGAAAGATTAGAGAGTAGGAGGGAGAGTGAAAAGGAGGGAGAAGTAGAGAGAGTGAAGCAGAGAGAGAGAGGAGGGAGAGATAGAGAAAGGAGAGAGAGTGTGAAGATATATTGAGTGTGAAGGAGAGAGAAAAGGAGAGAGAGAAAAGAGGAAGCGAGAGAGAAAAGGAGAGAAAGAAGGAAAGTGTGAATGAGAGAGAAAGAGAAGAGAGAGAGGGAGAAAAGAAGAGTGTGAAGGCGGGAGAGAGAAGCATAGAGAAGGAATGTGTGAAGAGAGTGAGAAGGAGAGGAAGAAAGAAGGACAGAGATTCAAGGCGAGAGAGGGAAGAATGGAGAAAGAGAAGGAGAGAGAGAAATGGAGAGAGAGGGAAGGAGGGTGAATGTGAAGGAGAGAGAAAATAGAGAGGAGAGAGAGAGAAAAGAAGAGAAAAGTAGAAAGAGGAGGGAGAGAGAGAGAAGGAAAGTGTGACGGAGAGAGAGAGAACGAGAGAGAGGGAAGGAGATAGAGGGAAGGAGGGCGAGAGAGAGAAAGAAGGAGAGACAGTGAAAGCAGGAGAGAGCATGAATGAGAGAGAAAATGTGAGTGTGAATGAGAGAGAGAAGAAGAGAAAGAAGGAAAGCTTGAAAAAGAGAGAGAGAAGAAGAGAGAGGGAGAATGTGAAAGACAGAGGGAGACAGCGGAGGGAGAAAGAAAAATACAGAAGGAAAGAGGAGAGAAAAAAGAGAGAGGAGAGAGGAGAGTGTGAAGGTGAGAGAAGGAGAAGGAGAGTGTGAAGGAGAAAGAGAGTAAAAGAGAGATAGAAGGAGGGAGAAAGAGAAGGAAAGAGAGGGAAGGAGAGAGAGAGAATGAGGGGGAGAGAAAAGGAGAGTATGAAGACAAGAGAGAGAAGAGTGTAAAGGAAAGAGAGAGTAAGAGAAAGAGGGAAGGGTGGAGAAAGAAAGAGAGAGAGAGAGAAGGAGAGAGAGGGAAGGAGGAGGACAAGTGAAGAAGATAGTGAATGAGTGATAGAGAGAAGAGTGAATAAGAGATAGATAGAAGGAGAGAGGCAGAGAGAAGGAGAAAGAGAGTGAGGAAAGATTAGAGAGTAGGAGGGAGAGCGAAAAGGAGGGAGAAGTAGAGAGAGTGAAGCAGAGAGAGAGAGGAGGGAGAGATAGAGAAAGGAGAGAGAGTGTGAAGATATATTGAGTGTGAAGGAGAGAGAAAAGGAGAGAGAGAAAAGAGGAAGCGAGAGAGAAAAGGAGAGAAAGAAGGAAAGTGTGAATGAGAGAGAAAGAGAAGAGAGAGAGGGAGAAAAGAAGAGTGTGAAGGCGGGAGAGAGAAGCATAGAGAAGGAATGTGTGAAGAGAGTGAGAAGGAGAGGAAGAAAGAAGGACAGAGATTCAAGGCGAGAGAGGGAAGAATGGAGAAAGAGAAGGAGAGAGAGAAATGGAGAGAGAGGGAAGGAGGGTGAATGTGAAGGAGAGAGAAAATAGAGAGGAGAGAGAGAGAAAAGAAGAGAAAAGTAGAAAAAGGAGGGAGAGAGAGAGAAGGAAAGTGTGACGGAGAGAGAGAGAACGAGAGAGAGGGAAGGAGATAGAGGGAAGGAGGGCGAGAGAGAGAAAGAAGGAGAGACAGTGAAAGCAGGAGAGAGCATGAAGGAGAGAGAAAATGTGAGTGTGAATGAGAGAGAGAAGAAGAGAAAGAAGGAAAGCTTGAAAAAGAGAGAGAGAAGAAGAGAGAGGGAGAATGTGAAAGACAGAGGGAGACAGCGGAGGCAGAAAGAAAAATACAGAATGAAAGAGGAGAGAAAAAAGAGAGAGGAGAGTGTGAAGGTGAGAGAAGGAGAAGGAGAGTGTGAAGGAGAAAGAGAGTAAAAGAGAGATAGAAGGAGGGAGAAAGAGAAGGAAAGAGAGGGAAGGAGAGAGAGAATGAGGGGGAGAGAAAAGGAGAGTATGAAGATAAGAGAGAGAAGAGTGTAAAGGAAAGAGAGAGTAAGAGAAAGAGGGAAGGGTGGAGAAAGAAAGAGAGAGAGAAGGAGGGAGAGGAGAGAGAAGGGGAAGGAGAGTGTAAATGAGAGAAAGAGAAAATGAGAGACAGAAGAAGAGAAGAGAAGGAGATAGAGAACGAAAGAAAGAGGCGAGGGAGAGAAGGGGTGAGAAAGGAGAAATGTTGACATATAATGAAGGGAGGAAGAGAGTGAAGTGTGAGAGAGAGAGGGGGTGAGGAGAGATAGGGGAGGAGGAGGTGAGATAAAGATTGAGAAGGGTTGGCACCAGAGGGGGACGTATATCTATATGTATATAAGGAGTCCCAAAAAAAAAATATGTCTACTGCGTTCCCCTTTTTATATATATATATATATATATATATATATATATACCGTATTGGTCCGAATATAAGCCGCACCCGCATATAAGCCGCACCCGTAAAGTTCAAGGGGAAAAAATAGAAAAAAGATAGTACTCAAATATAAGCCGCACCAGTAAAATTGGAGAGAAAAAGACTCTCAAAGTGATCAGCCATTGCAAGAAACAGGCTTTCTAATTAGCATTATATAATTTTTTGCAGGTTACAGGCTTTACAGGATGTTAGAATCGCTAAAACCGTAAATCGCTATTCCATACCGCAGTCTCAAGCACAAAAATCGGCACCCTTAAATAGCGATTGCACAAATCGGCAGTCATTTTGCATTTGCGAATAGAAGCCGCACACCTAACAAGCAAAGTTTTGAAAATTGGCAATGATTTTTTATACGGTCGCGAATATAAGCCGAACCCCTAACTCGCAAGCTAAAAAATTGGAAAAGAGGTGCGGCATATATTCGGACCAATACGGTATATATATATATATATATATATAAAATGCGCCTGGGGGTGGGGGACTGGGGGGTAGGGCATCAAAAATAAGGAGAGCCTTGGGCGGTAAAAGCTCTAGCCACTGTGTCCATCTCACCATTATGTCCTCTGCTGCATCAAATAGAATGTTAAAAAGTATGTTGAAAAAGTGCATTTTATTATCAGGTATGGAGGTGAAGTGCCTGATGACAAGATCAAAATTCATATGAGAAAACATGAGTGTAGTAATGATAAATAAGGTACTGTTATATTTCCTTGATGTTAGTAATGATATTTATTATTAATTGAATAACATTAGTAACATAAGGGAAATATAACAGTACTTTATTTATCATTACTACACTCATATTTTTCTTGTATCGCTTCTTCTAAGTTTATGTATTTTTTCAGTTTTATCTTATGATCAAAATAAAAATGCCTGTTTAAAAATATGGGACCCAATCCCACATGTGCCACTTGACAGCCTTCTTAATGATATATTGAAATGTTAAAATTAGGTTGTCCAGTAGATTGTAAGCTCTGCTACACATTCTGTACTATTCTGTACTATTTTATTGGCTAAAAAATCATATATGTCTCATGATATATATAGGAGTTTCCCTACACATTTTATCCACCCAACAGAATGACTACAGTTTATACTACTAGTGGACAAAAACCAAATAGTCAAAAAAACAAACACTTAACTTACAAATAGTCAAACGGAAATTAAATTATATCATGATTCAAGAAAGATTAAACATATTGTAGCAGATTCATTTATCACCTTTCTACAAATATGGGACACTTGGCTAAACTGCCAAGTCAGCATTGCCCTGGAATTACCACAAATCACTTAACTTGAACCTCCAACTTATATGGTAATACTTAGGGTTGGGTCTGGGACCTAGACAATACACAATAACTTAATGAAAATAATTAAGATATTCTTTCCTTTAAAAAATAAGGAAATAAGAAAAGCAATGAAGGCGACTCGCTACTATTTCTATTTTTTCTCTCTATTGTTATTTTATCATCTTCCCTTTACTTCTTTTTTTCATTCTCTTTCTTTTATTCTCTGTTTTTCCTCCCTTTACCTGTTTTGCAAAGGTTATTAGACACAATCATCAATATTTATTGCTCTTCTATTTTTATTTTTTTCTATTTCTTCCTCCTTGACTTATATAGACTTGTTAATAATACAAAAATATTTATTCTAATGAAAAGTTGTATTTCTAAGTGGGTTAACTTTAAGAGAATAAAAAGTTACGAAAATAGGATCCTCCCAAACTAGGCTAATATCCCTTTAACATTAAGAAATAATTCAACCCAATTCACTCTAACCCTATAATTCCTGGGCTTGTGAAATTGTCCTTAAACGCAAGGCGAACTCCCAGCATCAAGCTTTGTCCAAGGAAATGAACAGTGGCGACTGGTGACTTTCCACCTTGGTGTGGCAGAAAACAGGGACCTTGCCCGTCCCCTTACAAAAGTGATCCCAGGACTATCTCCACTTCAATCCATTATGAATGCTTCTGCTAGACTCATCTGCCATACACAACGTTTAGTGTCGGCATCACCTCTCTGTCAATCACTCTACTGGCTTCCCTTAGCCTCAATAATACAATTTAAAATCATGACCCTAACTTACAAAGCCCTCAACAATAACACTCCCCCATACATCTCTGCTCTCATCTCCAAATACACCCCCACCCGCCCTCTTTGTTCTGCTAATGACCTTCTTCTTTCTACAACTCTTCTCGCCTCCTCTCACTGCCACCTTCAGGACTTTTCTTGTGATGCCCCTATTCTCTGGAACTCCTAGCCTCGCTCCACCAGATTATCCTCTTGCCTCAAAACATATAAAACCTCACTTAAAACGCATCTCTTTAAAGAAACGTATCACCTTCCACATTAACATGCTTATCATCTCTTTTTCTTTCTTTTACCACTCACTATTAGAGATGTCGCGGACAGTTCGCCCACGGACTACTCGCGGCGATTTTGGTTCTTTCGCGCTCGCATCAGACGGAGGACACATGCGCTTTTTGGTCCGCCCCCTGTTCTTTATCATTGAGGAAACTTTGACCCTGCACCTCACAGTCAGCAGACACATTCCAGCCAATCAGCAGCATACACTCCCTTCCAGAACCTTCCATCTGATGGACAGCATACATTTTAGAATCATTCTGAAGCTGCATTCGTTGTGAGAGGACAGATAGTGTAGCTGCTGGAGATTTAATAGGGAAATAGATAGCCAGGCTGTGTATTTAGCTTCCACTACAGACCTGAAGGACTCATCTGATATCTGCTGCAAGGACAGCAACCCAAAAAGCCCTTTTTAGGGCTAGAACATCATTTATTTTATTTTATATTTTTTTCTGTGTAATCTAATTGCATATGCGTGCCTGCCAGCGTGTGTGTGTGTGACAGTCTAACACCTAACAGCTTATATTGTGCTTATTTTCACTACTCATACCTGGTGGTGTACCATACATTGAAAACAACCATTTTTTTCCTGTAATTGAATTTCAGTTGCCTGCCTGTGTCAGGCTCAAAGCTTATATTAATGACAGTGACATAAAACAACACTTTTTTGACTGTAATCGATTGAATATCAGTTGCCTGCCTACAGGCGTGTGTGTGAGGCCTACAGCGCCTACTCTGCCAACTTTTGCCAGTGCACAGTGACACTCATATCTGGTGCAACCTAGTGTACAGTGAAATAAAAGAACCCTTTTTTTACTGTAATCGATTGAATATCAGTTGCCTGCCTACAAGCGTGTGTATGAGGCCTACAGCGCCTACTCTGCCAACTTTTGCCAGTGCACAGTGACACTCATATCTGGTGTCACAGTAGCTTGCACGCATAGTACCACTAATCGGAAAAAAAAATGACAGGCAGAGGCAGGCCACCCCGCAGGGGCCGTCGTGGTCATGGTGCTGCAATTCCCTTTGGCCCTAGAATAATGCTTAGTTTTCAGAGGCAACGTACCCTGAACTTGAAAAGTTCTGAGGACATGGTTGACTGGCTAACACAGGACACCCAATCTTCTACAGCTTCTGCTCGGAACCTAGACTCACCATCCTCCTCCAGCTTAGCCTCAGGCACCTCTCCAGTTACCACTCGCCCGCCTGCCGCCACCACCAACGCTAGCACCACAGCCACTTCACTTGATCCGTCAGCAGAGTTATTTACACATCCGTTGGAAGAAATGAGTGATGCACAAACATTAGTGCCAGAGGATGTAGATAACAGGGATATGTCAGGCAGCATTTCACACATGGACATACAGTCTGATGATGATGATGTTGTACCCGGTGCTGCTTCCTTTGTTGAGTTGTCAGATACAAGGGAAGCTGTTGATGATGGCGATGCGTCCGTGGATGTCACGTGGGTGCCCGCTATAAGAGAAGAAGAACAGGAGGAAAGTTCAGATGGGGAGACAGAGAGGAGGAGGAGACGAGTTGGAAGCAGGGGGAGGTCGTCGCAAGTAGGTAGTGGCATAGTCAGACAGCATGCATCGGCACCCGGAGTCAGGCAGACAGCACGCCAGTCAACGCATGCTGTTGCCACCACCAGAATGCCATCATTGCAGAGCTCAGCAGTGTGGCAATTTTTTGGTGTGTCTGCCTATGACAACAGCGATACCATTTGCAACCTGTGCGAAAAGAAACTGAGTCGTGGGAAGTCCAACACCCATCTAGGTACAACTTCTTTGCGAAGGCACATGATGTCACATCACAAACGCCTATGGGATCAACACATGAGTTCAAGCAGCACACAAAGTCAAAGCCGCCATCCTCCTCCTGGTCCAGCATCTTCAGCCACATCAACCACTGCTGCCCTGCTTGCCCCCTCTCAACCATCCGCCACTCCGTGTCTCGCCCTGAGCAGTCCCTGCTCATCTGCCCACAGTCAGGTGTCTGTCAAGGACATGTTTGAGCTTAAGAAGCCAATGTCACAAAGTCACCCCCTTGCCCGGCAACTGACAGCTGGTTTGTCTGAACTCTTAGCCCTCCAGCTTTTACTATACAAGCTGGTGGAGTCTGAGGCGTTCAAAAAATTTGTAGCTATTGGGACCCCGCAGTGGAAGGTACCCGGCCGAAATTTCTTTGCACAAATGGCAATCCTCAACCTGTACTCGATTGTGCAAAAAGAAGTAATGGCATCTCTGGCACACAGTGTTGGGGCAATGGTACATCTGACCACTGATACCTGGTCTGCAAAGCATGGTCAGGGCAGGTATATCACCTACACTGTGCATTGGGTAAACCTGGTGACGGCTGCCAAGCATGGAATACGTGGCTCTGCAGAGGAGTTGGTGACACCGCCACGACTTGCAGGCAGGCCTGCTGCCACCTCCTCTACTCCACCTACTCCATCCTCTTCCATAACCTCCTCGGCTGAGTCCTCTTCTGCTGCTGCTATGTCTTGCTCCACATCAACGGCACCCCCCCAGCTCCACAGGTACTATTCCACATCCCGGATACAGCAGTGTCACGCCGTCTTGGGGTTGACTTACCTGAAAGCAGAGAGTCACACCGGACCAGCACTCCTGTCCGCCCTAAACGCACAGGTGGATCAGTGGCTGACTCCGCACCAACTGAAGATCGGCAAAGTGGTTTGTGACAACGGAAGAAATTTGTTGGCGGCATTGAATTTGGGCAAGTTGACACATGTGTCGTGCATGGCACATGTGTGTAATCTAATTGTACAACGCTTTGTGCATAAGCACCCAGGCATACAGGACATCCTGAAGCAGGCCAGGGAGGTGTGTGGCCATTTCAGGTGTTCCTACACGGCCATGGCGCACTTTACAGATATCCAGCGGCGAAACAACATGCCAGTGAGTCGCTTGATTTTAGACAGCCCGACACGTTGGAATTCAACACTCCTAATGTTCGACCGCCTGCCCCAACAAGAAAAGGCCGTTAACGAGTATTTGTATGACCGGGGTGCTAGGATAGCCTCTGCGGAGCTGGGGATTTTTTTGCCACGTTACTGGACACTCATGCGCAATGCCTGTATGCTTATGCTTCCTTATGAGGAGGTGACAAACCTGGTCAGTCGCACTGAGGGCACCATCAGCGACATCATACCATTTGTTTTCTTCCTGGAGCGTGCCCTGCGAAGAGTGCTGGATTAGGCAGTAGATGAGCGTGAAGAGGAAGAGTTGTGGTCACCATCACCACCAGAAACAGCCTTATCAGCATCGCTTGCTGGACCTGCGGCAACGCTGGAAGAGGATCGTGAGGAAGAGGAGTCAGAGGAGGAATGTGGCTTTGAGGAGGAAGACCAACCACAACAGGCATCCCAGGGTGCTCATTGTCACCTATCTGGTACCCGTGGTGTTGGACGTGGCTGGGGGGAAGAACATACCTTCAGTGAATTCACTGAGGACGAGGAACGGGACATGACTAGCTTGGCATCCAACCTTGTGCAAATGGGGTCTTTCATGCTGTCGTGCCTGTTGAGGGAACCTCGTATAAAAAGGATCAAGGAGAACGACCTGTACTGGGTATCCACGCTACTAGACCCCCGATATAAGCAGAAAGTGCCTGAAATATTACCGAATTACTACAATTCGGAAAGGTTGCAGCACTTCCAAAATAAATGAAAAAGTATGCTTTACACAGCGTTTAAGGGTGATGTCACAGCACAACGGCAATCTAACAGCGGAAGAGGTGAACATAATCCTCCTCCTCCCACGACAACGCCGGCAAGGAGAGGACGCTTTACAGACGTGTTGTTGATGGAGAACATGCAGAGCTTTTTAAGTCCTATGCATAGCTACAGCCCTTCGGGGTCCACCCTCAGAGAACGACTCGACCGTCAGGTAACAGACTACCTCGCCTTAACTGCAGATATCGACACTATTAGGAGCGATGAACCCCTTGACTACTGGGTGTGCAAGCTTGCCCTGTGGCCTGAGCTATCCCAATTTGCCATAGAACTTCTGACCTGCCCCGCTTCAAGTGTCCTGTCAGAAAGGACCTTCAGTGCAGCAGGAGGTTTTGTCACTGAGAAGAGAAGTCGCCTAGGTCAAAAAAGTCTAGATTACCTCACCTTTATTAAGATGAATGTTGGATGGATCCCGAAGGGACTGACAGTGGGCGATACATTTGATTAAAAAATAACTGATAGATGAGCTGCCTTGAGCTAATAATGGTCCACACTCTGCTGTATTTTATCCCTGAATGCCGGATGACTTGCGTGACTTATCCGCCACCAACTAGGGTTCAAGACGCAATGTTTTAGGGCATTTTCACCTTTTGGAGAACCAATTTAAGACTGGTGTCCCCTGTTTCTGGGTCAGGGAGTGTGTGAAATGCCTCAGCCTACAGTAATTGTAGTGTTCTGACAGCGGTAGCTCATCCTTTCCCTCAGTTCCTCATAGGTGAGCATCTGGCCTTTTACTAACCAGTCTCCCAGTCTATCTAGTTTCCTTGACCTCCACCAGTGTTGTGATGTTGTGTTCATGTGTTTCGGGCCTGAGGGTGGTCAAGAATTGGTGTCATTTGGGTGGATCCAGGGAACAAACCTGTGTGTTTCTTGGCCCATTTCCAATATGATAGTGAGTGTCTGATTAGGGGGTTTGGTGAGTTTTTAAGGCTCTTAGGCAATTCTGATAGCCAAGCCACCTTGTCCCAGGTTAAGGGCCTTAAAGTGTGGTTCTCTAAATACACCCAGGCCGGTTGATGCCCTATAGAATGTGCTATTGGGAGGAAAGATAACTGAGCTGCCTTGTGGTAATATTTTAAGTTTGGACACGATAGTACATAATTGTCTTTGTGATGCGTGAGGTAGAGTGGTTCCAGATAAACTGAAATATTTTCCTTTGAATATTTTCTAATTCTTTTTATTTAATCGGGATTGGGAGTGTTCGAAATATGTAGAGCAACCTAGGAAGGACATTCATTTTTATTGTATTTATTCTCCCTAGCCATGATAACCTATACTTTGTCCATTTACTCAGGTCATTAATTATTGTTTTATAAAGTTTGGAGTGGTTGGCTTTGTACAAGTCCTCTAGGTTAGGGGTTAGTCGGATTCCCAGGTAGTTTATGTGGTTCTTTTCCCACTTAATATTAAACTTCTCTTGGAGACCCTGCTTCTCTACTGCTTTTAAGTCAATCGCTAGTGCTTCTGTCTTCTCTATGTTCAGTTTAAGGCCAGAAAACTGACCAAACTCGTCCATAGTTCGAATCAACTCTGGGACCGATTGGGTAGGGTTTGAGAGCATACACAGCAGGTCGTCTGCAAATAGACAACTTTTGAAATAGTGATGGCCTATTTTTATGCCTGTGATCCCAGCGTTGGCCCTAATTGTCTGAGCCAGGGGTTCTATTGCTATTGCGAATAGAAGGGGAGAAAGGGGGCACCCCTGTCTTGTTCCTCTTTCTATTTTAATTAAGGATATCTCATCTCCGGGAATCTGTAACCTTGCCCTGGATGATTTGTATAATGAGTGTATGAGATTTATGAAATGGCCTTTAATACCAAATTTTTCAAGCGTGGCGTATAGGTAAGTCCACTCCGGGAAATCAAACGCCTTTTTAATGTCAAAGGCCATAAGACAGGCTTGAATTTTAGAGGCTTTGGTGTGGTACAGTAGGTTCATGACTTTTCTAATGTTGTCTCCCGCTTGCCTGTGGGAGACAAAGCCTACTTGGTCATTATGTATTAACTTAGGCAAGAAGGATGACATTCTATCCGCTATTATTTTTGACAGGATCTTTGTATCACAGTTTAGTAATGATATTGGCCTGTAGTTTTTTGGTTCTAGGGCATCTCGACCCTCCTTAGAGAATAGAGCGATATCTGCCCTGGTCAGCTCTGCTGTTATTTGCTTGCCTTCTAGAACTCTGTTAGAGTGACCAAGTGCGGGCCTAATATGTCTATATATTTTTTATAATATAAATTGGTTTACCCGTCTGGGCCTGGTGACTTACCAGGTTTGAGGTTCTGGACTGCTTTTCTCACTTCCTCTAGGGTCACTTTGGCATTTAAAGTCTCTAAGTCATTTTCTTCTATTAAGGGGAGATCACAGGAATTAAGAAATCCCCTCATTTTATGTAGATCTATGTGTTGTGTTGCCGTATAAAGGGTATTGTAAAATTTTGTAAAAATCTTCTGGATCTTATTTGGGTTCGTTGTTTTTTCTCCCTTCGAGGTCTTAATTTGAATCCTATTTTGTGTTGTTTTGGTTTTTAGTTTCCTGGCTAGTAACGGGCCAGGTTTATTGGTTTTATTGAATCCGATAGGAATAAATAGTACAACTGAACACACCACTCCTATGTGGTGGCACCTTAGATTGCACGCGCAGTGCCCCAAATTTGAAGTGGGAGGACCGACCAAGAATCTTTTTCCATCTCCCGCTTCCAAAAATCCATGCCATAAACACGTCCCCAGATAGGTGACGTAACAAGTATCAAACTTATAGGAATAAATAGTACAACTTAATACACCACTCCTATCTGGTGGCACCTTAGATTGCACGTGCAGTGCCCCAAATTCTAAGTAGGAGGTCCGACCAAGCATCTTTTTCCATCTCCCTGTTCCAAAAATCAATGCCATATACACGTCCCCTAATAATGGACTTAACAGGGATTAAACCGATAGGAATAGTACTACTTAACAGTACACACCTTATAATAACGCAGACAGAGGCAACGCAGAGAGAGGAGTCTGAAGAAGAGGAGTAAGAGGAGGAAGGTGGCTTTGAGAAGGGGGAAGACCAAACACAGCAGGCGTCCCAGGGGGCTTGTTGTCACCTTTCGGGGACCCTTGGTGGCTTGGTGGAGGAAGAGACCTTCAATGACATCAGTGAGGACAAGGAACGGGACATGGCTAGCTTGGTATCCAACCTTGTGCAAATGGGGAGTTTGCGGTTGTGCAAAGGGACTATTTGCGGTTGTTTGCGGTGCATTAAACGGGGAGATTGGTCTGTTACTGTGAAGCGGGTGTAACCCTTACACTACCTGATCGATACAACATCATACCTGATGTTTTAAAGCATGTTATTCCAAACAATTTAGGAATGTTAGGTGATTTATGCCCTTTATGGCTTAAAACCAGACTCTGCATCAACTATGTCATTTTCCGTGGGAGTTTTGCCATGGATCCCCCTCCGGCATGCCACAGTCCAGGTGTTAGTCCCCTTGAAACAACTTTCCCATCACTATTGTGGCCAGAAAGAGTCCCTGTGGGTTTTGAATTTGCCTGCCCATTGAAGTCTATGGCGGTTGGCCCGGTTCGCCCGTTCGCAAACATTTGATGAAATTCGCATCCGCGGTTCGCGAAACGAAAATTTTATGTTCGCGACATCACTACTCACTATACCTTAGATTGTAAGTCTGCGAGTTTCTATCCTAAGTACTTTGGGAATGCACCATGGACATTGGATTCCTAGCTCAAAGACAGGGTTCTCCTTGCTTTGCTATATTTTAATTTGTATTTACCTTTGTCTGATCTTAACTTATGTACAGCGCTACGAAATATGCGCATTCTTAAATGAAATATAATAATAATAAAAGACAGGGATAGAGATAGAGAGGGGGTAGGGAGAGAGGTGGATAGAGAGTTAAGGAGAGGGATAGAGAGAGGGATAACGATAGAGAGGAAGGGATATAGAGAGTGGAAGGGAAAGAGAGAGGAAGGGATATAGAGAGAGGCCTTTTCTTCTATCCCTCTCCTCCCTCTCTCAATACCCCCTCCCCCCATCTCCAAACAAGTAAGGGACAATGTTGTTGAGAAGTACAAGACAGGGTTAGGTTTAAAAAAAATATCCAAATCTTTGATGATCCCCAGGAGAACCATCAAATCTATCATAACCAAATGGAAAGAACATGGCACAACAGCAAATCTGCCAAGAGATGGCCGCCCACCAAAACTCATGGACCGGGCAAAGAGGGCATTAATCAGAGAGGCAGCACAGAGACCTAAGGTAACCCTGAAGGAGCTGCAGAGTTCCACAGCAGAGACTGGAGTATCTGTACATAGGCGACAATAAGCCGTACGCTCCATAGAGTTGGGCTCTATGGCAGAGTGGCCAGAAGAAAGCCATTACAAAATGGCACGTTTTGAGTTTGCAAAAGGCAGAGTCTGATGAGACTAAAATTTAACTTTTCAGCCATCAAAGAAAACGCTATGTCTGGCGCAAACCCAACACATCACATCACCCAAAGAACACCATCCCCACAGTGAAACATGGTGGTGGCAGCATCAGGCTGTGGGGATGTTTTTCAGCAGCCCGGACTGGGAAACTCGTCAGAGTTGACGGAAAGATGGATGGTGCTAAATACAGGGATATTCTTGAGCAAAACCTGTACCACTCTGTGGGTGATTTGAGGCTAGGACGGAGGTTCACCTTCCAGCAGGACAATGACCCCAAACACACAGCGAAATCAACACTTGAGTGGTTTATGGGGAAACATGTAAATGTGTTGGGATGGCCTAGCCAAAGCCCAGACCTCAATCCAATAGTAAATCTGTGGTCAAACTTAAAGATTGCTTTTCACAAGAGCAAACCATCCAACTTGAAGGAGCTGGAGCAGTTTTGAAAGGAGGAATGGGCAAAAATCCTAGTGGTAAGATATGGCAAGCTCATAGAGACTTATCCAAAGTGACTTGGAGCTGTGATTGCCGCAAAAGGTGGCTCTACAAAGTATTGACTTTAGGGGGGTGAATAGTTATTCACATTAACTTTTTCTGTTATTTTGTCCTATTTGTTGTTTGCTTCACAATAAAAAAAAAAAAAAAAATCTTCAAAGTTGTGGCCATGTTCTGTAAATGTAATGATGCAAATCCTCAAACAATCCATGTTATTTCCAGGCAACAAAACATGAAAAATGAGAAAGGGGGGTGAATACTTTTGCAAGGCACTGTATATATAATAAATAATAGTACATCTGTGTTCATATTTGAATGGCTAAAACAAGTTAAAAAACCTGCTTCCTGCTCAGAATTCCGAGAAAAACTGTTATTACACTGCATTCTGCATACATACACACACACATTAATATTTATCTGACACATACAATAAGAGATCTCCCTAAAAAGTAAACTCCTTCTGGATCGCTACCTTGTCATGGAGAAGGTGCTTGTTACCTCAATGAAGCTGTGAGCTATATCATGAAGGTTCCCCCAAGATGGGCAGGTCATTTTAGAGTGGTTAGACAAAATGCAGTTCACTGGAGTAGGAACTGTAAACCCACTCTAGTATTTTTGCCATGAAAACCATATGGATAAGTACAGCCAGAAACACAGACAGATGTAACTGTGTGCTGCATCCATGTGGTCACTGAGAGTCAGACATGACTAAATGACAGAACAACAACAGTAACATACAGAGAGGGATATGGACTCATCTGAGCTCTGCAGCTGCTCCTGTCTGGCATAGGCTGGGGTGGTGACAGACAGGTCACAAGCTTGGTGAGTGGAGCAAGGAAGTCAGAATCAATAAGAACACCAGAGTATTGAGAAAACTGAAGCTTTCTATCTGCATGTACTGTGAGCTGGGAGTTTTTTTTTTTTTTTAAACATTATTGAGATTGTGTGTGCTGCAGTCCATGTATAATACATGACTTTTCCCTACCTCCCGGCCATTCTGATTGGTTGATGCTGAGTTTGACAAACAGGCTCAGCTCTATCAGTTAGAGCACAGTTTGGGCATAGACAGCATTGTGACTATTTGTTTTTTATTCTCACATGTACCCTGATCTGTATTACTAGACAAGTCACCAGCAGGGGGCAAGATGTGATAAATCAGTGTGTCTAACTGCAGCACAGAGGGTTTTGAAATTTAAACTGACAGCAGCAGCTATTAAAAAAACAGAATATTGAATATGATTAAGTGCATTAATTTTGGGAGGGTGGGTGCCTATTTGCCCCTATGCACCAGCCACCCCTGGAAATTAATAATCTTTAGTGCTCCTCCCAGACAAATAGATTTGCCAAAGAAGGGAAATGCACTGTGCACTACTTGGCATCACACAATACCCCCTATTATGTTACTTAATATTAATAATATCATATGTGTAGTTACTTAAACTGCTATCTCTGGAGGTTTAACATTATCCAATTGAAGCAGATTATGAAAATAATATATATAGCTAAAGTTATTTTCTTAAATATATCATGATTATTTGTTAAAAATGCATATTTATATATCTGCTTGCCTTAAACTATCTAAATAAAGTTGCATTTTAAAATGTGGCACACATCTTAGGTTTACAGTATTGTTTACATTTCGGACATGTACTGTATCGTAACATAACAAAATGTTGTCAATTAATCTTAACTTCTTTATATTAAAGTATGTGGCATCCATTTATCGAAGTACACAAGCCCCTTCACCATGACAAGATAGCGATCCAGACGGGGTGTTTATAATAGCCTGATACATAAAAACAGATCTAAAATTGTGTTTCACATAGTATATACATTTAGTGCATGCTCTGTAATAAAAGGCATGTTTATTGTCTGTGGTTCTGGCATGCCCAGCTAGGGCAGGTTTCCCTCTCCCCCCAGCTTAATGGTCTGTTCATTTAATTTAATCATAAGGTACCAGAACATCCCCTAGGGAATGAATGCCCTTGAATGCATGTGAATACCACTGTAATAAAATTACCTAAATAGAATTTCCAGTTGTTGACTACCAAGCCTTTGTAGCAAACCTTTTGCCACATTGAGCCTAATTCAATTCCTCGCGGTCTGCTACAAATCCGGTGATATTCAACTGAACAAAGGCGCAAGTTAGGGGCCCAAAGCCAAAACCACAAACCATGCCAAAGTATGTAGCAGTTCAGGGAGGGAACATGATCAATTAAGCAAGACTGTAACTACCGATTTAGAAACAGCCAATAGGGCAGTAAAACATGGAGGTTACATGTCAATCAGTTAGGGTTTGGAGGTCCGATATGCAAACGGACACGCAATATCTCAAAACACAAAATAATAACAATTAATGTCAATACTGTTCTAGTCCATGTGGGTGGTCCAATATGTATTAACTCATTGATTGATAACTATAACCCCAAAATGAAACATTAAAATAAATTTATGTTAACTTTCAGACTGTTGCGCTATTAAATCTAATGTCTACCATTGCTTCCCCCTTCATTTACAGTGCAGTATTGATTTTTTATTTGCATTTGCAATGCTGCGGACAGTGGATAAACACTTGCGGGTCCTCTCCAGCATTCGTAGGATTTTCTTCTACATTTACGGGCTTGAGGGATATTTGCAATTGAATAGCGATTTGCGATTTTAGTGATTTGAACTCTTGCGGTCATAAATGATCAAAGGCTGTAAATTCCAGTTTTAGCAACTGCAAGGATTTCAAGCCAGTAACCCATGACCCATTTGAAGCCTGCAAAAAGACACCAATTAATTAGCAAATTGCCTTGCTGTCTCAATTACGGGCTACAGTATCTCACGAAAGCTCAATTGAATGAGGACTATTGTCTTTATGTAATATCAACGGCACTATCTGGCCACCCCTTCTGCAATTCTGTTAATTCTAAGGCTGAGTGGGTCTCTCTGCAGGTGTCTATATTTTAGGAACGTTGCCACTGAGAGTTTGTTGATGACCATCATGTTTTGATAAAACTGGTATAATGGCTGGTATAATTTCTGTTAAGGCCATTTAACTTGTACTTAAATATGTGGACATATTCAGAAATGTATCTGCTGAGATTCAATCAAAGCTATACCACCATCCCACCTCTTAAACAATATTTTTTGTATTATTATTTGTATTTATAGAGCTCCAACATTCCTGTAATGCGGTATATAACGTGTATAGTAAATATGTGTATATATCCACATACATACAAACATACATACATATATATATATATATATATATATATATATATATATATATTGTGACAAAGATGATTGTATACAACTGTGGTATTCTTGAAAGAATCAATAGTATGGATAGTATACTGCAGCAGACCAGTTTATTGAAGTCCCACTAACAAAAATAACTGAAGTGGCAACTTTCAAGAAAAAAATAAAAATCTACATAAACGGGACACGCAACATATCATCTACAGGCAAAAACAAGACTTTAAAGAAGAAACAGCACTATTTTCCCTGGTGGGCACACAATTTCTTTAGGAATTAGGAACTGTGCAGTTAGTAGTGTCCTGTGATGTCACCCTCCCTGCTCTCTGAGTGTTCTCCCCCAAGGGACCCTTTAAAGAGTATACATGTACTCAAATAAGTACAGTCACTCTTATATATATATATATCACAGTCTTTTCCCTGGGGGTAACATAAAGGTAACAAGCTTCTGACCTTAAAGGTAAGCGGAGTGTCCATCTCTCCGGTAACTTCAGTCTGCAGCACAACTCTCTCAAGTCTAGCAACACAGCAGTATCCAAAAGGTACTTGATAACAAGGATTTCCTCACTGACCCGGCAGAGCTAGTTTTGCTCTAACAGCAGCTTTCCCTGGACCGTGGACCTCCTCAGTTACAACACTTACTATGTTCACTCAGACTCTCTCTCTCAGGTTTTCTTGTTTCCAGCAGGACCTGTCACTTGCAGTTCCAGGAGACAGCAATTCAGCATTCCATACACGGCTTCTCCAAAACAGCTCACATTTGGTATTTGTGTGAGCAAACTTTCACACAGTTTCTTCTTGCAGCAATCCAAAGAGCTGACAGATTTCTCTGCTAGCTGTTACTTCCAGGCTCCTCACAACCTGTGTACTCGGCTAGGCTTCAGAGCCTCTGGCGGCAGACTCCACACACTGCTCACACCACTTAGGCTAATCAGCCCTGCCCAGCCCTTCCCATTCTAGCCTTTAAAGCGCTGTTTCACCTGGACTAATTAGGAGTCCTCTAGCAGTTTAACTCTGTCGCTCCTGTCAAGAACTCTGCACACTCTGTACCTGCCACCATCCTCTAGTCGGGAACCGATCACAATATATATAATATATGTCTATATGCCAACTTATCTATCTATCTATCTATCTATCTATCTATCTATCTATCTATCTATCTATCTATCTATCTATCTATCTATCTATCTTTCTATCTCTCTCTCTCTCTCTCTCTCTATATATATATATATATATATATATATATATATATATATACTGTATATAGATATATCTCACATATTATAATTGTCAAACTGCGATTCGTCATCATGTTTGCGAGCCTCACATAGCGAGGCGAGCCGTTGAAGCCCATTAGTCTTCCCAGCTTAGAGCTCATCGGCTTCAAGGCGAGCAGTTGAGGCATTGAAACTCGAAGCACTTAGGTGATGAGTGCCACAGGCGCTCATCGACAGCGAGCCTCGCGAAGCGAGACTAGCAGTTGAGGCATTGAAAGACACAGGACTTAGGCAGAAATGAGCGCTTAAGGCGCTCCTGCGAGCCTTGCAAAGCGAGGCGAGTCGTTAAGGCTTTGAAAGACGCGGGACTTAGGCATTAATGCGAGGCGAGCAGTTCAGGCATTGAAGTACTTAGCCTCCAAGCATTTAGGAAACGTGGGATTGCCTTAGGCTGCAAGCAGTTGAGGAACGCAGGACTTAGAAAAAAAACATTGCGAGGTGCGGAACTTACAAAAAGAAATTACGAGGTCGGAAATATACGAAGTTAACAGCCAAACGGCACAAATCGAAAAAACTGAAAAACACACAAAAAAATAAAAATTAAAATCTCACACACAGCACGGGGGGACAGCCAGGACATCTGGGGGTGAGGTTGCACGTTAATTTAAGACAAATTTGCCAAGTTTTCGGCACCCGGAAATCGGCTAAACAAGAAAAAAAATGGCGGGCGAAAAAAATTAAAACAAGGCTACATGACCCAGAACCGCGCAAATCACCACCAGCCGCATACCACTTTTACCCAGGAACGTACGAGGTACAGAATACACTGTTAGCAAGGATAGAAAATGCTTGCGAGCCGCGTAACACATAGACAATCGCAGCCATTTTACAACACTAACTTGCAACTAATAACATTATGAATCTAAAATGGCGCTTTACCACTTTCTCCTCAGGCTAGCAATAGTGCAAATGTACATTGTATGTTGCAGGAAAATCTAAAGAGATCGTTATCTCTTCAGGATATTGATTGCTGAATATATTAATCAGAAATAGGTAAAGTATATTAATTCATTAAGTAATTAATTAATTATTATTAAAAAATATATATATTTATATATTTAAAAAAAAAACGATAAATAGCATATTTTACACTGCCGTTTGAAGGACACGAGGGGAGAGGCTCGAAATGAGTGCCTAAGGTGCTCAGAGGAGCTAAACTACATGAGACGAGAGGTACGCAATGAGCGTGAGGCTCAGATGAGCGCTGAAGGTCCTCAGAGGAGCAAAAGCTTTACAATGTGTGGCAAACAGCATTGAAATGGCTTCAAATTGTATTGCCCCGTCATTTTTGACGGGCAAGTCACTAGTATATATATATGTATAAAAGTGTGTTACAAAAAATGTCCTGCTTTATAATCCAGAAGCGCAGCTAGATACACAATTAATATATATATATATAAATAAATAGCACATCTGTGTTCACAGTCGAATATCTAAAACAAGTTAAAAAACCTGCTTCCAGCTCAGAATTCAGAGAAAAGCAGTTAATGCCTATCTCTTCAATCCACAAATGCCTCACTCTTCAATCCGTAGCCATTATCAAACATGGCTTCCTTTAAGCTTATGCATGCTGTATTACACAGTTTATATTATATATAAATTATGGGTCAAAGTTTTCATGGGTAAGACATACTGTTCCTTGATCAAGTTTATTATTGCTATTTTGTGTGTCCCCTATTCACTTAATTAAGGAGGGATTTGTCCCCCCCCCCCCCACACACACTCACAGTTTCTACACCCCTGCCATTATGGTTAACACTTTAATGCCTATCCAGTCATAAAATTTATTATCATAGCAACCATGTACTAATGATTACTAGATTATTATAGAAATTGACTAAAAAAAAGAGAATATCAATATTTCCACAGTGCTTAACACTACAAACACTTTGCTGGATATGTATTGATTTCTTCTGCATATTTTTGTACATTGTTTGCACATTAGATAATTGAATATACAGTGTTTATTTTCTTCTATAAATATTTATGGATATTTATGGTTAACACTGTAATGCCTATCCATCACATATAATAGTTGTCAAACTGCGAGACGTCGTCTTGGGAGCTAGTAATGCGTAGGACTTAGCTGATAAGCGCCGAAGGCGCTCATCGCTGCTCGCCTCGCGAAGTGAAGCGAGCTGTTAAACCGTAGCACTTAGCCGATGAGTGGCAAAGGCGCCGATTGCTGCAAGGCGAGCCGTTAAACCGTAGCACTTAGCCTCTGCGAGCCTCACACATGCAGCCTATTTTACCTCCCGCACGCAGCCTATTTACAATGCACAGTTCAAACATTCATTACACTTTATAGGCACGGTACTAACACTCACAATGTATATTCTATGCAGACACAAAATACAAACAGATTGTTAGCTCTTCAGCCTATTGTTCACTGCATATATCAATGATAAATATTTAAAATATATTAATTTATTTCATTAATAATTAATTATTGCTTAATTAATTAACTGAATAAATCATTAATTATTATTTAACTACATATGCATAGATATCTCTCAGATATATATCTCTCTCAGCGCAAGCCTCGCAATGAGCACCCGAAGGTCCTGAGGCTCGCAATCAGCGCCGATGGTGCTCACAGTACAAAACGGTTTCAATTATGTCTCAAACAGCATTCCCATGGCTTCAAATGTTATAGCCCTGTCCTTTTTAAAGGGCAAGTCGCTAGTTCATAATATTTATTATTATAGCAACTGATTACTAGATTATTATAGGACTGAGTTAGCCTCATTTTTCTACACCTTCCAGATAGGAGGAATCCTTTCCGGATCATAGAAGTTAAGGAGATGTATTAATGGGAAATTAATATGATGTCTCTCTTGAATGTATACATTCTGTTTTTTTAAATGCAGCATTATTTACACTGAATAAAGTTTATGTTTATATATTCCTTTTATTTTCCTCTTGTTTTCACAATAACCAATATTTCTGTTGAACTCATTGAAAATTTGCTTTAAATGGGTATTCTGTGAAGGAAAAAAACAATGTATAGGTTTTATGTATATATCTTAAATATATTCATAACTATTTAGATATGTAATCTGTTTAATGTGTCGGAGAAAATCATATCTGTCCATTTTGGCACATTAACTCTTACCTATACATTTATATTTCAGATTAGCTATGCAACTTCAGACCAATTATTAAGTGATAAAACACACTTTCCTTTTTTCTACCGAACAGTCCCGAATGATGTTTTCCAGTTGTTGGCCATTGTGAAACTCATAAAATATTTTGGCTGGACTTGGGTGGGTATACTGGTTTCAGATGATGAGTCTGGTCTAAAAGCCAGTCAAATGCTAGAGACAGAGCTCACACAAATCGGTACTTGTGTTGCGTTCCTGGAATTTCTTCCTTACCAAACTTCCTCAGATAACTCGATGAAGATTTTCACAGCACTGAGCAGCACATCAGTTAATGTTATTGTTGTCTATGGTAATCGAGACTCCATACGTACACTACAGATTATACTGTACATGTATACTATTCCAGAGAAGGTATGGATCATTTCCACTCAATGGGATATTTCTGCAAGAACTGACTTTACTTTTTTAAGCTTTAACCCTTTTAATGGAAGTTTGGCTTTTACGTTCCCTAGTACTAAAATTCCAGGATTAGAAGATTTCCTCCTTAAAATAAATCCTGACCTTTACCCCAATGATATTTTTATTGATAATGTATGGTGGGAACTGTTTCTATGTCTTTGGACACCACAGATTGATTATCCTGGCAGATGTGCAGGCAATGAGACAATTAAGGATTCTCAAGATCCAAATTTCTTCAAGGATATGGCAGCTTATAGCTACAATATTTATATAGCAGTATATGCTTTGGCCAATGCTTTACATAATATATATTCTGAAGAATTTCATGACCATAGAGACATACGTGATATACAAGCATGGGAGGTAAGTCAATTATATGAATATTACACTTATGAAGTACTTTCTGTTTGGAGCCCCTAGGCAGTGAAGTGGAGGAGTCCCTGCGAGCGCATGCTCAAGGTATGCACAAACCGGTTTTCTCTTTTCTGTGTGTGTATATCGCTCTCTTGCTGTGTGAGCAAATCACAGACATTTCCCCATAACATTTCAAAGCATAGTTTCTCATACACATGCCAAGCTATTACGTTATTATGCATTTGACGGTGGGCTGTATTATTTATATTTGTCTATGGCAGAGCAGTGAGCATATCATGATAATTTATATCTCACATAATAACTGAGTATTTATGAGCGTTAAAGGGCCACCACACAAAGAAAACATACATTCTTTGACAAATTTTAGTCTGACTAAGAGCATAAGCAATCAGGAAAAAAATCAAACTGATAGTTTTTAATTAGATAAAATACATGTTAGCACCTTCGCTGGGCCCTGGTGAAATCCATCCGATTTATATATATATATATATATATATATATATATATATATATATATATATACAGTTGTGCTCAAAAGTTTGCATACCCTGGCAGAAATTGTGAAATGTTGGCATTTATTTTCAAAATATGACTGATCATGCAAAAAAAAAATAGGATAGTGATCATATGAAGCCATTTATTAGCATATAGTTGTTTGGCTTCTTTTTAAATAATGTAAATATAATTTATTGACAAAAATTATAGTTAAGGTTGCAGAGCAGCATGGGGTCACTTAGGTCTGGAACAATGCAGGAAATGGGAAAGTTAAGAAGGCATGTCACCTTAATGTCCTTCCGCCCCCCTTTAAAAGATTTTCTGATTACATAATTCATGACATCTTACATTACATTAAATTACATCATTTATGACATCACATATGATAGAAATGATGACATTAGCTATGACATTACTACTATCATCACATTACATATTAAAAATGACATCATCCATGAGATTACTGTTGACATCACAAAAGACTGCCCGTTATGTCACTTAATTTTTTTTATTATAGTGCACTTACTTAAACTGTTAACTTTGGAGGTTTACAAATTTCCAAATGAAGCTAATTATGAAAATTATTTATATGGTGAAAATATTTTTTACTAAAGGCATCCTAATTATTTGTTAAATTTGCATGTTTATATATCTCCTTTACTATAATCCATTAATTAGTTGTATTAGTTTTGTGTGACTTAGATTTAATAATATATCAGTATAGAAGAGACAACTAATAGCGAACAGGTTGTGGAGATTGTGTTTGTCTCATTTGTATTTACACAGTGTGACACCTAAACCATGTCTTGTCTGGTGGGCCTTGAGAAGAAGGGTGTGAACTGCTGCCTAAAAGTTTTAAGGTTAACAGAATTATCTTTCTATATTTTATGAGATACAACTCTACATTTGTTCAACTTTTATGCTTGGTTATGGGTTACTTATGAATTGAGTATAATATTTTTTTTCTTAGACTTTAAAATTAAGTGCAAGTCAAAAAACTGCAAACTGTTGGCTGACACAATTAGTCATTAATATGTACAATTTCTATAAACTTGACTACTTTTGTGCTATGACACAGTGTCTTCTTTTTTATTTTAAAAGCTGTTTCTGTGTTAGGGCAGAACAGAGCTTTTCAGTTCCATTAATGTATATGTTTGTAATGTTTAAGAGTCAAACTGTGCCCTTGTAACAAAATAATTGTAACACATTGCAGTATTGTTAAAGAAATCACCAAGCTCTCCAAAATGTGGCAATATATGTATTAAGTAATAAGCATTGTTATACAAGTAAAATCTGTTTAATTAAACCTGTTGAAAATAAATACTGTTTTTTAAATTAGTGGTGACAGCTGCCTAATGAATGTGCATATTTTGTTTATCTTTTTAAATATTTAAAAAATAGTTTTAACTGCAGGTAAGAAGGAAAAATGCAATCTGATTTGCCCAATCATATATAAAAGCTTGGTTTAATTTAGCCTTAGGATAGTCTTATGCCAGGAATCCTTAAATTCATTAAATCTGTTTGACCATAGCACTTGCACTGAAAGGATTTTATAAAGCCAAACTTTCTCATATTTCACAAATGTTCCAACGTCCAATCTTGATATGAAGACCTATTGTTCTTGTATACATTTTTATCTGAAAGACATTTCCATCTTGAACTTTAGGGAACTCTGCCCTGACAAAATGCCATTTTAAAATGATTGTTTTTGTGTATTCAAACACAGTCTTAATTTATATTAAAACACACTGGCTGGCAATTATTAGACCTTTTTCACCTGTAGATACACTTGTCATCATACTGTTTGTGAGTATTAAAGCATCAGTTTATTCAGCACAACATGGAGCACACCACAGTAATGTACTCCTGAAAACAAGTTGAAAACAACTTTTGAAATAGGCGCTTTTTTTACAGAAAAAAATCATAGATAAAGTTCTGTTTACATGAGAATCTGGCAAGTCCCCCACACAGATTCACAACAAGAGCTGTGTGCAGAGAGCAGATGCATAAACCCTTCCCAAATTCATCTGTGCTGGGAAATAACTGCTGGAATCTCCTAAACATCTTACTTGTAGGTTAACTGATGGCAGATTAGATTACTGAAAGCAGAGTAAAACCATAAATCTTTTTGTTCACAGAGCTTGCAACAGCTGTTGTCGGCAGATGTTGTTAATCATAGAACAGACAGAAGTGTGTCTGTAAACAAACATAAGACTGCAAAGTTTTAGCTGTTCTTAATGTAATAAAAAAAACAATAGATCACTTTAACATAGAATCTTGAGCTCTTCCACACAGTGATGTAAATGGAACTTGTGAAGAAGCAGCTTAACCAATGGTGTAATGATGCTGCTAGCAGAGAATCTAGCTCTATAACCCCTACTCACTTGCCCTGATATAGAAAAATCACACTAAAACTTATCATCCTATGCCATCTCTCTACTCTTGCACTGCAAATCGAACATTTAGCATCAATTTCTCAGGAACCGATTCTACCTCACAAACTCTCCTTGTTACCAAACCTCGAGGCTCTGTCCTAAGCTTATTGTCCATCTCCATCTTCTACAAATTCCTCCTTTGTCCTAATGCATTTTTGGGGGATTTCGGTATTACATATATACTAAGGCCCTCATTCAATTGCAATTTGGGCAATTGAATAGGGCTCTAAAAAAGCACATAACATATATTTTTTAAAGAAGTTTTTAGTTAGCAAGCATCTATCCAAAAGCAAGATTTTCACTAACTAAAAACTTCTTTAAAAAAATATGCTATGTGCTTATTTAGGGCCCTATTCAATTGGCCAAATCACAATTGAATGAGGGCCTATATATATATATATATATATATATATATATATATATATATATATATATATATATATATATGTATGTGTATATAGTATTGCAGTATATAGTATTGGACAAACATATTAGTTAGAATGACAAGCTTTTGAAAGTAGCACCTCTCTTTGTCAAGTCAGAAGCAATACATATACATATAATATATATGTACACACTCATATACACTGTATTATATATTTAGTGCAGCAGAATTGATTTGTTAGACCTACAGCTGCTTGTGGAGCAATATGGTATTAGGGAAACAGAGATGTATATTCCCTTTGGCACCCATGGGGCAGCCATGGAGTTTGTGACTAGGGCACCAGATATGTAAATCTGTGATCAGACTCCCTTTCTACAAGTGTTTATGACATACTAGTAAGCCATCTTTATTGAGGTGTTGAGGATTTATCATCCCTAAAGGCTCCATCTGGAATGAGGACAGTGCAGTTAATTTGTTAAGAAATCACCTGTGGCTTAAAATTCAAAAAGACTGGAAAAGCTTTAATGAATCTAAAAAATGTGCTGCAGTTGAAAATTGAAGCGGGTAAGCAGTGGGGCATAATATTCTAGGTGGTGGGTATCCCTTAATCATAAAATAGAGATTTCTGACTTATAAAGGTGGATTAGACAATAGTATGATCATCAATGGTACTGTAGAGACGTTTCGCTAAATTGTTAAATACAGTACAATTGTATATTCCACAACAAGCCCTTTCTTTGTACACACACCAGACAAAACTGATAGCAGTAGCAAAGGGCCTTGGAACTCAAAGGTTACCTCCTACCTGGAAGGCTCTTCTATTTAGATGCCCCAATTTATGGATAGACGCCCTAAGATATAAATTGTAAACAGCCTAGCAGAGAGGTCTGAGATGCGCACCTATACACAGTCAAAATTGTATGAGAGAAAAATAATAGGTACAATCTATGTATTACTCAATTTTGAGTAGCGGTGTTAAGCACCTGGAAAACCAATCATAATTATTGTTTAACTGATTGTAGCTTGGCATTTTTTCTTGACCGATGGTTTCTAAATGTATTGTGCTTAATTAAAACCAATGTATTAGTTACTGAGATTATTGGCCTTCTATGCTTGCTTCTATTTGTATCTTATGAAGCATATAGAAGAAGCCCACTTCAAAGCTGCAGTAAAAGCAAGGAGGCTGCATTTATATATTTGGAAAGGAATTAGCTGAAAGTACTAATGCCACTCTATTTATAAACTCCCCTTCTGATTCACTACCTTGTTGTGGTGAACAGGCTTTGTATCTTTTTTTTTTTTATTAGAAAAATAACAATATACAAAAATCAGACACAGTTGTAAGGAATTAGTGTATCCATCTGGGCCTGGAGTTGTTTACGGTCTAAACTCTTTTATAACTTCGTTAATTTCTTGTTCCGTTAACTCAGTAGGTGATAGATGGCTTTTTAAAGGACAGGTCATCTGATAAATTATAACGTTTTTGATAATAGCTAGCGAACATTCTAGCAATACCATTAGGGGATGTGATCTTGGTTCCATTACATGGTAAAAATTCTATTCTTTTCTTTTGATTTCTTACTTTTATTTTGTCAGCCAGTAGTTTACTGAATTTATTATCTTGATGATAGAATAATTGCTGCAATCGCCATAAAGATCTGTCTGACAAGTATTGGTAAATTTTATTAATTTTGGTTTGTATTTTTTTAATTTCTAACAAATTTTCATCCTTCGGATTAACTTTATTATTTTTTTCCAATTTACTCAAATGAATATATAAGTTATTTTTAATGATTCTCCTCTTTGTTTCATTATTTGGGATTTCATTTTAATGATTAACAGCCTTATTAAATTGCGATTCAGCAAATTTAAAAGGGCTCTATTTAAGCACACAGCATATTTTTTTTACAGAAGTTTTTAGTTAGTGACCTTCTATCCAAAAGCAAGATCTTCACTAACTAAAAACTTCTGTAAATAAAATATGCTGTGTGCTTAAATAGAGCCCTTTTAAATTTACCGAATCACAATTTAATAAGGCTGTAAGCCCCTAGTAAAGGTTTTCTGGGAGTTCCACAATAAACACTTGGAAGAAGCTGATTTTACATTAAGTTTAAAAAACCAATTTCCATTGTGTTTTTTTACTGATGTAAATAATATTCATTTTGATACAAGCGTGATCAGAAAATACAATATTTCCTATTTCTGTTTCCGTAATTTTATCTATAGTATATGAATCTACTAGGAAGAAATCTATCCTTGTATAGACTTATGGACTTTTGAATAAAAAGAAAAATCTTTCTGCTTAGGGTGGAACACATGCCATGCATCATATGGATTGTTATCGTTAATCCAATCGGAAAATTCTTGAGCAGATTTTTCTATTCTCTTCAAATTTTTACACAAGAATTGAGCCTTTCTATCAGAATCATATTAAAGTCCCCAGCTATTATGAGACATCCCTGAGAATATTTTTTTACAAGTTTACTAATTTTATTCATACATTTCATCTGTTTTTCATTAGGTGCATATATGTTAATAAGGGTTACTTTATAATTATTAATGCAGCCCACCCACAAAATAAAACACCCATTAAGATCAATTACACTCAGGTTCTCTTTTGTGTTTACATTTTTAGAAAATAAAGGTAGAATGATACTTAGTCCCCAAAATTTGGAATCCTAACATTATACCAATGAGTTTCCTGAAGGAACACAATATCTGCTTTTTCTTGTTTAAATACTCTTATTGATGTTTTTCTTTTTCTAGTGGAGTTTAAACCTTTTACGTAAAAACTCAGTATTTTAATCATTATTGCAGAAAAGGAGAAAATCTATCAATAACAACCTGATAAAACATTTCAATTTTCTTGCCTTGCTTAAACCATTTTTTAAAACCATAATTCCATATATGATACTGAACAACATATCCATTAAAAACATTCATACTTACTTTCATACTTTTGAACAATTTATGACCGCTATACATATTTATAACAGTCTCATTATGTGTTTATCTCTTAATAATTATTTTTATTTTGTGTATTCAAATTTAGTTTTGGGAATTTAGAGATTTCATGTGCGTCATAACAACTTTATTATAGAGGGGATTTCACATAACCAAAAAATACATTTTTTAAAATACCAAACTTAAAAAAAGGCCAGCTGGAAAAGTCCATTTATAAGCAATATTTTCTTTACTAAGGCTTTAGTCTCAAATTATTTTTCTTTTGTTGTCAGTAGCTTGTGAAAAGTCGGGGGAAAAAAATTATGTTGTCATATGGGGCTTCTAGTTTCTTAATTTTGAAGTTAGCCTTTGTAATAAGATCTTTAGTTAGGAAAAAAATGGACAATAACAGCCGTTGGACCTTTTTTTTGGAGATGCAATGGTAGTGGAATTCTGTGAACTATGTCAAATTTATGAACCATTTGAAGAAAAGTAGGAATCAAAGTGGAAAACAAACCAATTAAGTAATCTATCAATTCTTCATTTTTTGTATTTCCAGGAACACCCCTTATGCGTAAATTATTACGTCTTGATCTATCTCAAAGATTTGGTAATCTGTTGTTTTTTTTTTAAATCTGTAATTTTATCTTCCAATTTGGTAGAATGAGTTAATAACGTGTTATGGGGAATTATCAACTTTTTTATTTCTATTTCTGCAGTTCTATCTCTGATTGCTGTGGCATTCTCCACAGTCTGATTCTTGATATCTGATAATAAATCAGATTGAAACTCTTGCAATATATTTTTCATCTTTGTAGTAGTAAGCAGATCCTCATCTTTAGTTTCTGATTCTATACTTGAAGAATTAGCAGATAAGTCCATTTCTCTTTGGAGTTGGTATTTGAATCCACCTGTGTAACATCTTTGTTCTTTTCTTTATTTTTTGGTGAGAAAAAAGTAGAGGGATTTTGAGATTGAGTTTTCATTACTTTCACCTTGCTTTTAGTTAACATGTTATCTTTAGATTTTGACATATATAACTTTCTAAACTAAAAGTCAATTAATTCAAAAAATCTTTTCCCCCTCTTAAAGGACTTAAGTTGCTCTTCTTACAAGCTGTTGATGTATTTTAAATATTGCTTGAAAGTTGCACTTTTTTATATGGTTCTTTGTTATACAAGTTTTATGAGATTACCAGATTAAAGTATCATTGGTGTAACAATAAGCATAAATCCTAAAGCCATATCCATTGTTAGAAATTAATTGCTTTTTTTGTATGAATTTAAGCATGTTACAGATTAATTTGAGTCTTTAAAGAAGGCTATACGAAATTGCTTAAAATGCTGTTTTGGATATCATGGGAGATACAGAATTTGTCAGTTAGTTTAGATTTTGATTACACTCCATACAAGTTGTTGTTATCTTGTAAATCTTGTATAACAGTTACACAGTCATATATAGTCTCTGTTAAACAGAGTTTTGCAAGATTTCTTGACCAAAGGAAACAATGTTTGTATTTACATGTCTCTTTAGTAATTTGGCACCACCTGCTGGGCTAATAATGAAGATCACCTTTAATCTTAAAGAACTAAAGTTTAGTTCCAGAGTTTTTTTGTCTGTGTAATTGCAATTTTTAAGTGACTTCCCCTAGATATTAACTAGGAGTCGGACACGACTAAACAACCAAATTATACCAACATATATAACCTAATTAGATATAGAATACTGTGTCCTTTTCTGGAAACTGTGAGCCTCATTCAATTTGAAGGCAACATCTCATGGTATATAGGCCATATGTTTGTGGGTTTGCTGCAGGCTTGCGATCTGCTGCAAATCCGGTGGTATTCAATTGAACAAGCCCGTAAGTTACGGGCCGATAACTGAAACCGTAAGCCATGCAATCGTATGTAGAGTGTGAACATGATCAATTAAGCAAGGGCGTAACTACCGATTTAGAAACAGAAGATAGAAAAGAGACTGTCATCATTACGTCAGTAAAACATGGAGGTTACATGTCAATCAATAAGGATTTGGAGATCCGATATGCAATCGAACACGCACAACCGCAAAACACAAAATAATAAAAATGAATGCTGATACTATTCTAGTCCATGTGGGTGACCTAATATGTATAAACACATTGATTCCCTAGATCGATATAACCCCGAAATTAAACATAAAATAAAATTATCTTTGTTTGCCAATTTGCAAGCTTGAGACTGTAGTGCAATTACTTCTAATGTCTATCATCACTTTCTCCATTATTTACAGTGCAGTATTGTTTTTTTATTTGCTTTTACAGTGCTATGATCAGGTGTTTAACCACTTTGCGGGTCCTGTCTAGTACTCGTAGGATTTTCTTCTACATTTGCTGTTTACGGTTCTGAAAACATTTGCGGGCTTGAGGAATTGTAGCAATTGAAAAGCGATTTGCGATTTTAGCGATTGTAACTCTTGCGGATGTGAAGATCAAAGGCTTAGCTGGGGTGTAAGTTACAGTTGTAAGAACCATAAGGATTTCAAGCCCGTAACACTTAAGACGTTTTTGGCTTGCAAAAAAATGTCAATTGAATAGCAAATTATCTTATGGGCTCCATTAGGGGCTCCAGTAACTTACAATTGCACAATTGAATAGGGGCCTGTATCTTCAAAATGATATTAACAAATTGGAAAAATTCAAAGAAGGGTGACTAAAATGGTGCACGGTCTAAAGGCCAACATTTATAAGGAAATATTTCATGACCTGAATATGTATAGCTTAGACGACAGTAGCTAGAGAGGTGATACGCCAGAAGCCTTCAAATATTTCAACTTATTTAAAAAAATGTTTAAAAAGGAATGCACAGAAAAAGGTCAAAACTTGAGGTTGGAAAATTTAGAGGTAATGTGAGAAAGTGACACTTTACAGAAATAGTAATAGATAAGTAGAAGAATTAAACCATTAGGGAATTTAAGCATGACTGGTATGAGCACTAGACTATCCTAAAGGTTTAATTGAGACAAACATTTAAGTATATACAATGGGAAGTTGGTGGGGACATTTTGGTTCTTACCTGCTATGGAAACTTTATTTCTATGTGTCACTTTAGCACATATTCCTTATAGTTCTCTAATACTGGAGGGAGTCTATGGATGATCATTTTAAGTTGTGTTATATAGGTGTTTGTGATATCTTCTTGTAGCTTGGTGTTGTGTTCATCCTTATATTCATAAAAATGATATCTTCTCCTTTGTAGACCAGATATACAATAATGTCAGTGTTGCCCTATAAGAATTGTATAGCTTTCTATCCTGTGCAATTATAAAAAGTAAAAGAAGAAACAAAACTGTAGAAATATTGTATATGTATCAAGTGGCGTAGCTAGGTGGTGGTCCTCAATGGCCTGCCCTTCTTTACGGGTGGAAAAAATTCCCCCACCATTTGTATTTTGTTCATAATTAAGAAAATTCCTTTTTTAATCTAGCTTCATAAATATTTGAAGAATATCCACTTCACAAGCACTGCAGGGGACAAACTATATTTTGATGAAAATGGAGACATGGATATGGAGTTTGATATTTTGAACTGGATTGTTAATGAAAATGGTACTCTTGATGGCAAAAAGGTTGGAAGCTTTAATACACATAATCCGTTTCAAGAGCTAACGATTAACAAAAGTTTAATACGGTGGAGTCCTATCTTTAATGGGGTAAGTTTTAACATTATTTATGTTGAATTCTATGGAAAGTGGACCTTAGAAGTTTGAAATGTTAGGAAAGTATGATAACTGACAGGGAAATACTCTATACTTTGCCTTTACATGTTCTATTGTTTAAATAGATACTTGGCTTAGCTTTCATACAGCCTTATTAAATTGCGATTTGACCAATTGAATAGGTCTCTATTTGTAGTTAGTGAACATCTATCAAAAAGCAAGGTCTTCACCAACTAAAAACTTCTGTAAAATAATATGCCATGTGCTTATATAGAGCCCTATTCAATTGGCCAAATCACAATTTAATAAGGCTGATAATATGTGATAAAGTCAAACCAGGATAAACATTCAGCACTTCTTTTTCCCAAGGATGTTCCTTGCCGGCAGCCTTATATTCACCTTGGTTAAAGTTTGCCATAAGTAAAGATGCCCAGGAAACTGGTTGGCAAGTGACCAGGGGATAATCAGTCATTAAAAATAATAATATGTAATTAAATACAAGATTAGAAAGACTAACAGCTATATCAGGCTTCTATGTTAGTTTTCTGAACAAAAATGTATTTGTTTAAACTAATATTTCATTTATAAAGTTCTTTTTATTACCTGTAGTTTTGAATTATACCAAATTCCAATATCTCAATGTAAGCAAACTGGTACGAAGTATGATGTAATGATATAATGGAATACTTTTTTACTATATCGATTAACTTATAATGCATTGGATACAAAATAATTGTACTAGAAAGTAGGCTCATATTTGTAGAACAATTAAGTATAAAAGTTCAAGAAATGATCTTGTGATTGCATTTTAAGTACTCAAAAAGAATGAAAAAAGAAAATATGACGGTATAAACAGGAAAATAGGCATCAGTGTAAATCTTTACTAGATTTTGTAATCAATGTAATGTATCAAGCTGCTATTTACGTTTAGTACCGGCCCTTGTTGTTTAAGCTGTGTGACAGCTAATACTGCTTAATGGTTACTGTAAGCATTCTGATACTCTTTGTACATATCAGCTCAAAACTGAAAAGGACAACACAATGTCAATTTTGATACATGAAAAGTAAAGCAGTCTAAACTAATAGCCAATAATAATGTATGTAATTTATGACAAAACTACATATATTAAAGATGAGATAATGTAGTAACCAGGAAAGAGCATGGCTGTGCCTCCATATGGTATATGCAACAAAGTTTTGATTTACTAGTGTGTTTCATACATATACCATTATATATATATATATATGTAAGACTAACTGCAGGCTGGAGTGGATATCCCCAGACTGCAGAGTCAGAGTTGCAGTTAGTGCTGGCTCTGTGTCTTGTAACGGTAATCTGCAGTGTTTGCACCCATACCTTCCCTTTTCAACGGGCAGACTGAAGAGTCTGGAGCAGTCAGACGTTAGCTATGCTCAGGCTGGGAACCTGGAGCTAAACCGTGGGTACCCTCAGTATCATTGAAAGTCTGACGCGCGTTTCCTCGTATGTCCTTGCGTTATCTTCAGAGACTAGTTAAGAATATATGTCAGTGAAGGCTGTTCTAGCAGCAGTAGCTTTCACTCCTCACTTACACACAGGTATGTTGGGCTGGAGGGTGCGGTGCTTAACCTGGGGAATGTAACGCCAACACTGCACTGGCTCATTCACTCATGCATGTCTTCTTCCAGGTAACATTGAATTGCTGAGACATACATTGGATGACATCTAGGTGCCTGCAAGCATTTTGTGACATGACAACCTGGCTCCTGGCATTTGTTGAGCCCTTTAAAATGTCATTTTTATTTAAAGTACTGTATTAAATAGTTTTTTTGGTTGCTTGAGAGTTCTGGTTAACTGAGATTCTACTATATATATATATATATATATATATATATATATATATATATATATATACTAGCGACTTGCCCGCCAAAAATGACAGCAATAAAATTGTAAAGCTGGGAATGCTGTTTGTCACACAATGTGAGTCTCTGATACTCTTAACCTTTTTGTTATCTACAAAGAAGTACAACAATTGTAATAAAGTTTTTTTTTTTTTTACATTGAACTTGTATTTGAAGAACTGTCAAACAATATTTTTTTAACAATATTAACCTTTTTAATTTTCAAGTATGCAGGAATAATATAACAATGGATGAATCTTGTATGAATACGTATTTTAAACCATTACATAAAGCTTTGTAACATGGAAGTTGTATTTGAAACAGTGGTCCACCAATTATTTTTAACATTACTAACTAACTAATTCTGAACTATGCATGAGTAACAAAACAATAGGTCAACTTTGAATAAATGAGTATTTTAAACCATTACAGAATGCTTCTTAACATGCAACTTGTAGATGAACTACTGGTAAAGCACATAGGTATTGTATCCAGAGGAACAGAAAACCCCCATGGAAACTTAGCCAATTGTATTAAAGGGGGAAAAACATAATTCCTTCCTAATTAATAAATAAATTAATATACTTTACCTATTTACATTTAATAGGCAGCAATTAATATCTTGAAGAGCTATCAATCCCTTTGGATTTTTTTCTAGGGTCCGCAGGTCGTTTTTTTTTCTAAGTCCCAATTTCCTCATCCCGCGTTGTTGTTTTTTCTAAGTCCCGCAGCTCGTATTTTTTTTTTCTAAGTTGTGCTTTTCTCTGTTGTTTTTTACTGTGATTGAGGCGCCAAAGAGCCTCCACCTTCGTGCTGTAAAATGGCAACGATATTCTATGTCTTACGTGCCTCGCGAGCATTTTCTGTCCTTCCTAATAGTGTATTTTGTACCTCGTACATGCCTGGGGAAAAGTCGTACGTCTCTGGTGGTGTTTTGTGGGCTTCGGGGTCGGAAAGCCTCGTTTTCATTTTTTTCGGCTGCCATTTTTTTCCCTCGCTTAGCCAATTTTCAAGTGCCAAACTGCTTAAAGTTGACTTAAATTCACTCCTAGACATCCTGGCTGTCCCCCCGTGCCGGTATATGCTAATGACGCGGCGCGCATGTGACGTCACATGCGCGCCGGGGTCAAGAAGGAGCAGAGGCCGGAGAAGAAGCAGGTAAGTGAGGGGGAGGTATTTAGAGGGGAGAAAGTGAGGAGGGGATTGAGGAGGGGGTTGATGAGGAGGAGGGGGGTTGAGGTTGAGGGTGGGGTGAGGAGGGGGTTGATAAGGAGGAGGGAGGTTGAGGAGGGGGGTTGAGGTTGAGGGGGGGTGAGGAGGGGGATGAGGATGGGGTGTTGAGGATGAGGATCGGGGGGTTGAGGATGAGGATGGGGGGGTTGAGGAGGGGGGTTGAGTACGGGGGTTGAGGTCGGGGGTTGAGAAGGGCGTTGATGAGGAGGAGGGAGGTTGAGGAGGAGCTTGAGGTTGAGGGGGGTGAGGAGGGGGTTGATGAGGAGGAGGGAGGTTGAGGTTGAGGAGAGGGGTTGAGGTTGAGGGGGATGAGGAGGGGGATGAGGATGGGGGGGTTGAGGATGAGGATGGGGGGTTGAGGATGGGGGTTGAGGATGGGGGGTTGAGGAGGGGGTTGATGAGGAGGAGGGGGATTGAGGTCGAGGGGGTGGGTGAGGAGGAGGTTGATGAGGAGGAGGGAGGTTGAGGAGGGGGGTTGAGGTTGAGGGAAGGTAAGGAGGCGGATGAGGATGGGGGGTTGAGGATGAGGATGGGGGGGTTGAGGATGGGGGGTTGAGGAGGGGGTTGATGTTGAGGAGGGGGGGTGAGGTTGAGGGGGGTTGAGGAGGGGGTCGAGGATGGGGGGGTTGAGCATGAAGATGGGGGGTTGAGGGGGAGGATGAGGATAGGGCTTTGAAGGGGGAGGATGAGGATGGGGGGTTGAGTAGTAAGGTTGAGGGGGGGTTGAGGAGGGGGTTGAGGATGAAGAGGGAGGTTGAGGATGAGGAGGGAGGTTGAGGAGGGGGTTGAAGATGAGGAGGGAGGTTGAGGAGGAGGAGGGAGGTTGAGGATGAGGAGGGAGTTTGAGGTTATGGAGGGGGGTTGAGGTTGAGGAGTGGGTTGAGGATGGGGGGTTGAGGATGAGGTGGTTGAGGATGAGGATGGAGGTTGAGGATGAGGAGGGAAGTTGAGGATGAGGAGTGGGGTTGAGGAGGGAGGTTGAGAATGTGGAGGGGGGTTGAGGAGGGTGATAAGGGAGGGGGAAGAGACACAGGGAAGGGAGAGGGGAGAAGAGACACGGGAGAGAGAGGGGGACACAGGGGGCAGCACATTTCCCACCCTCGGCTTATACTCAAGTCACTCATTTTACCCATGTAAAAATAGGTGGTAAAATAGGTGCCTCGGCTTATACTCGGGTCGGCTTATACTCAAGTATATACAGTATATATATATATATATATATATATATATATATATATATATATAAAATAAATAGTACATCTGTGTTCACATGTGAATGTCTAAAACAAGTAAAAAAAAAAAACCTGCTTCAAGCTCAGAAATCCGAGAAAAGCAGGTATTAAACTGCATTATTTGCTTCCTTTAAGCTTATGCCTGCTGTATTACACAGCCTTTTTGCAAAACCAAGGTTGGATTATACACAAGCTGAGAATCCTATCTCCATACAGCTGTTTCAAGCTTACTAGCTATCATCAGCATAGAATGGGATCTCAGCTTGTGTTATAGACCTTATGAGTAGGTAGTTCACCACAACAATCATTTAATACAGTATATGGTGGGCAAAAGAGCGATAGAAGCCCTCCACCGTACAGTAGTACAGTAAATAAATAGTACATCTGTGTTCACATCTGAATGTCTAAAACAAGTTAAAAAAAACGGTTATTACACTGCATTCTGGGAACCTGAGGAGGGACATGCAAATGTACCCCAATATATGTATATATATATATATATATATATATATATATATATTGTGACAGCTATAGTTTTTTTCTGGTTGCTTGAGAGTTCTGGTTTGTTGAGTTCTGGTTAACTGAGAGTCTACTGTATATATTATATATATATATATATATATATATATATATATATATATATATATACTGTGTGAGTTGATGTTGGAGTGGGTTCAGAAAATGCAAAAAAAAAAATTGAGGCTGCCACCTTCTTGGCGTGGGGAGGCCCCAAATTTTCTTTTTGCACTGAAGCCCCACTAGATTTGCCATTGAAATCAATTCAATGTAACATTAATATACATTTTTAGATCTAAACATGATGATGCTGTTTAAAAACTGATATTATTATCATTATATAACTACAGAAAATACAATCTATTTTTGATATAAATTGTGTTTCATTTAATTAATTTAATTTGCAGTTAATGTAAAAAAGGTGAAAATTTAACTGGATATACTACATTCTTGGTTCTGCAAATTATGGGATGTTTAAGTTTTGACATGGAAGTAATTTTTTGTACATTTATGATCGAATAATTCTTTGGTACAACTGCATACTGCTCGTTTGTGAAACAACCTTATTTTATTTTAGTTATTGTCAGAAAATGTCCCCCAAGATGCTAGGGTGTTCCAATATCTTTGTCCACAAACTTATTGATCACTTGCTGCTAAATTATGTAATTTTTTTAAAATACATTTTCATTTTTTACCTGAAGTATTTGAATATCAGGCAACCCTGCAATCAAAATAATTTGTTTATAACTTTGTCATACTTTCACCTGAGATCTTGCCATCTGATACCACATCTTCAGGATAGAATATATTGATTCCATACTAACCAAACCTGTTGCTAATAAGTAACTCTACACATAGACCTTTCCCATATGATCATTTTGGTGCCACACTATAATACCTGTATCACCTGTAATTGTTTCTGCTGATTCAGTTTAACTGCATCATTACATGGCTATTGCAGATCCATACTCACATTATAAAGTAAATGGCTATTTTTTTCCATATATAGACCCCACATTCAAACTGCAGTAAGAGCTGCCTCTCTGGATACAGAAAGTCACCAAGAAAAGGCCAGCTATCCTGCTGCTATGATTGTATCCCATGTCCAGAAGGTGAAAAATCTAATCAAACAGGTAAATGCTATCATGGGTGTTATGATCTGCTACTTCGTTGGGCTAAGCAAGAACCTAGTTCAAGCTTACCCAGCAGCATCGTACAGTCCTTACCATCTCTGTTAGCAAAAAATAGACCAATGGTTTTTGGAGCGTATAGGCGTGCACTCTACTTGCATATAAAAATCCCTTAATTGTGAGATCTATCAGGACAGAGTAGGCAAACAGCAGCCTTGGCAAAATAATAAATGGACAGAAACACCTTGTTTTATGTCTCCTCTAGCAAAGCAAAACTGTTTAATAACTCTCTCTCAACATCCGTTACAGATTACCTCACAACATATTAAATTCTGTAACTATTTATGACCCAGCTACAACTGAAATGTAATATAGAGTTTAAACACATAACATCACACGTTGTCAATTATATAATATAAATTGTCCTTAAGAGTCGGTTCTTCACAACTGCTCCCCGCGGCAGCTAGTGTAGCCTGGACTGGGATATCGTTTAGATGACTGGCCACCTACACTCTTTCACTTATCCTCTTGTCTGGAAAGGCCATCAGCGTTCTGATGCACTTTTCCTCTCCGTTTCCTGTAGTACTGTCGTAAGCCCCAGAGCAGCAGTCGCCCATTGTCTCTAGCCACCCTGGACAACCAACACAGGGGATTATGATCGTCACCACCACAAACTCTCTCCCATAAAGATAAAGCTGAATTTTTTTTAAGGCCCAGACTAAAAACAAACACTCCTTCTCGATAGCTGCCTAGGCAACCTCCCTAGGCAGCAACTTTTGGCTGATATAAGCAATGGGATGTTTTATCCCATGCTCTTCCTTTTGGCTCAGCACAGCCCCTAGTCCAAAATTGGAAGCGTCTGTCCTTACTACAAAGGGGAGACTATAATCCAGAGAAGCCAAAATAGGAGAGCAGGTGAGGGCATCCTTGAGGGCCTGAAATACCACGTCACAAGCAGGGGTCCACTGTATAAGCCGAGGCATCTTCTTCTGTGTAAGGTCTGTCAATGACTTGGCTAGGGTGCTGAAATGAGGAATACACTTTCGGTAATACCCTGTGGTACCTAGAAAAGCCATTATCTGCCTTTTAGTTTGAGGTATAGACCAAGCCACTGTTCCTTCTATCTGGTTCTGGTCTGAGTTGCCCAGAAGATAGAAAGAGCATTTTTCAACCCAAAAGGTTTCACCTTAAACTGGTACAGTCCAAAAGAAGTGATACATGCTGACTTCTCCCTGGCAGTCTCCTCAAGGGGAATTTGCCAATACCCTTTGGAGAGGTCCCGAGTGGTCAAGTACTTAGCGCTACACAGACGATCCAACAACTCGTCCATGTATGGAATAGGATATGCATCTGTTTTTGTCCGGTTATTCAGTCTCCTATAATCCACAAAGAACCAAGTGGTTCCATCCTTTTTATGCACCAGCACCACAGGTGAGGCCCTGGGGCTACTGGATGGCTCAATAACTCTGAATTGTAGCATAGTGCATATTTCCTGCCACATACTAGCTCTCACCGCCTCAGGAACCCTATATGAAGCTTGTTTTAAGGGGGCACACCCATCTGTAAGAACCTGATGAGTATCTAAAGGAGTGCACCCTGGGGTAGTTGAACACAGGGGACAATAAGGAGCTAAAGTATCCTTTAACTGCTGCGTCTGTGCGTTAGTTAAACTATGGTTTTGTTCTGTGCCAGCATCCATAGGTCCCTGCTTAGATTAAGCTAACATGTCAGGTAATACTACCTCCTCTGGGTAACTCCCTGTATTTAAACAAATGGCCAATAGATGTGGCAGTCATCTCTGATGACTCTTTAATCTATTAATGTGGGCAACCCTGGTCACATTTTTGCCAGTTTCCACTATCACTACATATGTGTGAGGGTTCAGTTTCTTGCTGATTATATATGGTCCTTCCCATTTAGCTTGTAATTTGTCATGTGGGTTAGGCACTAGAATTAATACTTCCTGACCCATGTTTAATTATCTTTCTCGGGTGCCTCTAACATAATACTTCTTAGCTTTACCTTGGTCTGCCTCTATTATAATACTTCTTAGCTTTACCTTGGTCTACCTCTATCATAATGCTTCTTAGCTTTACCTTGGGCTGCCTGCACATGCTCCCTGACCAGTCCAGTTAAGCTGGCCAGCTTTTCTCTAAATGCTACCACATAGGAAGCCACTGATACTGGATGTTGACTATAATCTCCCTCCCCGGCCTCCCTGATCGCATTCAATGGACCTCAAACTTGGCGGCCATGCAAGAGTTCAAAGGGTGAGAACCCAGTGGACTCTTGTGGCACCTCCTTGTAAGTGAAGAGCAAGCAAGGGAGAAACCATTCCCAATCTTTCTCCTGTTGCATAAAAGCACACAACATTCATTTTAGGGTTCCATTGAAGCGCTCACACAGGCCATTAATTTGAGGATGATAAGGAAACGAGGTCAGGTGTTTAATCCCACCCAACTTCCATAACTGCTGTAGTACACTAGCCATAAATTGTGGGCCCCTGTCTGACAAAATTTCCTGGGGAAAACCCATACGTGAAAATACCCCAATCAAAGCTTCAGGAGCTGTGACTTTTGTTAAGGGGACTGCCTCAGGATAACGGGTAGCATAGTCCATTACAGTGAAAATCAACTGCTTGCCCGACCTAGCCAAAGGTCCCACAATATCCTCTTCCCTTTTGGCAACTACAGGAATTCTGTTTAGCAACTCTTTCTCCCAGACATAATAATCTCCCTCTGGACCCTTTTCTTGCTGTTCAGCCCTTCGCCTAGCTCCAGCCAAAGTTTCATCACTAAAAAGCGCTAGTTTGAGATCCTCTATATTACCCAGCAGGTAACGGACTCACCGTAGGCTCCAGGTAATCCGTCTATTCCTCTTCTTCCTGAGACTTCCTGGCAGCTTGAGATCTAGTGATGGGATGAAGGTATCGACTTTCCATGGGTCCCTAATCCTTCCCAAACAGCACACCAGCAGGTAGTCCAGTCATCACTCCCACTTATCGAATCCATTTACCAGTGCCCCAATCCAGGTGCAAGCGGGCGACTGGAATGGAAAATTTGGCCCCCCTACCACCATAATCAATTGTTTGGGCCTCAGAGTAGAGTGAGGTACCAAGTCAGTGTGGACCACGGTGATAGCGGCACTAGTGTCCCTAACCCTGAAATTTGCTTACCCTGCACCCAAAGAGGTTGAAGGTGGGACTGGCGATGATCCTTGTTTTGTGATTGCAAAATGAACACTGGAGAGTAAGGGTCATCTTCTTCTGGCCCATATGGGGCTGCTGTAGTGCTCCTTGGCTCTAGGTCCCACTCTCCCAAGAAATGAACTGGTCTGGTAGCTGTATCCTGGATTCTCTTTGCCAAATTAGGACAGTCTCTCTTGATGTGTCTGGGGTGATGACACCCAAAACGCTCTGGCTCCTTCCCATTGGTCGTGATCTTGTAGTTCCCATGGGAGAAGGCCATTATGACCCCCAGAGCACAGTAGGTCTAGAACTTCTTCCACAGTGGTGGCTTTGTTTGCCTTCCACCAGCGGCAACACGCATGTCTCATGTGGCACAACACCTTTGCATAAGTATCTCCTGGACCCTTCTTTTCTGCCCTGAATCATTTCAAATATGCCTCTTGAGTAATGGCATATCTGGCCAAGAGTACTTTCTTCACTGATAGACTTTTGCTTGTTCCCAGGGCATAGCCCGGAATGCCTCACTGGCCCATCCAGTATGATTTCCCACCAGCAACTTGATCCACATCTCCTCAGGGATATGATGTAACTCACATTTATGTTCATAGTCCTGCAGGTAACTGTCAATGTCACCCTTATCCTAAAACTGGCATAAGGGGGTAATGCTCAGTTGGGTTGCCTTGGTTCCATGCCCCGTCTGCACAGAAGGTCCCCTCCACTGTAGCTGAATCTCCTTACTCATCTGTGCCCTGATCATCATCACCTGTTCATTGGTGAGCTCCTGGGGCATCACTGCCCACCAATGCTGCAACCTTCAACATATCTCTTCTTCTGCAGCTGACAGCTGTGGGGCAGTTATTGGCGCTGATTTGACCTGTACTGGCTCATCACCTCAATCCACTGGCTCCCTATCTTGAGGATGCTCAACACAAAGGTCTAGGCGTTGGTGGGTTTTTGAGCAAGATATACATAGAGAGAGACAGAGAGAGATAGACTAAGCGAGATAGAGAAAGAGAAATAGAGAGTTCTAGAGAGACCAAATTAGAGTGAGTTAGAGATAGAAAGAGAGAGATAGAGAGAGAGATAGAGAGAGAAATACCGGAGATGAGTGAGGAGAAAGAGAGGGAAACACTGTAGGAGATGGAGAGTGAGGAGAGGAAGAGAGGCAGGGGTGTAGAGAGAGGCAGAGAGTAGGAAGCAAGTGAGGGAGGGGAGGTAGAGGTGTAGGAGAGCAGAAGAGGGTGGAGGGATGTGCCCTCAGATGTAGGCACACAAGGTTTAGAAGTAGGGGGTCAGGCCCCAGGGAGAGAACAGGGAGGCCAGGAACCCCAGGCACAGTTGGGAAGACAAGAGGTTGTGCCAAAGCACATGACCCACAATTATAGCCCAGAGGAGATAGACATCCTCCTCAGGAAATTCTGTGCCCACTATAGCATCATCCATGGTGGGATGGATGTGAGGCCTACCAATAAGACATGTGCCTGGAGTGCGGTTGCTGCAGCTGTTGCGTCATTAGGGGTTGCAAACAGAGTTGTGAAGTCTGTCCAACACCAATATGATGACTGCCGGAAGAAGGTGAAGGAAGTTGGCAGAGGAGGCCAGAGCATCCCATGCAACCGGTGGTTTCCCACCAGTCAACCTCACCTACTGTGGATGGGAGCGGACTCTGAATGAGTGGATCGAGCCAGCGGCAGTAGTGGGCCTTCCAGGACAGCTGGACTGACTGGCTTGCAGGCATCCCTGCAATGTGAGTATTATATACACCATCACATCCTCATATGCACACACATGAACCATACACACATAGATAACTGGCATATAATAACACTGTAAGCTCTTTGGTAATGACTACAGATATATGGGGCAGCAAGAACCATATAAATCCAGGAAGTGAACATATTATTATCATAATTGTTGTCAATAAATTGTCTGTCCAATACCTGCAGTTAAAACTGATTCCGAATAGCAGTTTCCAATTCAATTTGTCTTATGTTTGCTGTTTGTTTAAAGTTCATATAAAACAAAAAAGTTTAAATTTCAATTGCAAGTGTGTACTTTTTGTCAGAATTTCCCCAAGCCCTATCTTCCCCATGTTAAACTGCACCGATGAGAGCTGTTTTGCTTAACACTCCTACTACTTGGAACCTATCTACAGAGTTAAACGAGGTATAGCTGTAGATCAGGATTGATTTTACATCCAAAAGAGAGTACATGTATGTGTGTGCACACTGCAGCATATGCGGATACAGACACTGAAGAACAGCATGTGCGTGCCATGTACTAGCCTATCCTGGACCATGTCTCATAAGCATATTAACAACAATTTCTGAGAATTGGTCACATTGGTCAGTCTCACTCACAGCAGATTCAGCGGAACATGTATCCTAATGATGTGAGACATGGGACCTTTCCTGTTATCTGACCATGACTGCTGGTAGCAGCAGTCACAGTGAGCAGCCCCTAGATGTCGCTGCATGTTACTGATGATTAGATTGTCCCATATATTTAGTGGGTTACAGTGGGGGTTAGGGTAAGGGTTAGGATTAGGGGGGTCTAGGGCTTTTGGGTTAGTGTATAATGTGAAAATATTGTATACAATAGCGGCAGCACGATCTAGCAGCTCCTTGTTGCAACTGCAGCTGCCAGCAGTCACAGTCACATAACAGGAAAGATGCGAGCCATGATCCACACTGCTCATGATACAGGTCAATGTTGGGAACATACCCCAGACCCTCACATGCATTATGGGCACGCTCCCAGCCCTTTGAACCAAATAACATGTCATGGAGCCAGCAACCACCTGCAGGTATGTCGAGGTCCTGGAGACCACTCTTAACAGGCCCACCACTGCCACCTGGTGAGATGAAATGGATTCAGTGTCCGGACCCCACTGCTCTTCCACTCCTGACCAGGCCCCAACAGACAGGCCCCCAACAGACCTGACCCGAACAGACCGGGCCCCAAAAGACCAGGCCCCAACAGACAGGGCACCAACAGACAGGGCCTCATCAGAGCTGGCCTCGGTAGACCTGGCCCCAACAGACCTAGCCACAACAGACCGGGCCACTACAGACCGGGCCAACACCATCGACACGGGCCACACCATCAACACTGGCAACACCATCGACACTGGCAACAGCTCTGGCCCATCCCCAGTCCAGACCTCACACATCCTCAAAAGGAACCTTGATGGATGCAGCACATCAGCAGGGATGATGAGCGTAATACCATATTAATGCAATGGCTGACAGCCCAGCTTGAAAGGCAAAATGGTATTACAACCGATCAAGTCGACAGCATTAGATCACTATATGGTGAGGTGAGGAGGCACAATCGAAAGATGGAGAGGTATGAGCCAAAGGCTCATAGGCACAGACAAGCCCAGACACATCTCATTGAGTGGCTAGTGCAGTTGGCGGAAGGCCAGGGCAATACTCATCAGCCTTCTGTTCAACAGGCTCCATCAACATCGCAACTAGAGCCTGCAGCCTCCTCATCTCACCTCTTAACTGCAACGCTAACTGGTACAAAGCCACCCCAGATGGACGCACCCCTCTCTCAAACATCTCCTCGCCATGGTAGCGGGAGGAAGAGCGCGGGCACGGAAGGTTGGGGCCCAGTGCTCAGAAAGATGAGGTAGGTCCCCTAGGTCAGTTGTTGTCAAAACTCTTCAGGACCCACCAGACAAACAATGATGTAGGTGAAACTCTGTGTGAATACACAGATGAAGCAATTTGAGGCTCCCCCACCTGTTGAATACTAGTTGGCTCACCTTTGGTTCCAGAGTTTCATCTAAATCAAAGCCTGTCTGGCCTGATGGTTTGTGAGGCTAGGATTGAGAACAACTGCCCTAAGTCCTCCTCATCCACACTCCTCAATGAATATTATTTTGTTTTAATGGTGGCATACTATTGGCTGGCTACAGAGTGTGTTCATGTCTGTTATGTTGAATATTTCTGCAATTGATGTTACATATTTACATAGTAGTTGAGGTTGAAAAAATACTTTTAGCCCATCAAGTTAAACCTTTTAAGATTTCCTCTGATCTGCAATATGCAGATTAATTGTTAATTGAAGGCAAACATAAAAAACACAAGTGAAACTTTGCCAATTGTATCAAAAGGGTAATAACAAATTCCTTCCTGACCCCAGATACTGGCAATGGGACTCCTCCCTGGATCAATACTCCCTCTCTAATTAACCAGGATAACCCCAAATGTCCTTTTTATTTAAAAATATATCCAATCCCTTTTTAAAGTTATCTATTGAATACGCTGTCACCACCTCCCTTGGTAGAGTATTTAACAGATTAACCACCCTTTCTGTGAATAACCCATTTCTTTCTTTAAGGTGAAATCTTTTTACTTCTAACCTCAAAGGATGTCCTATTGTCAGTTGAAAACCTCTTGGCACAAAAAGCTCTCTAGACAAATCTTTATACTGACCCTGGATGTATTTATATAGGGTAATCATATCCCCTCTTAGACACCTTTTTTCCAGATTCCATTCCCCTTATTAGTTTTGTTGTCCTTGTCTGTACCTTTTCCAGCTCTAAAATGTCCTTTTTACGAAGTGGTGCTAAAAACTGTACTCCATGTTCCAAATGAGGGCGTACTAGGGCTTTGTACAGTGGCAGAATTATATCTGCCTCCCTTGCTTCGATACCCTTCTAAATACTTGCTAATATTTTATTTACCTTTGCGGATGCTGCTTGGCATTGAAAACTAAAAAAGTTACATAGGTGGTTGTCCACAAGCACTCCCAAATCCCTTTCAATATCTGATACCCTTAGATTTGATCTCAAATGTTATTTAATTGCCAATTTCTCTAATTTATGCAAATCCCTTTGCAGGGAAAGTACATCATTTTCTGACTTAATTACCTTGCACAACTTAGTGTCATCAGCAAAAATGGAGATAATACTTTCCAATCCTACTTCTAAGTTGTTAATACATATGTTAAAAAGGAGAGGACCTAATACTGAACACTGAGGAACCCCACTTACCACATTAGTCTAATCTTAATATGTTCCATTTACATCAACCCTTTGTTTTCTATCTTTTAGCAAGATCTCAATCCATGTGCATATATTTACTGCAATCCCTTTATCCCTTAGTTTGCACATTAGTCTTCCATGTGGCACTGCATCAAAATCCTTTGCAAAATCTAAAAAGACTACATCCACTGAGTTGCCTTGATCCAAGTTCCTACTAACCTCTTCATAGAAACTAATTCGATTTGTTTGACATGAGCAACCTCTCATCAATCCATGTTGGCTCCTACATATAATCATGTTTCAATAGGCATACTCTTGTATATTATCCCTTACTAACCCTTCTAAAAGTTTTCCCACTACAGAAGTGAGGCTTACATGTCTATAATTCCCTGGATTTGCTCTTGCTCCCTTCTTAAATATAAGTATCACATCTGCTTTTCTCCCGTCATCTGGTAGCGACCCAGTGTTGAGTGAATCTTGAAAAATTAGATATAATAGTTTGGCTATTCCATCCTCATCTCAATGGCAATCTACATGTTCAATGTGGATTGCTGTTGAGATGAGGTATTTCAGTCAATCCAAATAGTGTTCTGATTGATATCTTGTTCTTGTCTCTGTAGGTCTTAATAGCCCAATCTCAAGACCATGAAAGCATGTTCCTCACAGATTCTGCTCATCATTTTCTGGGGGGGGGGAGAGACAGTGGGAGAGAGAAAGTGGTGAGGGTAGAATAGAGATGGAGCAGAGACAGTTGATAAAGTGGGGGAGAGACAGGGGAGAGGGTGGGGGACAGACATGGGGTGGTAGAGAGGGGGAGACACAGGGGCGGGGGGAGACACAGTGGGTGAAACACAGGGGAGGGAGAGGGGGAGGGAGACGGGGGAAGAGACACAGGGGAGGGAAATGGGGGGGAAGAGAGACACAGAGGAGGGAGATGGGTGGGGGAGAGACACAGGGGATTGAGATGGGTGGGGAAGAGACATACATCAAATATTCTCCCATCAATTACTAGTAATAATAATAATAATAATAATAATAGCATCAGATATCATATGATAATATACTGTATATAATATATAATAATAAAGGGTTAATACACATGCAAATCCCAATTGGTGATACTGCAGAGTAGCAATATCCTCCTGAAGGCCTGATAAGAATATGGCAGGTGATAATGTCAATTGATTGGTAGCACAACACTTAATGGGATGTCACCAAATGATGATGGGTCTACATCTTGGCACATGGCCAACAGCAATGTTGTTGGGCTTTCCAAGATGGGCATAGCAGAGATTATACCTGATGGAGGTGAGTTGACTGTTGCCTCAGTTGCCTCTGCACAACCTACATGTATTTTTGCAGCCATTCCTGATGGGTTAGCCTAGTGTGTTGTATGTTCCCCTGTTCCCCTTCTGGATTGCTAACTGGTGGTGGTGAAGGGGCTTGTGTACCTCAATGAAGCTGTAAGCTATACCATGTAGGGCCACTGTAGGTGGGCAGGTCATAGCAGAGAGGTTAGACAAATCCCAGTCCACTGGAAAAGAAACTGGCAACCCACTCCAGTATTTTTTTCCATGGAAACCTTGTGGATATGCACAGACAGAGACAGAGAAAGTAAGTGTTAGGGTCACAGTCCATAGGGTCACAGAGAGTTGGACACAACTGAGGGACTGAACAACAAAACATAAATTGTTCCCCTGGTATTTGATATATGGGACGTGGTGGTGTAATTTGGCCACTATTTGTTTTCCCAATGTAGATGTGGTGAGTGAGATGTACTGTATATAGGATGACCTTTGTATTTTTAGAGTCAACATTAGAGCCTCTGTGAGTGAGGAAGGGTTAATATGGCAGCCATTTTCATGTATTTGTGTTGTAATTTAAACATGCAGTGTCTCTTACATTTTTTCAGCATCTTGCAGCATGACTTTTCCTATTGGCATATGCATGACCATTACAACAGATGAAAAAAAAATAATTGTTATTTGGGAATTGGTGTGCAATTAATTATAATGTCTTCCATTGCTTTACCCATATTTTAAAGTCCATTGGTAGGTTTTTATTGTGTTTTGCAGTGTTAAAAACGAGTCTGTAAACCCTTTGCAGGTCCTATTTGGAACCCGTAAGAGTTTGGCTGACATTTGCCGTTTGCGTGTTCCAGTAACTTAAAATAGCTCAATTGAATAGTGGCCATGGTTTTCAGAAGATTGGTTACATAAATAGAAATGTATGCTTTTTCTCTCTCTAAAAAAAATATAATCCTGAAATGCACTGTATCAAAGTAATTGCATCCTTAACAATTGCTCCATACTCCTGGTAGATGGGTTAAAGTTATCCACTGTGCAAATTGAAAAGAAGCTCAGTCACTAATCTTGCTTGTTTAATATTCTCTGTTTTACAAATTGATGTATTCTTTCTCAAATGTCTTGAATCAAGTAAAGCTTGAAATAGTGTAGCATCACATATTATAATTGTCAAACTGCGAGTCGTCGTCACGTTTTGCGAGCTCGCAAAGCTAGCAGTTCTGGCCGCAAATGCGGACCTTGCGAAACGAGGGCCGCATTTGTGGAGGCTCACACGTCAGCTGCAATGAGCCGAAATGCGGACCCTCGCAAAGCATTTGCGGAGGTGGACATACACTGCAATGAGCCTTTGGCTAATTGCAGGCCGCAAATCAAGCAAGTGTCTGTATTTGCGGAGGTGGAGGCTCTACGCTGCCTCACGTGCGGTAAAAAACAACCCAGAAAAGTGGAACTTTAAAAAAAGAGCCGCGGGACCTAGAAAAAATAAAATAAAAAAAAATACTTAGGAAAAAAAACAATAATGCAGAATGAGGAAATAGGGACTTGAAAATCGGCTAAGCAAGAAAAAAAATGGCGGCCGAAAAAATGAAAACGAGGCTACACGACCCCGAAGCGCAGAAACCACCTACAAGGACGTACGACTTTTACAAACAAAAATTATGACCTGCGGAAATTAGACAAAAATATGAGGTTGCAAAAATACAAAGTTAACGGCCGAACCGCGCACATCCACAGACAAGAAAAGCACAACAACAAAAAAATACCACATCAAACAAACATGACACATAGCACTGGGTATACAATGTATAAAATGTAAACGAGGATAAAGGACACAGAGTTGCAAAAATAACCGCCAGGCACGTACGCGTTAGCCAGGAACGTAGCAGATACAAAATATACCATTACAACAGACGGAAAATGCTCGCAAGCCAAGTAACTCATAGTAACTCATAGTAAAAAGACGCCATTTTACAACACTAACTTACAACTCATAACAATTAGGATTCTAAAATGCTGCTTTATCCGCCTAAAAACACGGTTTACACTGCACACTTGCCACATTGCTGACACTTTCTCCTCAGATGATCAATAATTCAACTGTACATTTTCACATTAAGGAAAATTCAAATAGATTGTTAGCTATTCAGGATATTGATTGCTGCATAGTAAATATAAATAGGTAAAGTATATTAATTTATTAATTCATATTACTTTATTAATTCACTGTACTCACATTTTTGGGGCATTTTACACTGTACTTATATATCTGTCTTCGCGTGAGCGCCAAAGATAATCGTTGCAAGGCAATTCAAATACACGAGGGGATATTCTCACAATGTGCACCGAAGGCGCTCATTGCAAGCCACGCGATGAGCCCCAAAGGCGCTCAGCGCGGGGCTCATAATGAGCACCAAAGGTCCACAGAGGAGCAAAATCCTTACATTGTGTGGCAAACTGCATTGCCATGGCTTAAAATGTTATTGCCCCGTCATTTTTGACGGGCAAGTCGTTAGTGTTATATATTTAGCAAACAACCTACTCAGCATTTTTGACTGAATATCAGGTTTTGTTTTTGATCACTATAATAGTTGTTGGTTTTACGAATGTTGGTGACGTGTGCACTTGCATCCCTCGCAAAGCGAGGTGAGCGTTTGAGGCCCGCGACTGCAAGGCCTGTGGGACTTAGGCTGCAATGAGCCCTGAAGGTGCTCATTGCACGGCAGGGCTTGCATTGAGCGCCGCAGGCGCTCATCGCGAGGCCCGCAGGACTTTACTGCAATGAGGTCTGAAAGTACTCATTGCAGGACTCCCGATCAGCGCCGAAGATGCAACTGCGGGTCTCGCAAAACGATGTACGTAGTTGAGTGGCTGAGCAAAATTACAATTTTAACGGCCGATCCACCAAACTGACAAGACCACCAAAACTCAAATATGCCTGAAATTAACTTACACACTCACACACAGCAGAGGGGGAGAGACAGGAAGCCTGTGAGTGAGGTTGCAAGATAATTTGAGGCATATTTGGCGTTTTTTTACAAGCAAAAATCTCATACGCGAGAGAAAAAATGGCAGCCGAAAAACATAAACAGATGAAAACGAGGCCGAAGGCAGTAAAAAAGAGCCCAAACCCAGTAACACTTAATGGCAAGCCAGTAAGACTTAATCCAAGATAGTAACATTTAACCCAAGGCAGTAACACTTAACCTAAGGCAGTAACACTTACACCAAGGCACTAACACTAACACTTAAATCAAGGCACTAATACTTAACCCAAGGCAGTAACACTCATCCCAAACTACACAGGGGGGAGTGGCTTGCAATGAGCACCAAAGGTGCTCAAGCGTGAGGCCTGTAAAGAACACATGGGGAGAGGCTTTCAATGAGGACAGAAGGAGCTCATTGCGAGCCACGAGATGAGCACTGAAGGTGAACAGCGCAGGGCTCGCGATGATTGCCGAAGGTGCTCAAGCGCAAGGCCTATAAAGTACACAGGGGGAGAGGCTCACAATGAGCGCCAAAGGAGCACATTGCGAGCCATGCAATGAGCGCTGAAGGTTTTCAGTGCAAGGCTCGCAATGAGCGCCAAAGGTGCACCATGGGGTTATAGCCTCGCATTGTGTGGCAAACAGCTTTGCAATGTTTACAATTTTACTCCCGTTATTTTTCACAGGCAATTTCCTAGTATATCATAATGTTTTACAATTTCTAACATATATCCTTAACATTTACTGATTCTTGTACATGTTTTTCTGGTAATTAAGACCTTGTTATGCAAAACTGTTAACAATAATTATATTAAAGTATGTAAATAGAATTCAATATGGGATTCTGAAGAAATATTAGGTGTATGGTGTTGATATCAACATTTATAAATATATTGTTATCCTGGAGGAGGGCAATAAAAGTCTATAAAAACAGTACATTATATCCAATGTCACTATTAATTTTAACATGTGGGTCAAGCATAGGGGTGCATTAAATTTTGATAAAGATCTAGTATGAATTTTGGAGGATGACCTAGAAACTAGAATCCCAAGGCTCAACTTAGATATTTAGAAATGATTACATGTTCACTGCCATGTTTCTGATTTTAACTAGCCTGGTCAGTTTTAGAGAATGCAAATATATATTTACTATATAATTCTAGTCCTTTTTTCTTTTTACTTGTAGATACGGACACCTGCTACAAATGTCCAGAAGACCAATGGTCCAATGCAAACAGAGACAATTGCATTTTTAAAGTCATAACTTATCTATCATATAAAGAGTCACTGGGCATATCTTTGGCACTGATATCAATTCTGCTTTTCTTTCTTACTTCTTTAATAACAATTACTTTCTTTAAATACAAAGACACACCAATTGTGAAAGCCAATAACCGAAACCTCAGTTACATACTCCTCTTCTCCCTCAAGATGTGCTTTCTCTGCAGCTTGTTATTCATTGGTCATCCACTCCAAATGACTTGTATTTTTAGACAAGCAGTGTTTGGATTCACCTTCTCCATCTCTATCTCTGCTGTTCTTACTAAGACATTGACTGTAGTCATTGCCTTCAATACAACAAAGCCAGGAAGCAAGTTACAGAATTGGATGGGACCCAGATTTTCAAACTCCTTAGTACTCTTCTGTTCTATGGTTCAAGTCCTAATATGTGCTGTGTGGTTGGGAACATATCCACCATTTCCATATTACAATATGAAAGATGAAGTTGGAAAAATAATAGCCGAATGCAATGAAGGATCACTGTTTGGATTTTACTCTGTCTTAGGATACATGGGTTTTTTAGCAGTTGCTAGTTTTATCATAGCCTTCTTAGCTAGGAAACTGCCAAGTGTATTTAATGAAACAAAGTTTATAACCTTTGGTATGTTGGTGTTCTGCAGTGTTTGGATCTCCTTCATTCCAGCCTATCTGAGCACAAAAGGAAAGTACGCTATTGCAGTGGAAATATTTGCTATCTTGGCTTCAAGTGCTGCACTATTGATCTGTATTTTTATACCCAAGTGCTACATTATACTTATAAACCCTGAGTTGAATATTAAAGGTTTAATAACAAAGAAATAAAATAAAAAATAAAGTAAGGCTTAAGTTTGTTTGGTCAAATAATTGGGGGGGGGGGGTGCCTTTTATGTCTATTTAAATCCTATAAAAATATATAAAATATCAGTAAAGCATATAGAATTATTCCGAGTATATATTCATTTCCAGCCAGAAGACAAGTTTTTCTCTTTCTTTCCTGCTGATAAGGATTCTGGTAATGGCATGCAAACAAAGCTGAAAATGTACCACTTTTACCTGTAGTTCACTTTTGGGTGTATGTGCGCTGTATCACCTAATGTTAACTCAATACCAATAAATATATCTATGGAGTCCTCATGGACCCCCATGGCATCAAACATTAAGCCCTGTACCATGGAGGTCCCCAACAGACCCCTGGGACACTTAAAATCCCCCCATACAACAGCAGTCCTTAAAGGACCCCTGTGGTACCTAGCATTACCCCCATATCATTAACTATAACTATGGGGTCCTCATGGACCACATGGCATTGAACATTAACCCCCATGGAAACTAACATCCACGCCTATACCATGGGGGACCTCAATTGACTCCCATGTTATAATTAACTATAACTATAGGGGTCCTTATGAACACCCATGGCATCTATTATTAAGTCTTCTGCCATGGGGGTCCTCAACACTTTTCCTACCACAACAGTGTTCTATATTGGTTCCCCATGTGGGACCAGAAGGACCCATAGGCCCTAGCAATAGAAACAACAAAAAACTTAAAAAATAAATAAAAAATCAATAGATCTTTAAGGGGGCAAAACACACATTACCCATCCTTGGATATCCACCATATCAACCACCAAAAGTGTCCCCAAAAACGTACTGACAGACCTATCTAGTCCTAAACACTAATACAGGTGGTTTATGACATCTCTGCCTATGACCCCTTATCCCCTATGAGCCTGTGTTCCCGGCATTCCACCTTCCTGCCTGCTATGAGCCTGGGGATCTCCTTGGAATTCACATTTTTTCAAGCTAGACCCTATGAGCCTTGAGATCCCCATCGTATAACCAAGGGGGTCTTTATAATATGAACATGTTACCATAAGGGACTCCTTGATAAACCTCAATGGACTCCCATGTTATAATTAACAATAACTACTGGGGTTATCATGGTTCCCCATGACAAATGACATTAACCCCTGTGCCATGGGGGTCCTGAATGGACTCCCATGGCATGTAATGTTAACCCCTTTATCCTCAACTATGATTCCTTAATGGACCACCATGGTATAATTAACTATAAATATGGAGCTCCTCATGGACCAGCATGGCATCAAACATTAAACTCTATTCCCTGCGGGTTCTCATGGACCCTCGTGGCACTTAACATTAATTTCTTATACCCTGGGGTCCACAACGGACTCTCATGTTATAATTAATTATAACTACAGGAGTCCTCATAGTTTCCCATGGCATTTAACATTATCCCCTGTGCCATGGAGATCTATAGACCTCTATATTGTGTGCTCAGATATACATTTCCTGTTAACTTCAATGAAATTATTTTTTTATAAATATTTTTACATGTAAAAATATATTTTTGCAATGTTTTGAATATGAGTTTTTAAATACATAATAGAAATGTTTATGTTCCATGTAGTTCTGTTCTGAATCAAATTCACTATGTAAACTTCCATTAATAATGTAATATTATTATCGTTTATTTGTAACGCACCAACATATTCTGTAGCGCTATACATAAGTTAAGTTACAGGAAATATTAAAATATGTGATTTTTTATCAAGATTGCAGACATTTGGACCTTGGGGACTTCTTTAAATTAAATGTGTGTCATAAAACCTTTCCCAATTTGGCATTCACGAGGCCCCAATAACAGAACTACTTTGGCACTCAAACCAATGACCTCTCTATTCCATAGCCAACCATATGTATATAACTCTACATTTACATTCACACCTCAAAATAGTATCTCAAGAGATTAACACATGCTCAAATTACTGATCCATTGAATAAACAACTGTATGCATCACTAACTTAGAAATTCATCCACTAGCCATCATAAAAAGTGTTTGGTTGAAAAGATCACCTTTTGAAGATATTTACCATAGACATGTGCTACCTTAACTGTAGATGGATAAAGCAAGAAGGGACTTTATGTTTGCCAACTATTTAATGGTATAACTAGGCCGATATGGTTTGATTGCTTTTGGGATGACACTAAAGTCACTCTTGTAGTATTTGACAACGACAATGTTTAAAAGTAGAGTGATGATGATTACATAGTATAATAGATAGATGTAGCAGGGTTATCATATATTTACAAACTGTAAACGGAATACACAAATATTCAGCCAAACCAAAATGATAATGAATTCCCTCACTATATAGAGCCCATGATCCTTTGTTTGGGACTATACTCATATTTAAAGTCCCAAGCCTACACAGATATAATGCATTTCATCTAATGATAGCCTGTTTGTTGCTTCTAATATATCTTAATAAACCAAACTAAGGGCCCTATTAAATTCCAGCCTCGTAAATAAGAGGCTTCTACTTAAGCCCTACGTACTGCAAAGTTTCTCTAACTTACAATGCTATTAAATTAGCCCTGCTGCGAGCAACGTGTGAGCTACGCAGCAGGGCCGTACGTATCTACACTGCGTAAATGTACATGAGGAGTGACAGCCTGCGAGATGATATCGCAGGCTCCCACTCCTCATCAAGTGCTGCGGGGGTCCTAAAAGGGACCTCCGCGGCAGTCCCCCACATAAGCATTGCCGTGGGGGGTACTCCAAACCCCCCCCAGGCACCTAAAATGAACCCCCCCTCAATGCGGGGGTCCCTGTCGGGACCCCCGAAGTGTCCTCACATGAACACCTTGCTGCAGGGGTCCATAGGAACCCCCGCAGCCCCCACACATTAACCCCTTGCAGCGGGGGTCCCCGATCGGCACTGATCAGGCCCCCGCTGCATTTAAAACTTTTAAATTCCCCGCCGCGGCTCCTTAAAGGGGCCGCGGCACACTATTAGCCAATCCCGGCCGCGGCACTTAAAATTAACCCCCCTCTATGCTGGGGGTCCCCATCGGGACCCCCGAAGTGTCCCCACATAAACCCATTGCAGGGGGGGTCCCCGATCTGCATAGATCAGGCCCCCCGCTGCATTTAAAACTTTTAAATTCCCCGCCGCGGCTCCTTAAAGGGACCGCGGCACACTATTAGCCAATCCCGGCCGCGGCACTTAAAATTAACCCCCCTCTATGCTGGGGGTCCCCATCGGGACCCCCGAAGTGTCCCCATATAAACCCCCTGCAGCGGGGGGCCCCGATCGGCACCGATCGTGACCCTGCTGCAATTCAATTTTAAATTTCCCGCCTTGCGGGTCCTCAAAGGACCGTAAAGGTCCTGAAAGGACTCGCACTAAAAATAATAACCCCAGGCAACTATAATTACCCCATTAACTCATGATGGTCAATCCAGACCACCATAAGGCCTAAATTAACCCATTAACTCATGGTGGTCAATCCAGACCACCATAAGACCTAAATTAACCCATTAACTCATGATGGTCAATCCAGACCACCATAAGGCCTAAATTAACCCATTAACTCATGGTGGTCAATCCAGACCACCATAAGACCTAAATTAACCCATTAACTCATGATGGTCAATCCAGACCACCATAAGACCTAAATTAACCCATTAACTCATGATGGTCAATCCAGACCACCATAAGACCTAAATTAACCCATTAACTCATGATGGTCAATACAGACCAGCATAAGGCCTAAATTAACCCATTAACTCATGATGGTCAATACAGACCAGCATAAGGCTCTATTTAACCCCATCAGTCCCATAAGGGTATATTATTACCATTATGGGCCTGTTACAACCCAACATTAACCACATAAGTGCCATGATGGTCCTCAAGGACCATCATGACACTAACTACAAACACTACACTATAACCCCCAATAAACCATTTAATCTAAACTAACCCCCCTCTACACTAATCTATTAACACTTACACTACCTACCTACACTACCTACCCCCTAATAAACCTCCCCAACACTCTAATTACAAAAAACAAAAAACCTACAGTACAAAAAACAAAAAAACCTACAGTACAGAAAACAAAAAAAAATTACACACCTGAAAAGGAAAGACAGATAAACACAATACAATAATACATATAATACATTACATACATTACATACAATACATGACATTACATATAATATATTAAATATAATATATTAAATATAATATATTACATATAATACATTACATACATTACATACAATACATGACATTACATATAATATATTAAATATAATATATTAAATATAATATATTACATATAATACATTACATACATTACATACAATACATGACATTACATATAATATATTAAATATAATATATTAAATATAATATATTACATATAATACATTACATACATTACATACAATACATGACATTACATATAATATATTAAATATAATATATTAAATATAATATATTACATATAATACATTACATATAATACATTACATATAGTCCTAATCAAATACCCCCTATCTATCTAACATACAATCTATTTAATTTAAAATAAATCCTAACTATATCAAATACATCCCCCTATCTATCTAATATACAAAAAATCCTAACTACATACACAGACCCTTATTCTAAAATAAAATAAAATAATTACAGTCCTAACTACATACACAGACCCTAATTCTAAGCTAAAATCAATAAATTAAGACCACTTACCTTTAAGATGTTGCTTCAGATCACTAACCTATGGGTCAAACAAAAAAAAAAATTAGTACAAAACATTAACATCAAATAAATAAACATTATATACATTCTACATATTCAACTCACCTTTACAGCATGTCCAGTCACTGTTAAGCTCTTCCGGCGCGGCCCTGTTAAAAAAAAAAAACACAATACATGAATACATGAATACAATATATAAACAATAAATAAAATACACAAATAAACATCTAAATATACATTTAACTTACCTCCCCGCGATGTCCCCGGCCTTCTCTCCTTCAGCCCCGGCTGGGCCGCGGAACCATCCGCGCTCTAAAAAAAAAAAAGAAAAAAAACTAACGGAGGTCTGCACTGGCAGACCTCCCCGACGCTACTGAACCTCCCGGAGTCGTTTCCGGGAGGAAATTGGCATTGGCGGCTTGTGATTGGCTGAAAAAGCTGTCAGCCAATCAAAAGTCGTCAATGTAGGAGCCAATCAGGATGCGCAGATGTCTTCTACCAATCACTCCGTGGGGGTGTATCCCATAGTGATTGGCTGAAGGCATCTGAGCGTTGTGATTGGTTCCCATAAAGATAGACAAGTGTTTTAGCCAATCAGGGTGGGATATTGGGGTGTATCCCATCCTGATTGGCTCACACATTGACGACTTTTGATTGGCTGAAATTGATAGACAGCTTTTTCAGCCAATCACAAGCCGCCAATGCCAATTTCCTCCCGGAAACGACTCCGGGAGGTTCAGTAGCGTCGGGGAGGTCTGCCAGTGCAGACCTCCGTTAGTTTTTTTTCTTTTTTTTTTTTAGAGCGCGAATGGTTCCGCGGCCCAGCCGGGGCTGAAGGAGAGAAGGCCGGGGACATCGCGGGGAGGTAAGTGAAATGTATATTTAGATGTTTATTTGTGTATTTTATTTATTGTTTATATATTGTATTCATGTATTCATGTATTGTGTTTTTTTTTTAACAGGGCCGCGCCGGAAGAGCTTAACAGTGACTGGACATGCTGTAAAGGTGAGTTGAATATGTAGAATGTATATAATGTTTATTTATTTGATGTTAATGTTTTGTACTAATTTTTTTTTTTGTTTGACCCATAGGTTAGTGATCTGAAGCAACATCTTAAAGGTAAGTGGTCTTAATTTATTGATTTTAGCTTAGAATTAGGGTCTGTGTATGTAGTTAGGACTGTAATTATTTTATTTTATTTTAGAATAAGGGTCTGTGTATGTAGTTAGGATTTTTTGTATATTAGATAGATAGGGGGATGTATTTGATATAGTTAGGATTTATTTTAAATTAAATAGATTGTATGTTAGATAGATAGGGGGTATTTGATTAGGACTATATGTAATGTATTATATGTAATATATTATATTTAATATATTATATTTAATATATTATATGTAATGTCATGTATTGTATGTAATGTATGTAATGTATTATATGTAATATATTATATTTAATATATTATATTTAATATATTATATGTAATGTCATGTATTGTATGTAATGTATGTAATGTATTATATGTAATATATTATATTTAATATATTATATTTAATATATTATATGTAATGTCATGTATTGTATGTAATGTATGTAATGTATTATATGTAATATATTATATTTAATATATTATATTTAATATATTATATGTAATGTCATGTATTGTATGTAATGTATGTAATGTATTATATGTAATATATTATATTTAATATATTATATTTAATATATTATATGTAATGTCATGTATTGTATGTAATGTATGTAATGTATTATATGTAATATATTATATTTAATATATTATATTTAATATATTATATGTAATGTCATGTATTGTATGTAATGTATGTAATGTATTATATGTAATATATTATATTTAATATATTATATTTAATATATTATATGTAATGTCATGTATTGTATGTAATGTATGTAATGTATTATATGTATTATTGTATTGTGTTTATCTGTCTTTCCTTTTCAGGTGTGTAATTTTTTTTTGTTTTCTGTACTGTAGGTTTTTTTGTTTTTTGTACTGTAGGTTTTTTGTTTTTTGTAATTAGAGTGTTGGGGAGGTTTATTAGGGGGTAGGTAGTGTAGGTAGGTAGTGTAAGTGTTAATAGATTAGTGTAGAGGGGGGTTAGTTTAGATTAAATGGTTTATTGGGGGTTATAGTGTAGTGTTTGTAGTTAGTGTCATGATGGTCCTTGAGGACCATCATGGCACTTATGTGGTTAATGTTGGGTTGTAACAGGCCCATAATGGTAATAATATACCCTTATGGGACTGATGGGGTTAAATAGAGCCTTATGGTGGTCTGGATTGACCATCATGAGTTAATGGGTTAATTTAGGTCTTATGGTGGTCTGGATTGACCACCATGAGTTAATGGGTTAATTTAGGCCTTATGGTGGTCTGGATTGACCATCATGAGTTAATGGGGTAATTATAGTTGCCTGGGGTTATTATTTTTAGTGCGAGTCCTTTCAGGACCTTTACGGTCCTTTGAGGACCCGCGAGGCGGGAAATTTAAAATTGAATTGCAGCAGGGTCACGATCGGTGCCGATCGGGGCCCCCCGCTGCAGGGGGTTTATGTGGGGACACTTCGGGGGTCCCGATGGGGACCCCCAGCATAGAGGGGGGTTAATTTTAAGTGCCGCGGCCGGGATTGGCTAATAGTGTGCCGCGGTCCCTTTAAGGAGCCGCGGCGGGGAATTTAAAAGTTTTAAATGCAGCGGGGGGCCTGATCTATGCAGATCGGGGACCCCCCCTGCAATGGGTTTATGTGGGGACACTTCGGGGGTCCCGATGGGGACCCCCAGCATAGAGGGGGGTTAATTTTAAGTGCCGCGGCCGGGATTGGCTAATAGTGTGCCGCGGTCCCTTTAAGGAGCCGCGGCGGGGAATTTAAAAGTTTTAAATGCAGCGGGGGGCCTGATCTATGCAGATCGGGGACCCCCCCTGCAATGGGTTTATGTGGGGACACTTCGGGGGTCCCGATGGGGACCCCCAGCATAGAGGGGGGTTAATTTTAAGTGCCGCGGCCGGGATTGGCTAATAGTGTGCCGCGGTCCCTTTAAGGAGCCGCGGCGGGGAATTTAAAAGTTTTAAATGCAGCGGGGGGCCTGATCTATGCAGATCGGGGACCCCCGCTGCAAGGGGTTAATGTGGGGGTGCTGCAGGGGTCCTGATAGAGACCCCTGCAGCATGGGGATGTGTATAGGGTGCAGGGGGGAGCCTCACGCTGCTGTCTCGGGCTGTTCCGAGGCAGCACGTAGAGGCTTTCGGATCCCTTGCGTGGACTTTTTGTCCACGTAGGGATTCTTACGATATGCGAGACTCGTGCATAGATTTAAGGCTACGTAGCTCTCTCGGAGCCTATTCTCGGCCATTTTCTCGCAGTCATATCGTAAAGCAGGCTGCGAGAGATTCGGTTCTCGCAAACAGCAGGAAAACTGCCTTTTGCGAGCACCGAGAGAACTACGAGGGAGAATTTAATAGGGCCCTAAATATGTCTAATTTTTATACTGTGCAAAGACACCATACATTCTGCAGCATTCTATTTAAAGGACCACTAAATTATTAGATGTATACTATTCTCAATCAAATATCTTCACTTGATAATTTTGTTTCAAGATTTCAAAACTAAGAGCCTCATTCATTTGTGCGGATTTGAGATCCGATGGCCCACAAGTGAGGTCGCAGGCAAATTTGCTATTTAATTGGCGTTTATTTGCAGAATTGGATTGGGTTACGAGTTACAGCCTTGTGAGAGTGTTGGCAGTCAAACTCGTAGCCTACACCAAACAGAAGACTTTGATCTGTCACATTCGCAGGGCTAAAATCGCAAATCACTATTCAATTGTCAGATTCCCTCCAGCTTAAAAACGTATCCACACTTGTAAAATGCAAATGAAGGACGAAGTCCTACATGTGCTAGAGAGGACGGGCAAGTGCTTTAAAAGCCCTTACGTATGCTCCCTGAAATGTCCCCACTGATCCTAACACTCCCCACAATCCTAAATAAAACCTGCAGGATGCAGGGGTCCCGATCGGGATCCCCGCAGGGTCTCCAACACTAACCCCATGATGCAGGAGTCAAGATCGGGACCCCTGTAGGGTCCCCAGATTAACACCTTGCTGCAGGGGACCCGATCGGGACACCCGTAGCATTTACATTCTTAAAATTCACACTGTTGGTCCTTAAAGGGCCTGCTGCACACAAATTGCAAACCCCATGCCACAGGGGTACTGTAAGTACCCCCGCGACACCTAACATTACCCACCATGGAGGGTTCTCACATTAACCCTTGCTGCGGGGGTCCCGATCCTCGCAGCATACCAAAATTTAAAATTTCCGCTGCTGGTCCTGAAAGGATCTTAAAGGTCTTTAAATGACCCACCCTACAATTAAAATGAACCCTATCCCTCATGGGGGTCTATATAGATCCCCATGAGCCCCTAATTAACCCCATGGGGGTCTATATAGACCCTTATGGGACCATAATTAACCTTCACAATAACACTATAAGTGCCATGAGGATCCTACAGTCTAAGCACTTCCCTACATTACACTATTAGCCACCCAATAAACTAATAATTCTAAATGAATCCCATTTAAGTAATTAACCCCCATTAAGTAATAACTCCCTCTAACTAATAAACCCCCCTTTAACTATTTAACTCCCCTCTAACTAATAAACACCTCTCTAACTAACTAACCCATTCTAACTAATAACCTCCCTCTAATTATTTAACCCCCTTCTAACTAATAAACCCCCTGTAACTAATTAACCCCCTCTAAATAATAAACCCCCTCTAACTAATTAATTACATGCCCCTCTTACTAATTAACCCATCTAAGTGTTTTAGCCCCTCTAATTAACCCCAATGTCAGTAATTACCCCCTCTAAGTAATAACCACCATTAACTAATTAACGCCTCTAACTAATTAACTCCACATAAGTAATCAAACCTATTTAACCCTCGCCATACCTAATTATCCCTATCACTAACCACCTAACCCTATCTAGTCCTATTTAACCCTAACTGGATCCAATAACCATATCTAGTCATATTTAGCCCTATCTGGTCGTAGTTAACCCTAACTGGACTTACTTAACCCTAACTGGACCTAGTTAACCCTAACAGAAACTAGTTAAGCCTAACTGGACCTATTTAATCCTAACTAGACCAAGTTATCCCTAACTGGACCTATTTAACCCTAACTGGACCTAGTTAACCCTAACTTGACCTCTGTAACCCTAACTGGACCTAGTTAACCCTATCTGGACCCAGTAAACCCCTATCCTATTAACCCCCTCTACCCTATCCCATTAACCCCACCTCTAACTTAACCCCACTCTACCCTATCCTATTAACCCCTACACTACCTACCTAACCCCATAATTAAATACCTAGTAACCCACTAGTTACAAAAATAAAAAAACACTAAACATAAACAGTAAAAAAAACTACATTACATAAAATAAAAAAAACTACATTACATAAAATAAAAAAGACCTAGATTACTGAAATTAAAAAACACTTATATTACCTAAAATAAAAAAAAACACATTACAGTAAATAAAAAACCTAGATTACATAAAATAAAAAAATCTAGATTATTAAAAATAAAAAACCTAGATTACATAAAAAAAACATCCTTACTAAAAATAGAAAAGGGTAAATCAGACTACTTACCTTGCCAAAATGCCCCTCCACCGACTATGGTCTTCTGTTCTTCGTGCCAGACAGGGCCCTCCATAAATGTCCACAGGTCTGGCACACCTAAAAAAAAAAGATTAAGATATCCCTATATCCCATTCTGATTAGCTCCAATCATCTGCGCCGTCTGATTGACTGATGTAACTTTCAATCAGATTGCAGCCAATCAGAAGGCGCAGATGCTTGGAGCCAATCAGAACTGGATATAGAGGTGTATCCCATTTTGACTGTCTCACACATTTGTGCCATCTGATTGGCTGAAATATGATTGACGGTTGTATCAGCCAATCAGAAGGCGCATATGCATTTTGGAAGGTAAGTGGTCTAATTTACCATTTTCTATTTTTAGTAAGGATGTTTTTTTTGTTTGTTGTAATCTAGGTTTGTTATTTTCAGTAGTTTAGGTTTTTTATTTTATGCAATCTAGGTTTTTTTATTTTCAGTAATATGTTTTTTATTTTATGTAATGTAGGTTTTTTTATTTCAGTAATCTAGGTTTTTGGTATTTTGTGTAATGTCATTTTCTATTTTGTGTAATTAGTGTTTTTTTATGTGGGTGCTAGGGATTTTGTTAGGGGGTTAGGCAGGTAGTGTAGGGGTTAAAAGTATAGGGTAGACAGGGTTAATAGTATAGGTGTTGAGGGGTTGATATAGTAGGGTAGAGGGGGGTTAATAGGATAGGGTAGAGGGGGTTGATAGGATAAGGTAGAGTGGGGGTTAATAGGATAGGGGTTTATTGGGTACAGTTAGGGTTAACTCGGTCCAGTTAGGGTTAAATAGGTTCAGTTAGGGTTAACTTGGTCCAGTTAGGGTTAAATAGGACTAGTAAGGGTTAGGTGGTTAGTCATAGTGATAATTAGGTATGGTTAAAGAGGGTTAATCACTTATATTGAGTTAATTAGTTAGGGTGGGTTAATTAGATAGAGAATGGTTAATTACTTAGAGGGGGTTAATTACTTACATGGGGTTAATTAGTTAGAGGGGGTTTGATAATTAGTGAGGGGTTTATTAGTTAGAGGGGCTAATTAGTTAGAGGGAGGTTAATAAGTTAAAGAGGGTTTATTAGTTAGATGGGGTTAATTAGATAGAGGAGATTTATTAGTTAGAGGGGGTTAATTCGTTAGAGCGGGGCTTAATAGTTAGAGGGGGGGTCAATTAGTTAGAGAAGGTTTATTAGAGTGGGGTTAATTAGTTAGACGGGTAATGAGATAGAGGGGGTTTATTAGAGAGGGGGATTAATTAGTTAAAGGGTGTTAATTATTTAGAGGGGTTTCATTACTTAGAGGGGGTTAATTAGTTAAAGAGGGGTTTATTAGTTAAAGGGGGATTTATCAGTTAGAGGCGGGTTAATTACGTAGAGGGGGTTTATTAATTACAGGGGTTTATTAGTTAGAGGGGGTTAATTGGTTATAGGGCGTTAATTAGTTAGAGGGGGGTTTATTATTTAGATGGGGTTAATTTAGATTTATTAGTTTTTGGGGAGTTTTATAGTGTAGTGTACGGTAATTCTTACACTTAGTGTCATGTGGGTCCTGGAGGACCCTCATGGCACTTATAGTGTTGTTGTGAGGGTTAATTATTGTATATAGACCCTTATGGGACTGATGGGGATTATTATTAACCCTATCACTCATGGGAGTCCATGCAGACACCCATGAGTGATAGGATTATTTTTAATTGTAGAGCAGGTCCTTTAAGGAGGTTCTTTCAGGATCCGCGGTGGGAAATATGATATTTTGAAATGCTGCGGGGGTCCCAATTAGGACCCTGCAGCAAGGTTTAATGAAGGGACCATATGGGGGGCTTGATGGGGACTCTGCAGCATAGTGGAGGTTAATGTTAGGTGCTGCGGGGTACCTACAGTACCCCCGCATCATGGGGTTAAAAATTTGTGTGCCGCGGGCCCTTTAAGAACCCGCAGCAGGGAATTTAACATTTTTAAATGCACTGGGGAATCCAACCAGTACCTATTGAACCCTAACTGGGCCTATGTAACCTTAATTGGTCCTAATAAACCCTAACAGTACCTATTGAACCCTAACAGTACATATTTAACACTAACTGGGCCTATCTAAACCTAACTGGGCCTATCTAACCCTAACTGGGCCTATTTAACCCTAACAGTACCTATTTAACCCTAACTGGGCCTATCTAACCATAACTGGGCCTATTTAACTATAACTGGGCCTATCTAACCCTAACTGGGCCTATCTAACCCTAGCTGGGCCTAATTGACCCCAATGTACCCAGTAAACCACTTTCCTACATACAATCATCCCTATCTAAATACATTAAACCCTACCAAACAGCCCTATTAAAATCCAGCCTCCTAAATAAAAAGGCTTCTACTTAAACCCTACGTACTGCAAAATTGATCAAAGTTACGACGCTATTACAATCGCCCTTCTGCGAGCAACGTGTGAGCTACGCAGCAGGCCATCTGTATCAACACTGTGATAATGTACATGAGGAGTGACAGCCTGCAATTAGTGCAGGGGTCCTAAACGGAACCTCCCCGGCAGTCCCCACATAAGCCCTGCCATGGGGGGTACTCCAACTACTCTCCCGGCACCTAAAATTAACCCCATCTATGAGGGGGTCCCCATCGGGACCCCCGAAGTGTCCCCACATAAACACCTTGCTGCGGGGGTCCCCGATGGACACCGATCAGGCCCCCGCTGCATTTAAAACTTTTAAATTCCCCGCAGCAGCTCCTTAAAGAGCCTGCGGCACACTATTAACAATCCCGGCCGCTGCAAAAAAAATTACCCCCCCTTCATGCTGGGGGTCCCCATAGTGTCCCCACATAAAAACCTTGTAGCGGGTGTCCCCGATCTGCATAGATCATGCCCCGCTGCATTTAAACATTTTAAATTCCCCGCTGCGGCTCCTTAAATGGCACGCGGCACACTATTACTAATCCCGGCCGCGGTACCTAAAATTAACCCCCCTCTATGCTGGGGGTCCCACAATAACCCCTTGCTGCAGGGGTCCATAGGGACCCGTGCAGCCCCCCGCATTAACCCCTTGCAGCGGAGGGTCCCTGATCGGAAACAATCGTGAACCCGCTGCATTTCAATTTTTTTATTTCCCGCCTTGCGGGTCCTTAAAGGACCGTAAAGGTCTTGAAAGGACTCGCACTAAAAAATATTAACCCCAGGCAATTAAAATTAACCCCATAACTCATGGGGGTCAATACAGAACCCCATAAGAACTTAATTAACCCTATAACTCATGGGGGCCAATACAGATACCCATAAGCCAATAATTAACCCTATAATTCATGGGGGTCAATACAGACCCCCATAAGCACCTAATTAACCATATAACTCATGGGGGCCAATACAGATACCAATAAGCCAAAAATGAACCCTATAATTCATGGGGGTCAATACAGACCCTCATAAGCACTTAATTAAAGTCATAACTCATGGGGGTCAATACAAGCCCCCATAAGCCAATAATTAACCCTATAACTCATGTGGGTCAATACAGACCCCCATAAGCCAATAATTATCACTATAATTCATGGGGGTCAATACAGAAACCCATAATCCAATAATTAACCCTATAATTCACGGGCGTCAATACAGACCCCCACAATCACATAATTAACCCTATAACTCATGGGGGTCAATATAGACCCCCATAAGCTTTTAATTAACCCTATAACTTATGATGGTCAATACAGACCCCCCTAAAGCAATAATTAACCCTATAATTCATGGGGTTCAATACAGTCCCCCATAAACACTTAATTAACCCCATAACTCATGGGGGTCAATACAGACCCCCATAATCCAATAATTAACCCTACAATTCACAGAGGTAAATACAGACCCCCATAAGCACTTAATTAACACAATAACTCATGGGGGTCAATTCAGACCCACATAAGCCAATAATTATCACTATGATTCATGGGGGTCAATACAGACCGCCATAAGCACTTAATTAACCCCATAACTCATGGGGGTCAATACAGACACCCATAATCCAATAATTAACCCTATAATTCACAGTGGTCAATACAGACCCCCATAAGGCCTTAATTTACCCTATACCTCACGTGGGTCAACACAGACCCCCATAAGCTTTTAATTAACCCCATAACTCATAGGGGTCAATACAGACACCCATAAGCCTATAATTAACACTATAATTCATGGGGGTCAATACAGACCCCCATAAGCACTTAATTAACCCCATAACTCATGGGGTCAATACAGACCCCCATAATCCAATAATTTACCCTATAATTCACAGAGGCCAATACAGACCCCCATAAGCACTTAATTAACCCTATAACTCATGGGGGTCAATACAGAGCCCCATAAGGCCTTAATTAACCCTATAACTCACGTGGGTCAATACAGACCCCAATAAGCTTTTAATTAACCCCATAACTCATGGGGGTCAATACAGACCCCCATAAGCCAATAATTAACCCTATAATTCATGGGGGTCAATACAGACCCCCATAAGCACTTAATTAAAGCCATGTCTAATGGGGGTCAATATAGACTCCCATAAGCCAATAATTAACCCTATAATTCATGGGGGTCAATACAGACCCCCATAAGCACTTAATTAACCCCATAACTCATGGGGGTCAATACAGACCCCCATAAGCCTATAATTAACCTTATAATTCATGGGGGTCAATACAGACCCCCCATAAGCACTTAATTAACCCCATAACTCATGGGGGTCAATACAGACCCCCATAGTAGAATAATTAACCCTATAATTCATGGGGGTCAATACAGACCCTCCATAAGCACTTAATTAACCCAATAACTCATGGGGGTCAATACAGACCCCCATAAAGCGTTAATTAACCCTATAACTCACGTGGGTCAATACAGACACCCCCATAAGCACTTAATTAACCCCATAACTCATGGGGGTCAACACAGACCCCCATAATACAATAATGAACCCTATAATTCATGGGGGTCAATACAGACCCCCATAAGCACTTAATTAACCCAATTACTCATGGGGGTCAATACAGACCCCCATAATACAATAATTAACCCTATAATTCATGGGGGTCAATACAGACCCCCCATAAGCACTTAATTAACCCAATAACTCATGGGGGTCAATACAGACCCCCATAAGCACTTAATTAACCCTATAACTCATGGGGGTCAATACAGAGCTCCATAAGGCCTTAATTAACCATATAACTCACGTGGGTCAATACAGACCCCAATAAGATTTTAATTAACCCCATAACTCATGGGGGTCAATACAGACCCCCATAAGCCAATAATTAACCCTATAATTCATGGGGGTCAATACAGACCCCCATAAGCACTTAATTAAAGCCATGTCTAATGGGGGTCAATATAGACTCCCATAAGCCAATAATTAACCCTATAATTCATGGGGGTCAATACAGACCCCCATAAGCACTTAATTAAGCCCATAACTTATGGGGGTCAATACAGACCCCCATAAGCCTATAATTAACCCTATAATTGATGGGGGTCAATACAGACCCCCCATAAGCACTTAATTAACCCCATAACTCATGGGGGTCAATACAGACCCCCATAATACAATAATTAACCCTATAATTCATGGGGGTCAATACAGACCCCCATAAGCACTTAATTAACCCAATAACTCATGGGGGTCAATACAGACCCCCATAAGCACTTAATTAACTCTATAACTCATGGGGGTCAATACAGACCCCCATAAGCACTTAAGTAACCCCATAACTCATAGGGGTCAATACAGACCCCCATAAGTACTTAATAAACCCCATAAATCATGGGAGTCAATACAGAAACCCATAATCCAATAATTAACCCTATAATTCACGGGGGTCAATACAGACCCCCATAACCAATTAATTAACCCTATAACTCATGGGGGTCAATATAGACCCCCATAAGCTTTTAATTAACCCCATAACTTATGAGGGTCAATACAGACCCCCATAAGCCAATAATTAACCCTATAATTCATGGGGGTCAATACAGTCCCCCATAAGCACTTAATTAACCCCATAACTCATGGGGGTCAATACAGACACCTATAAGCCAATAATTAACCCTATAATTTATAGGGGTCAATACAGACCGCCATAAGGACTTAATTAACTCTATAACTCATGGGGGTCAATACAGACCGCTATACGCTCTTAATTAAACCTATAATTCATGGGGGTTAATGCAGACCCCATAAGCACTTAATTAATCCCATAACTCTTGGGGTTCATATAGACCCCCATAAAGCTCTTAATTAACCCCATAACTCTTTGGGGTCAATTCAGACCCCCATAAGCATTAATTAGCCCCGTCACTCATGAGCGTCAATAAAGACCTCCATAAGCCAATAATTAACCCCGTCACTCATGGGGGTCAATACAGACCCACATAAGCACTTAATTTTTTTTTATTAATTTATTTTTTATTATTTTTATTTTCAAATTTAAAATCTCCATTTACATAAATAATACCTTACATATTATATCCACAGCCAGACAAAAATACGGAAGGCATACATTTGTGCCCTGACATTATAACAATAATCATAAGAGTGTAACTGTTCTTTCATGTTAATTGCTAATAATAGACTTTAAGTGTATCATTGTATTAAACTTACATATGGCTATGAATGAAATCCAAACTTTAATATTTGGTTGAATATTCTTCAACCTAATGGAGAGATTAACCAGTTAAACTTCTCTCTTAAATTACTTACATATCCTATCACACCCTTTCATTCCACTCATATTCTAGCCAGCTTGGTGAAGGTAGGGAGGAAGAGCCAGGGAGGGATCGATCTGCCAGGGAAGATATGGTGTCTTCGTGAGATTACCCCGTAGAGGTTACTTAAAAATTGAGTCCCAAACTACCCATTTTACAGGGTCTTGTTTTAGCTGAAATGCCATATTAAAATCCCTCTCTAGTTCCCTATTGTATCCCATCATGGCCAATATTTCAGTTAGTTTTGGAAGATCCTCTTTTTTCCAATTTCGTGCAATTGCAGTTTTTACTACCTGAAAAATTTGAGTCATAAATGCTTTATTTTTTATTTCCATCTTAGGGGGAAAAATATTAAACAAGGCCATCTGCGGTTTTACTATCATTTATGTCTTAAATATAATAGATAAGTATTCAGAACATTCCTTCCAAAGATGATATATCTGCATATCTGCAGATTTCCCACAGTTCCTCCAGCATAATTTAATTTCTGGTTTAAATGTTATAAAGTAGATTTTGGAGGGAACCCAGTACCATCTATTAAGTAATTTAAATTGAATTTCTCTCTGGTTTGTATTTTTAACAAACCTATTTAGAGATTTTAAGGCTTGTTGCCATGACTCTTTAGGTATCCTTAGCTGCATATCTTTAGCCCAGAGGTCCATAGGTCTAGTTGTATCCGTTTGTATTTGCTTATAAATGATCTCACTACACTTAGAAATCAAGGGCCCTATTAAATTCCAGCCTCGTAAATAAGAGGCTTCTACTTAAGCCCTACGTACTGCAAAGTTTCTCTAACTTACAATGCTATTAAATTAGCCCTGCTGCGAGCAACGTGTGAGCTACGCAGCAGGGCCGTACGTATCTACACTGCGTAAATGTACATGAGGAGTGACAGCCTGCGAGATGATATCGCAGGCTCCCACTCCTCATCAAGTGCTGCGGGGGTCCTAAAAGGGACCTCCGCGGCAGTCCCCCACATAAGCATTGCCGTGGGGGGTACTCCAAACCCCCCCCAGGCACCTAAAATGAACCCCCCCTCAATGCGGGGGTCCCTGTCGGGACCCCCGAAGTGTCCTCACATGAACACCTTGCTGCAGGGGTCCATAGGAACCCCCGCAGCCCCCACACATTAACCCCTTGCAGCGGGGGTCCCCGATCGGCACTGATCAGGCCCCCGCTGCATTTAAAACTTTTAAATTCCCCGCCGCGGCTCCTTAAAGGGGCCGCGGCACACTATTAGCCAATCCCGGCCGCGGCACTTAAAATTAACCCCCCTCTATGCTGGGGGTCCCCATCGGGACCCCCGAAGTGTCCCCACATAAACCCATTGCAGGGGGGGTCCCCGATCTGCATAGATCAGGCCCCCCGCTGCATTTAAAACTTTTAAATTCCCCGCCGCGGCTCCTTAAAGGGACCGCGGCACACTATTAGCCAATCCCGGCCGCGGCACTTAAAATTAACCCCCCTCTATGCTGGGGGTCCCCATCGGGACCCCCGAAGTGTCCCCATATAAACCCCCTGCAGCGGGGGGCCCCGATCGGCACCGATCGTGACCCTGCTGCAATTCAATTTTAAATTTCCCGCCTCGCGGGTCCTCAAAGGACCGTAAAGGTCCTGAAAGGACTCGCACTAAAAATAATAACCCCAGGCAACTATAATTACCCCATTAACTCATGATGGTCAATCCAGACCACCATAAGGCCTAAATTAACCCATTAACTCATGGTGGTCAATCCAGACCACCATAAGACCTAAATTAACCCATTAACTCATGATGGTCAATCCAGACCACCATAAGGCCTAAATTAACCCATTAACTCATGGTGGTCAATCCAGACCACCATAAGACCTAAATTAACCCATTAACTCATGATGGTCAATACAGACCAGCATAAGGCCTAAATTAACCCATTAACTCATGATGGTCAATACAGACCAGCATAAGGCCTAAATTAACCCATTAACTCATGATGGTCAATACAGACCACCATAAGACCTAAATTAACCAATTAACTCATGATGGTCAATCCAGACCACCATAAGGCCTAAATTAACCCATTAACTCATGGTGGTCAATCCAGACCACCATAAGGCCTAAATTAACCCATTAACTCATGGTGGTCAATCCAGACCACCATAAGACCTAAATTAACCCATTAACTCATGATGGTCAATCCAGACCACCATAAGACCTAAATTAACCCATTAACTCATGATGGTCAATCCAGACCACCATAAGGCCTAAATTAACCCATTAACTCATGGTGGTCAATCCAGACCACCATAAGACCTAAATTAACCCATTAACTCATGATGGTCAATACAGACCAGCATAAGGCCTAAATTAACCCATTAACTCATGATGGTCAATACAGACCAGCATAAGGCCTAAATTAACCCATTAACTCATGATGGTCAATACAGACCAGCATAAGGCTCTATTTAACCCCATCAGTCCCATAAGGGTATATTATTACCATTATGGGCCTGTTACAACCCAACATTAACCACATAAGTGCCATGATGGTCCTCAAGGACCATCATGACACTAACTACAAACACTACACTATAACCCCCAATAAACCATTTAATCTAAACTAACCCCCCTCTACACTAATCTATTAACACTTACACTACCTACCTACACTACCTACCCCCTAATAAACCTCCCCAACACTCTAATTACAAAAAACAAAAAACCTACAGTACAAAAAACAAAAAAACCTACAGTACAGAAAACAAAAAAAAATTACACACCTGAAAAGGAAAGACAGATAAACACAATACAATAATACATATAATACATTACATACATTACATACAATACATGACATTACATATAATATATTAAATATAATATATTAAATATAATATATTACATATAATATATTACATATAGTCCTAATCAAATACCCCCTATCTATCTAACATACAATCTATTTAATTTAAAATAAATCCTAACTATATCAAATACATCCCCCTATCTATCTAATATACAAAAAATCCTAACTACATACACAGACCCTTATTCTAAAATAAAATAAAATAATTACAGTCCTAACTACATACACAGACCCTAATTCTAAGCTAAAATCAATAAATTAAGACCACTTACCTTTAAGATGTTGCTTCAGATCACTAACCTATGGGTCAAACAAAAAAAAACATTAGTACAAAACATTAACATGAAATAAATAAACATTATATACATTCTACATATTCAACTCACCTTTACAGCATGTCCAGTCACTGTTAAGCTCTTCCGGCGCGGCCCTGTTAAAAAAAAAAAACACAATACATGAATACATGAATACAATATATAAACAATAAATAAAATACACAAATAAACATCTAAATATACATTTAACTTACCTCCCCGCGATGTCCCCGGCCTTCTCTCCTTCAGCCCCGGCTGGGCCGCGGAACCATCCGCGCTCTAAAAAAAAAAAAGAAAAAAAACTAACGGAGGTCTGCACTGGCAGACCTCCCCGACGCTACTGAACCTCCCGGAGTCGTTTCCGGGAGGAAATTGGCATTGGCGGCTTGTGATTGGCTGAAAAAGCTGTCTATCAATTTCAGCCAATCAAAAGTCGTCAATGTGTGAGCCAATCAGGATGGGATACACCCCAATATCCCACCCTGATTGGCTAAAACACTTGTCTATCTTTATGGGAACCAATCACAACGCTCAGATGCCTTCAGCCAATCACTATGGGATACACCCCCACGGAGTGATTGGTAGAAGACATCTGCGCATCCTGATTGGCTCCTACATTGACGACTTTTGATTGGCTGACAGCTTTTTCAGCCAATCACAAGCCGCCAATGCCAATTTCCGCCCGGAAACGACTCCGGGAGGTTCAGTAGCGTCGGGGAGGTCTGCCAGTGCAGACCTCCGTTAGTTTTTTTTCTTTTTTTTTTTTAGAGCGCGGATGGTTCCGCGGCCCAGCCGGGGCTGAAGGAGAGAAGGCCGGGGACATCGCGGGGAGGTAAGTTAAATGTATATTTAGATGTTTATTTGTGTATTTTATTTATTGTTTATATATTGTATTCATGTATTCATGTATTGTGTTTTTTTTTTTTAACAGGGCCGCGCCGGAAGAGCTTAACAGTGACTGGACATGCTGTAAAGGTGAGTTGAATATGTAGAATGTATATAATGTTTATTTATTTCATGTTAATGTTTTGTACTAATTTTTTTTTTTGTTTGACCCATAGGTTAGTGATCTGAAGCAACATCTTAAAGGTAAGTGGTCTTAATTTATTGATTTTAGCTTAGAATTAGGGTCTGTGTATGTAGTTAGGACTGTAATTATTTTATTTTATTTTAGAATAAGGGTCTGTGTATGTAGTTAGGATTTTTTGTATATTAGATAGATAGGGGGATGTATTTGATATAGTTAGGATTTATTTTAAATTAAATAGATTGTATGTTAGATAGATAGGGGGTATTTGATTAGGACTATATGTAATATATTATATGTAATATATTATATTTAATATATTATATTTAATATATTATATGTAATGTCATGTATTGTATGTAATGTATGTAATGTATTATATGTAATATATTATATTTAATATATTATATTTAATATATTATATGTAATGTCATGTATTGTATGTAATGTATGTAATGTATTATATGTAATATATTATATTTAATATATTATATTTAATATATTATATGTAATGTCATGTATTGTATGTAATGTATGTAATGTATTATATGTAATATATTATATTTAATATATTATATTTAATATATTATATGTAATGTCATGTATTGTATGTAATGTATGTAATGTATTATATGTAATATATTATATTTAATATATTATATTTAATATATTATATGTAATGTCATGTATTGTATGTAATGTATGTAATGTATTATATGTATTATTGTATTGTGTTTATCTGTCTTTCCTTTTCAGCCTTATGCTGGTCTGTATTGACCATCATGAGTTAATGGGTTAATTTAGGCCTTATGCTGGTCTGTATTGACCATCATGAGTTAATGGGTTAATTTAGGCCTTATGCTGGTCTGTATTGACCATCATGAGTTAATGGGTTAATTTAGGTCTTATGGTGGTCTGGATTGACCATCATGAGTTAATGGGTTAATTTAGGTCTTATGGTGGTCTGGATTGACCATCATGAGTTAATGGGTTAATTTAGGCCTTATGGTGGTCTGGATTGACCATCATGAGTTAATGGGTTAATTTAGGTCTTATGGTGGTCTGGATTGACCACCATGAGTTAATGGGTTAATT